>CM031236.1:113837346-114275991 GCA_018340775.1 Taxus wallichiana var. yunnanensis | reverse complement strand
TATTGCCGGGATCCTTGCCTGAGGCCGACTGTGGACAAGTGAGGGATACTTTACTATACCCACAGCCCCCATCACACAGACAGTAGGGGAAATGGCCGGATATACGCCCTGGGCACAGTATACATTCTGCTGAAGTAGTGACCACCTACCATGATTTATGTTGTGGTGGTCCGTCTACAAAAAGGACAATGCTGAGCCACCCTACTCTAGTCATGAGTTGGGTGTATGAGTGTTTTATCCCTATGGCGGAGAGGCGTGGAGGTGGCGTGATCCTCGGCCGCTGAGGGCAGCGAGATGATAGATATGCTCTGGTAAGCCAGAGCACCTCACCAAGCCGTAGCTTGCCTCTCTTACTATAAATAGACATGAGGCTTACACCGTACCAGCTTATGGCCGGCATATGGGGAGAGGAGACTCTTACATTGATTTCGCTCTCCACCACAGTAGCTCATCGACCGCGCACTGGACTGGGGCGAGGTGGTACATCCTTTCTGGGCAGTTCCTCTGCCAGCTTTGCCTACCATATATGGGCATGCTTCCCAGGTGGCGCCAATCTATAGATCATTCCACGAGGCTAGAGGGCACAGAGGTCGTGGTTGGACAGTGATTACCCTGGCACTCCATTGCGGCCAGGAGGATAGTTCGAGAGCTAGAGGGAGAGCTGGCGCCTCGGGCACCTTTGCTTGAGGATGCGGTCACAAGTGTCTTGCTTCAAAGCAGCGATGACCCCATAGATATTGACTCGATTCGAGGAGTTTATAGACGGGAGGATCGGAGGCAAGCGAGACGGATGACAGTGATCACCGAAAGTGGTATGACACTTTCAGGGACATCACATGCGTGCAAAGAGGGTGAAGCGAGTGCGAGAGAGAGACTCTAGTTTTGAAGGAGCCACTCTCCCAGGGCCATGGTGGAGAGGATGAGTCCGTTGCGGGGCATCATGTTGCTCCCTCGGGAGCAGCCCCCTCGGTCGGCGGCGGCATCTGCGGTGGAGTGCTGGCCCTAGCGACCCATCTTGAGGCCCAGGTGATACGAGTAAGTTATCCTTTCTTCCTTTCAATGCTTGTTTAGTTTAGGATTTGTTTTAATTGCTATTTCTCCTTGTGTTTTGATCTTGTATCTTTTAGTCTCTTGCCTAGTTTCTAATTCATTTTTTCTTCTTTGTTTGCCGAGACGGCTGACGAGTGGCGGGATCTAATCCGCAGGGTATGCACTGATTCCCTGATGATCCCTATGGATAGGACCCGTGCGGAGCTGTCAAAGTAGATTCCGGGAGCCCTCGGCAGAAATGCAGTACGCATAGCGTCTTCGGCTCCCGCGTTTGCACGTGGCGGGATGGTGTCGACTCTCAAATGACTGAGTTGGCGAGGCTATAGGACAACCCGAGCATCTTATGAGGAGCCATTATTGTGGCGAGACTCATGGCTGCCCCTCGGGGACCACGAGCCCTCCATGCCAGTTCCGGAGGCCTTGGCGTGCGTAGCCTGTGAGCCCACAAGTGAGTGTGCGCACCTTCGGAGGGGTCGCGTAGGGGTTGAGAGACCACTTGGCTCCTATGTATTTTTACTTATAGATTCTTTTTGTATATCACGGGCTCTTTGAGCATTTTGACCATGCTTAGTGCATGATGGCATTGTATACAAACATTGATTATTTATATATATGCATTCGTTTTTGGACCAAAACTTGTCACTCATGTTTTCCCTTTTTGTTTCCAGCTGCTTTGTGTATACTACGATGTATGTTTTATATGCTTTCTAGAATGTATGCAATGGAAAACAGATGATGTAAGTGTTTGCTTTCTTTTTGTGTTTCATGATGTCTGATACATGATAATGTAGATATATTGTGATTTTGAATCTTAGCTTACGTGAGTAAATTGGATACCTCGTGTTTGTTTTTGGCAAAGTGGTGAAAATAACAAATATGATGAAGCAGATAAACTTGCCCCACTCCTAACTCCCACGCAACCATTAAGATGCGGGCTCATCACCAAGAGCCGGGAAGGGCAAGATTATGAAATGTGATGAAATGATAGCGATGAAAGATGAAGACAAAGCTTTTGGCGGAACCAAGTGGAAGCTACTGAAGCTTACTCTACCCGAATGACTTCATAGTTTAGAATGCACTTGCTTTGGATTATCTAGACATTATATGCACCATTTCCATAGTCCTTCATGACTCGGTATGGGCCCAACCATTTGGGCCGGAATTTCCTTCCTTCGCCGGTCTTCTTATCGATCCGGCTGTCTAGTCTTAGAACTAGATCACCTTCGTATATGTCACGTTCATAGACCTTCTTGTTATACTGCCGGCACATCCGGTCAGCGTAGACTCTATGTCGCTGTTCAGCATCTAACCTGGTTTCATCTAGGCTTTCTAGTTGGGAAAGACACGCTTCTTTGTAAGCGTCTTCATCCAGAACTCCTTGTAATGAAATGCGAAGACTAGGTATTTCAACCTCGAGTGGGAGAACTGCTTCTGCCCCAAATACCAGCGAGAAAGGAGTTGCTCCCGTTGGTGTTCTTATTGAGGTTCGGTGGGCCCATAAGGCTGGGTATAACTTTAAATGCCAATCTCGCTTGTTTTCTTTTACCGTTTTAAGGAGAATGGCTTTCAGTGTTTTATTTGTTGCTTCAACCTGTCCGTTGGCTTGGGGATAATACAAGGAAGCCGTATGATGGCTTATCTTAAATTTATCGCATAGCTCATGAACCTCTTCATTCTTAAAGAAGTTCCATTATCGGAGATAATGATTTGTGGGATACCTGCACTCAAAATGATTTGGTTTAAAATGAACTTAGCGATTACGTAACTGCACAATAGTAAGAGGCATGGCCTCCACCCATTTGGTAAAATATTCAAAGTGGCCGTGATTATAAAATTATGGCCGCTCGTGGATGAGGGAGAGAATTTCCCTATTAAGTCTAGACCCCATGTAGAAAAGGGCCATGGAGTTGCGATTGGTTCAGAGCTTTCAGGCCGACATGTGGATCTCATGAGAGAATTCTTGACATTTATGACACTTGCGTGCAAACTCTATCGCGTCACGTTCTAGAGTGGGCCAGAAATAGCCCATTCGATGTATTTTTCGAGCGGTGGCATGGCCACCGAAGTGGCCTCCACATATACCGCTGTGGGATTCATGGAGAATCCTCTTGGACTCTTCTGTGTCAACACACCTTAAGAGCATTCCATCGAATGCTTTTCGATAGAGCACCTGCTCTATAATGACATATTTAGCTACGATTATGCGTAACCGCCTTCTTTGTTGCGGTGTAACTACCTCCGGGTACGTATGGTCCATGATATAATTAACGATGTCAGTGTACCAAGGACACTCAGAGATAGCGGGTCGTGTTTCAATGTAGTATACGCATTCATCTGGAAAGTCTAAATCTACTAGATCACCTCCGTCTAATGGGTTGTCAGCTAACCAATCCGCGATGATTTGTCCTTTAACCGATTTCTGATTTACAAATGTTAATTCGAACTCTCCCATTAAGGTTATAAAACGTCCAGCCTTTTTAGACAAGGAACCTTGTGTGAGAAAAGTCCGTAAATGGTCTGTTTTTACCATGACCTTCGTTTCTTGATTCAGCATATAATGTCTTAGGCGTTTAGTAGCAAAGACTATGGCAAGGCATTCTCGTTCTGCCTGTGTATAGCATGTTTCATAGTCGAGCAGTGTTCGGCTAATGAAATAAATCACACGTTCTCTCTTGTTATCGTCTTCTTGGGCCAACATGCAAGCTAACGAGACATCGGTAGCCCGTGAGTACAAAATTAATGGGCGATCTAGCTTAGGTGGCATTAGTGTGGGTGGTGATAGCAGGAAACGCTTAACTGCATCAAAAGCTTCATTGCAATCTTCGGTCCAATCAATGTTGTAGTCTTTCTTGAGTAAATTGTTGATTGGATGAATGGCGAAGCTTAAATCCGGGATGAATCTTCGGATTGCACCTAGCTTTCCGAGAAATGACCTCGATTCCGTATTCATCCAAGGTGGAACCATTTCGAGGACAGCCCAATTTTGGTGGGTCCACATCTATTCCCGTGATTGATATGATGTAACCTAGAGTTTTCCTCCGTTACACCAAAGACGCATTTCTCTGGATTTAGCGTGACTCCGTATTCTATTAGGCGTGAAAGAATGACGCGGAGTACTTCCGGATGGTCACAACGCTTCTTGGCTTTGGCCAATAAGTCATCCACATAAGATTCCATGATCTTATGAATTAGATCGTGAAATATGTATGTCATAGCTCGCTGGTAGGTAAAGACCGGCATTCTTGAGACCGAATGGCATAACAGCGTAGCAATAGGTTCCCCAAGGAGTTATGAACGTGGTTTTAGCTTGATCTTGCTCGGATATTCTGATTTGGTTGTATCCCGAGAATCCATCCATGAGAGACAAGAGTTCAAAACCAGCTGTTGCATCAACGATAACGTCTATGGATGGTAATGGGAAATCGCATCTTTAGGACACGCTTTGTTGATGTCTCGGAAATCTATGCAAATGCGTATCTTTCCGTTCTTCTTGAGAACGGGAACGATGTTAGATACCCATTGGGAGTAGTCAACTGGCTTGATGAATCCTACCTGAAGGAGTTTTATTACTTCCTCTTTTACCATGAGAGCTACTTTGGGCTTCATGGGTCTTGATTTTTGTTTAATTGGCTTTGCATCTGATCTAGTGACGAGGTTGTGCACCGCAATGTGGGGTGCGACTCCCGTCATCTCCTTGTAATTAAATGCAAATGCCTTCTGATGCTCTTTGAGGATCCTTGTATGTATTTCCACTTCTTCTGGTGTTAACGAAGATCCTAATTTTAAAATTCTTGGCTCATCTTCTGTCCCGATGTTGACATCGATTGTTTCTTCGATCAAAGAGGCGTTACCCTCTTCGAACTCAGGTGGTGCTGGAGGTAAATCTAGATCATCCCCATTTCTTATTGCATATATGCTAGGCTTCGTTTGTGAGGGAAGATCCGTTACGGGATTTCCGAAGTAGGAAGACGAATGCGGAATCAGGGATAAATCTAGCATGTGATAGGAGAGATGTAGTGCTGCATAGGCATTTAAGTAATCCAAAGTAGCCGCATCATTTCCAACATGGTCTAGGATGGTAGATTCACTTCTGCTTGAAAGAGGATTTGTCATTGTTTTTACCAAGGGTTTGTCACGAATGGATACTGTGAAGTGAGTATCTTTTAACTCATTGCTTGGAGTAAAACGTGATGCTGAGGTTGCTATTGAATCGGCGAGAAGATTTTTCTCTCGGGGAATTGCTTCAATGGATATAAAGTTAAACGCCTTGCTTAAATCTAATACAACATTTTTGTAGAGTTGCAAATGTTTGGCTTTAGTTTCATATACTTCAGAAACTTGGTTTGTCACTAATTGCGAGTCTCCCAGGACTCTGATGTTATCAATACCAATTCTTTTGGCTAAGGTAAGGCCAAGGAGGAGGGCTTCGTACTTCAGCGCCGTTGTTTGTACATTCAAAGTTTAATTTAAAAGTGAATGGGAGGACTTTCTCCTGTGAAGTAAGAATTATACCCGCCCCGCTCCATAACGACATTTAGCTCCATCGAAATGGAGAGTCCAATACTTAGCCTAGAGTATAGATGTTGGGGCATCTGCTGTGTTTTACAAGCACTCTACTTCTACCATACGAGATCCTCTCACGGGCAAGGAACCAACACCTAGGAAAATCCCATGCCTACCGAATCGAATGGTAAGAACATTGGTGAATCTTGTTCTATCAACTCAACGATTTTCGCAAAGTAGTCCCTAATGATATTGCTTTCTTTAGTTTTACCTTTAGGGGTTGGAATTGTTTTGGATACACCTGGTAGTTTCAAGATCCATCGAGGTAGGTACCAACTTTTCCTCCGGCTTTGGGTCGAGGGTTTATTAAGTCGGTTGGTTGGAAGTTCAAATTTCGAGTGCACCGGTCTTTTCTTTAAATCAGCTAGGTGCAAATCAAAAGGTTTTGGATCGCCTTTGGCTACAAAAACCTTTCCTAGATGCAAGAATCTTACTTCTTGAAATAAAGTAGAAGGGATTGCCTTCATTCGATGTATCCAAGGTCGGCCGAGGATCATATTATAGTTAGTTTCCGATCTATAATATAAAACTCACCAAGATGGTTTTGGGCCCTAAGGTGACGGGGCAGTATTATAGTTCCTATCAAGTGGCTTTAAGGCTATCATAGCCTCTCAAGGTATTTCGTGTAGTGGAATGCTTTGTTTCTCCATATCCAAGTTTTTGGAGGAAAGAGAAAGGGACTATGTTAACCGGCCCCATCATCAACCATTGCCCGCTTTTACATAGTTATTATAAACCCACACTTGCAAGTGTAAGGTCGGGTCACCTCGGGCGTGCGATCTCAAAGATCTGTGGGCATTTTACTTATTTCAAGATGAATTCGACATCCTTGTCCGGCTGCCCCGGAGGGTGGATATCAAAATCTACGTGATTTACTTGTGTTTCGGGAGGTGGAGTGATGTTAATTAGATGGCCTAGACCTAATGCTTCTAAAAGAGCAGCTCTGTGAGGGGGAGAGTTCTTTAGTAAGTCCAAAAATGAAATGTGTGAGAAGGTCTTTGTTAGGTCACTAATTAAATCATAGGCACCGATGGGTTTTTCAACTATTTGTTGACTCTTATCCGTCTCTGGCAGATGACTTGGGCTCGGTTGAGAGAAATACTCTCGTGTTCTTGTTATAGCTTCGATAGGTAGTTCACGTCTAATTCTACCAAACCGACTATCTTGGGTCTCGGTTGAGCTCCCAACCGTGGCGCAATCGACGGATTTAATGAAGTCGAGGCTTCATGATCATTGTTTCCGTCACCGCACCTTTGTTTGTTCCGGCTGGATTCAGCCTATTCACTATCATGATTTGGGAGCGGATCATTAAAGATCTTGAGGGGAGCATTCGAGGAGAAACCGCCTCGCGAGAGTATTTGGTGATGATGAGATGGGATCCGCCAAAAATGTGTCTCGTGAAGAACTGTCTTTTTGTTCTTCCGCAAGCGCTGCATAAATTTATTGTAGTCACTGGCACGTTCTAGTATCGTGACCCCAATTTTATGGAAACCACAATAAGAATTGGGGTCAGTAATTCCCGCTTTTGTTGGTTTGGTGTGTATTGTGGCCTAAAATTCGATCAAATCATTGCCTATTAGGACAAAGTTTTGGAATTGTTGTTTCGGTTTTGACTTTGGTTTTGGTAACCAAATGAGTTTTGGCTTGGCCCTTGTATGGGATTTCACCATTGTTGTTGTTGTTGTTGTGGATGGTTAAAATCCACTGTATTGATTGTCGGGGTAAAGTTGTTGTTTCGTTGGTTGTTTGTTTGTAACGGAGCATTAACAACATTTACCCTCTTGGGCTGGTCGGTTACCCCATCCGTTGTTACCCCACGATTTTTGTTAAGGATTTTGGGTCCTTGATTGACATTTGTGGTAGTTGTAGTGTTTTGAGTGGAGGTGATTAACCTCCCGTTTGTTCCATATGTCTTACGACCACTATCTATCGCTGCTTGATCTATTCGCAGAGCGCTCTCAAGTACTTCATCATAAGTCCTTAGTGGGAACTTCTGGACTTCTTCCTTCACTTCTCTACTGAGAGAATGAAGGAATAAATCGCATAGTTCCATCTGATCCATGTTTGGAGCGCTTGCTGATGAATAAAGAACTGTACGCCACCTCTGGATGAAATGGGCGACAGATTCGTTGTGTTCTTGTTTGATATGCAAGAATTCCCTGATTCCTGTTCTTAACAGTTTGTTCATGTCGAAGGCTTTGATGAACTCTGACACGAGTTGTTTAAATGAATGTATGGAAGCCTCAGGTATTCTATAATACCAATCGAGAGCGATGCCTTCCAAGGTTTTGGGAAATATTTTAGCAACCACCCCATCCCAAGGGAGTAATTCTCGTATGGTCAGAGCGTAAGCTTTGATATGTGCGTTTGGATCTCCTCACCCTTGAACTGGGAAAATCAGGGAGAGGTCTGGAAGCATGACACTTCGTATGGTGAAATCTAAGGGTTCCTTTAGGTATTCTCGAATAAGTCCCTATCGCATAGCTTTCAACCATGATGGTGTTTGCACGAGGGAGTGGTGGTGGGATAGGTTGTTGATACGGTGCAGCGTATGCACGCATGGCAGGGCATAGGGAGGTCCCTCGCATTTGAGCAAACATGCCGGAGAGGAGAACATATCTCCTTGTGGTGATTTAGAGTATATGTTTAAGTAGGACGGGGTATTGTCAAGGAACGGACTGCTCGACACTAGACCGGGAGGAATAGTGTTAGAGATGATAGGCCTGTTGGCGTTTGTTGTGGATATTGAGGAGGCATGCCTAACGTGCCTACTCCCGTAAGGAGATCTACCCGGCCGCAGTGGTATGGAGGATGGAACTTCCCTATTTGTATGAACGGAGAATTTTGACTTGCTTGAGCCGTTCTAACCCTCTCACTCTTTCTACTAACGTTGAAATGACTTCATTTGGTGAGTCACGGTACTTTTGCCCGAGCGGCGTTTGTTGTATACCTTGGTGTGTAAAGGTACGTGATATCCCGTCATAAACCGATCGCTATCTTGCCAAGTTTCTCCTGAATATTTCCCGTATGCAAGTGGCATAGAGGTATTTTCTTGAAAAGAGATTTTGGGTTGTATTTGTAAACCTCCTATAGATGGGTACATTCTGGGAGCGTTGTTCACTCCTAGGATAACGTGTTGGTTGTCCATCATCTAAGACCAGGTATGGATCTGATTGCCTACTAATTTGTGGTGGTCGAGTAGCATTTGAGGAGACGAACTGCATTCTCCAGTAAACGTCATATTGTTTGAACTCGAAGGCTCTGCTTTGTTGGGTTCGAGGGGGTTGATCTAACTCCTACTTGAAAAGACGAACTATATCTCGATTTGGGGTTTGTGTTGACAATCGATTAGTTGAATAGTTTCACCCCATACCGAGAGCGAGGTGATGATTGCCTATTCTGCTGGGCGTAGTATGCCTCAAGACCTGTGGAGGGGTCTCGCTATATGCATCGAATCCCGACATATTCGTGGGGTATATGAATACCCGCAGAATAATGGGAAGGAGCGAAGGTGATTTATGAAAACTTAATGAAGCGGTTCTAAGAAGGCGTACTAAAGTGAAAGTGTAATACTATGACTCCAGACAAGAAAGTAGGTAGTTTATGTCAGTTTTACTAATCTTGTTTGCTTCACGTCGGGTTCACCAATTTTGTACGCCGGAAAAGCGACAAAGCGAGCGTGGAATCTACAAGTGACTCTTCCGCTGTACCCGACCTCCCGAGGTCGTGCCGAGACAGCCGGTGGGGATGGAATATAGGTGGGACATAGACAAACTAGTTAGGCAATCTAATGTCTTCGACACGCACTAATGGAATTTGCGAATCTAAGGCAAAGAAGGCCCTTCTAACTTGGACTGGTGTGATAGATCGATCGGCAAGGATGATCGCTTCAAGGCTCCAATCAATATCGAGCTCGCGTGATTCGATCTATGGTCATGCGGAATACGTGGGAAATGACCGGGATAGTTTCGTGTATTTCTCCGATAGGGTCATATGGTGGATGGTAAAGTAGTCACTCTATGGACGGTTCTCTGGCCTAGTCCAGAATTCTCTAGCTTTGTTAGCTGTTGTGTCCAGCAAGGATAATTGTTGGATAATGATAGGTGGAAGTGGGGTAGACTGGAATACCAGTGTGCGTAGGCCAGTGTCTATGTCTAATTCTCTGATGGATTCGTTAGGCTGCGGGATTTGTGGGTCACAACCATAGATTCTTGGTTGTTGTGGTCCTGTTATGGTCATACGTGAGATCAAGTCCTGATCCCTAGTATCCAATAATCATACGCTTTCTCAGCTTCTATATTTAGAATCAATAGTTGTGCGATTTTCTCAGAATATCCTACGGGCGTTCTCGCAACCTGGATTCTTAAACCGGTATCTATGTCTGTGAGGGTGTCTCCTGCGTCTGGTTGTGGAATTAAAGGATCACACCCGAATGTTTGTTCTCTTTCGAATCCTTCTATAGTCATGTGGATATTTTTCTTAGTGCAACCTGTAGTTTGGCTGACTTGACCAAAATGTATATGCTTGGTCGTCTTCTATGTTTAATCCTCTTAACTGAGATCTGACCTGCTGGAAATCTGTTGTTGTTTGGAAGACTTGTATCCTAAGGTCTCGTCAATATCGCTTATCGCCGCTATGAGATTGGGCCGAGGCACGATTGGCTCGAAAATGTATTCCCGGGCTCCTAGGTCCCGTAATTGTCATGCAAAAGCAAAGAATAAAACAAACTATAATAAAGTGAAATCTAAGTATATTTCTAGCATATATGACTTCTTTTTGTATTTTCTCGATGATTTAAATGAATTTAAGAAAGTATCTATTTAAAATATTTAGAATTGACAACTAAACTAATAATTTAAAACAAACAAAAAATGAGTATAGCTATTTGTCAGGTAATTTGTATATCTATTCTAAACAATGAAATAACTAATCTATTTGCGAGATTCTCGATCCTACCTCAGAAGTGAGGAGTGAATCATAGTTTCTCAGAAACTATCAATCCCCACAGCTTCCCTGGCAATATCGAGAATGAAATTAACTGAAATAAAGTGATTAACTACTCTGTTTGATATGATTCTAACTAGAACTTTGAAAGTTAAAACCTCGGATTCCGCAGTAACAAAGCTGGCGAATCCGATGGTGTGTGTGATCTTGTCCCCTCAGTATGATCTCTTCATTCTTTGTGTTCACGTAGATCCAGAAAAGCGTGTAATGCTTGCATCAACAGGAATAGGTGTTTGGAACAAGGGACAACCTTCAGAATGCAGATAGAATAGAACGCGGATAGGAGAGGGATAGCGCAAGAGTACAGAGCTTGGCTTATGCAATTCCTAGCGGGATCTACTGCGAATCGTGCAACAAAATGCGTCCAGAACCTGAAACTATCCTGTATGAAGAGCAAAACCTGCAACTTTAATGGCTTCCTAAGCTATTCTACTCTAATGGATTAGATAAAACAGCAACACTGTTTGCACAAGTTGGATATGTGGCTTACCAATTTAGTCAATGCAAACTAAGCATGTAATGAACTAAACTAAGGAATTAAAGCAAACTAATAGACCACAACACTGAAAATGAGAAGATTGGAGTAAAAATGGTGGCCATTTGCTTGAGCACAAGCCATGCATTTATAAGAATTCAATCACCCCCAAATCAAAATCAAACTGAACTCCTAAACAATAAACAAAGGAAAAACACTATTCCAGGGGACCAAAAACATAAATGCATGCTCAAGTCGGCAAGAAAAGCTGGTGAAACGTGATATTTCACGCGAGTTACGTCAAAGAACATTCTGGAAAATGTGCACAGGACCGCCGCTCTGAGCAGGGCGGCGGTTACAAGACCGCCGCCCTATAGGGCGGCGGTTTCGTCACTGAAGATCAAAAGGGGCAAGGAAAGAAGAAAAAGGGGGAAAACAAAGCACGCGGGGACAAGGCGGGGTATGCGGGATGTTAACGCATGTTTGAGGAGCTCTTTCTGGATCCCGAACACCTTGCGGAGAGACCTATATCATCATTGGGGCATTTATTACACCGTTCGCAAAGGCAAAGACCTTACAATTTTGGGTACGTTTGTAGAGAGAGACGTAAGTGGTTGGGGAGATAGGTTGTTTGGTGAGCGAAGCAACGTGATTGGGTGTTAGAATGGAGGTAACAAGTAAGGTTTCATTAGGTAAGACCTCTATCCCTTGAAGGATTTCAATGAGAGCTTGTTGATGAGATTCAGAGGTCTGAATGAGATCATACAGTGTCATTTTTACAAGTGATTGGTGAAGCTGTTTGATCATGGTTCGGTGGGAAACTCCATTAGAGACGGGGTAGGTGGGTCCACGAATAACCACTTTAGGTGGTGGTGCAATCGGGATGGTGGACGGAGAAAGAGAGGCCGCAGGTGTGCTTTCTTTAGCTTTCCCATTGTTTTTCTGCCCTCGAGTAGCAACACTAATCATATTGATCTCGTGAACACGAGAGGAGGAAGACGGTATGGATAAGTCATGGTCTTCGAGAGGTGGAGTTGTAATAATGATAGATCTTGGTGAGGCGGGGACAGGTGGTATAGGAGAGGGAATTGAAGCTAAAGGTCTCTCCCTTCGTAAGTTGTCTTTCTTAACTTTTCTATCTGAGAGAGGTGACTGATGAAGTATGGCTTTCAATGCTTTGCATCCTTCTACATCATGTCCTGGTGTGTGGTGGTAAGCGCAGATTTTAGACTCATCATAACCTATAGGTCGAGGTTTAGATGGATCATAAGGTCTAAGTGGGGGTAGGGAAATGGTCGCATTCTCCACCAACATAGCAAGGATTTTGGTGTAAGACCCTTTGAGTGGGTCAAAGTCAGAGGAAGATGAGGCTATTGACTGGGTAGTTTTTGGTAATGACGGGGTATGGTTGATTTGTATGGGTGGTGGTTTAGCCAAGGGGTTTTGATAATGGGATTTAACTAAACATGGCTTCTTTGGTGTAGAAGCTATGTTTAGCTGGTTAGATGATGAGGCTACGATGATGTGGTATCGAGAAAACAACCACGAGAGAAATAGGAGTGACAAGTAAAAAAATATTTTGATGATGGAATTTGTTTAGGGTTGATAGGTGGACAGATACGCGGGGGTGATGGTGTTGATATACCATGGATCTCTCAGTATGGGTGCAGAAGGCGTAGGTAATTTTAAAGAAAACGCAGGAGGTGTGATATATTGATGCAAGGTGGAGGGATGAGGTCCCAATATGGAAGGTAGGTGTGACGATGATGGTTTTAGTTGTGATAGAGGCACGAGGTTGAGGAGATTGAGTCTGTCTCCTAAGTGGATGGACGACTTTATTTTTGGATAAATCTAATCGTTTAGGTGGGTGTGTTAGACTGGTATTGGTGAGGTCCCAAGTGTAGGGGAAGATTTGGTTAGGTTAATAGAGGTGGATGAGGTATTTGGTAGAGATGAGGGGGTGAAGACGAGAACATAGGAATTTTAAGCTTTTGTAAACACTTTGGGTATATGGTAGAGGCGTCGGATCGGTCATCTCAATTTGAGTAGAATATGGCGTACTCAAACATTCCCATAGGACTCATCTATCTTCTCGAGGGATGAAAATCCTCACGTGCGAATAGGAAATTTTGTATGGAAGAAAGGTGGGTTGTGATTCCGGTCCACTATGGGTGTGATACGGGGGATAAATGAGGCATCAGTATCACCGGGCGTTGAGAGGTCAACCGGTCCATTTGAAAAAAATTAGGCGATGAAGAACTAATAGGTAGGAGGGCATGTTTGAGAGGATCCATCATGATTAAAGAATTTGGTGATGTCGATTCAAGAGGTTTCTCATCTAAGGATGACAAAAGAAGTTGCGAGCCTTCCTCTCAGCATACAGCAAGAATGGTAGAAGGAGATGTTTGGGAAATAGATAAATTAGATAACATCCACTCACAGTCTTGCAAGGATGTGGTGTAAGAAGGCTCATCGTGAGAAGAGAACTCTAGGCGGTTAATTCCTTGATGGGTAATGGAGGCAGCAAGGATTTCGTCTTGTCTTGATGGTGGTGAAGGGGTTCGGGTTCTGCGTTAGTGAAGAGGCTTGATTCAGAATTTTTCGATAGAGGATTTTGGCCGGGAGTCGAAGACTGCATGGATTTCATGAACACTCTCTCGGCTAAGATATCTTGGTTTATGTTATCTTGTTAGAAGAGTGGTTTGGGAATGGTTTGTTGAAAATTTTCAAATTTCGGTTAGGAGGGTGTTAGGATTATCGAGGGCTATATCCCCGCATCAACCATTTCTGCATTATGTTTTTCAACATCTTGCATTTTTCATGACTGTGTCCCTTCATGCGGTGGAAGTTACAGAAGTCATTTTCTTTGTACCAAGAAGGTATAACGCGGGTGGAATCAAACCCAGAGTGAGGTTTAACAGGAGGTAGGGTAATAGCTCCCTTTAAGCAATTTTTCCAATATCACACCATAAGTTTATCCCAAGGAGTGTAATTGATGGGTTCAGCTTTATACTTATAGGTGGTTTTTGGCGGGGTATTAGACGGTGGTTGGGATTTGACCATCACCGCGTGCACAGCTCCTTTTGATTTTGAAGCCGTCGATGTGTGAGGATTGGTGGTGTTAGGTTTGTTGGTGGAATCTTGGGTTCGGAAATTGGGGTTTTTGTTGTGCAACCGCAATTTCTCTTCCTCTAAGGCTCGAATCTCTAGTTTTCGAGCCATAGTAAAGGCCTCGTCAAATGTGTGGAAAGTTTGAATTTGGAGGGTAGGAGAAATGTGCTTAGCACAGGCCCGCGTAAAGAGTTTGATAAGTTTGGCCTGAGGCAAGGCATATGTAAGTTGGTTGATAAGGCCCCGCCATCGTCCAATGAAATCTGTGATAGATTCGTCTTCAAATTGTCGGATGGCATAGAAGTCGGTGATATATAATTTCTTGGCAATGTTAATGGAGAAATGATCCAAGAAAGATTGGGCTAGTTGGTTAAAAGAGAAGATTGAGTGTTGGGTTAAAGCACTGTACCACTCCAAGGTGGGTCCTGATAAGGACATGGGAAAGGTGCGGAGTAGTAAGGCATCGTCATGAGCAATCGGATAACGAGGCATGTCTAAATGATCGCAAGTGTTGTTGAGGGTCCTCCTTACTATTAAAACGGGTAAATTTTGGTAATTCCCATTGAGGAGGATATGAATGAAGGGGGACAGAAGGGTGGATAGGCTCCGACAAACTTGCTCGTATGTCGCAGTGCTACGATTTCTCACGAAAAAGCCTCCAGATTTTGCATTTTGTCCATCATTTGTTTGATTAAATCAGTAGTTGGATGAGATGATGGTGCGTTACTGTAAATGGAGGCAAATTGGGCAAGGGCCACCACTAGACAATGGTGGGGTTAAATGTTGATAAGGTATAGAGGACGAATATGTTGAGGTGGCCGAATAGGGATGTCCTATATAAGACGTTGAGGTCACCAGGATACTTGTGTGGAAATGAAAAGGTGGGCGGAGCTTGACAAGGAAATCTCGTGTGGATAGGTGGCAGAGAGCAAGTCATGAAAGGAGCAAATCGCAAAAGAGACGAGGTAGGAGCGATCAGCGGTAATGATATGTTGGGCCCAAGATTAACCAAAGGAAAGCCAATCTGTGCCGTATGAACCCCTGAAGCCGCTGAGTTGGGAGACGGGGCTAAGGATGCAGAAGGAAAAGCGGAGTTATTAAGTGGAGAGGGAGCTAGATGAGCAGCTATACTAATAGGCATGCCAACAAGGAGTTGACCATCGGGTGTACGGTCAGGGGCATGAGACAAATAGTATTGTATAGCGCTAGGATTAGCGTCCAAAATTTTTGCAAATTCCTTATCTCCTACAGGGATTTTGGGAACCTCGCTGGTGTCGGTAGGATTCCCGCAGGATGTGAAGGGGGTGATTCAGGCAAAGGCATGGAGCAGGCATGTGAAACCATGGCTGCAGCTTGTTTCCGAGTGATAACAACCATGGACAAGGGTACACAGCAGGATGCAATCTATCAGGAACAGAAGCAGCAACAAAATGTTGGAATTGGTAGGTTGATGGTTTTGGGAACTGTGAAAGACAGTAACCGATATCGGTTAGGTAACCGATGTTGGTCGGGGCCAGTAGTCGGGCGTCGATAAACTAACCGATGTTGGTACAATAGGACTGGTCTAAGAAGCTGTAGGAAGTTGTTGATTTGGGGTTAACAGTGCTTAGTATGCCTACCAAACTGTTCTGAAGTGATCACAGAAAATAGTGTATGACAGAGAAACAGAACTAAAAACAAGCAAGAATGCACAAACAAATTAACATACTAACCCTAGGATTAGTTTTAATCAATTTGGGCTTATGCCTTAGACACAAGATGATGTCAATCCTAAACAAAAGACTTAGGGGAAAATGTCAATTTTTTTTTGGCTTATAAGGTTACCTCAATCGGGCGGAGGAATACCATGGAAAAGGGGGATGTTTTGAGCTGTTGTGTTAATTATGAAGTGATTCGGTATGTGTTGTGCAGTGAAAGTAATATTAATTTCTTGTCAATACCGTGGAAATCACCCCATGTGTACGACTTTGTTACTTAATCTACGTTCGCTAGAATTGAAAATAGCACGTAAAAATGGGATGCATGTGTTTTAAACACAAATCAAAAATGATATTCGATGAAGCAAAGAAGATGACTTTCACTAATGCAAAAGATGGGAAAGCAAGACAAATTCTTTTACCAAATATAACAAAATATCATGTGAAATTTTTAGAAGAAGAAAACAGCAAGTGTGCTCCCTATATGAAAGCAAATAAGAAAGAAAGAAACCCAAAATGGGTCCCACCAAAGCGTGCAAAATGTTTCACACAAAAATGCTTCCGTTCTCGGAATAGAGTTGTTTTATCCTTTCATTCCTTTTGAGAAACAAATAAGGGTTAGGGCTAGGAGGAATACTGTTGAATGTTGAGAGGGTGTGCGCATACCGTAGAGAGAGATCGATCGATTCGCAAAGAACTCCTTTTTGTCCGGGAAGGACTACTGCAGTAAGAATGCAAGACCACCGATTCTAATTAGATAATAAATGAGGGAACTACCTTAGGCCCAGAAATATGAGACTTCCTTTCGAAGGTGGTCGGTTCCCTACTAATATGAATTAACACCAACCCCGACAAATAAGCTATTGTCTAATTACAATTTATTTACCTTGTTAGAATAATAGAGAAAAGGCTGGTCTTGGTTTTGAATCACAAAGTGACCGATGCCGGTCGGTTCATCGGGGTACCGGTTGATGATAACCTATATCTGGTAGAGGTAGTGATTTAAGGGGTTTGGTGAAGGTGGCTATAAGATGGCTATATGATAGCTATGGTGTTTATAATTTGGTAAAATGATTGGGGATAGGTAATGAGGTGATGGAGAAGACTCAGAGAGTATGGGGGCTGTTCTTGGGGAAATGTAGGGGTAGAGGAATGTAAGTTAGATGGAGAGTGTTACCGGGTAGTGGATCTAGGAGTAGACTTGTAATTACTATGATTCAGAAGTCCAAGAAATATTATTAAAAGAACGTATAAGACTTACTTACTAGTTCCTGATGAAAATGCAGGTTCAAGGACTGTGATGACGAAGGCAGGGTTCAAGTAGGATGATCTGACAATCCAAGATGAGCTATCTCCTCTCCTGATGCTTGGATGAGTGTCACTGGGCTCTGGTTATTCAGTTGCAGTCTTGGGCTTGATGTCCTTCTCTACAAACTCCTCTCTTTCCTTCACTTGTCTCTGCTCGGCCAAGTAAATTCGGATCCTTTCAATGACTTCTAATTCGGATAAATGAAAATCCAACCCCTTGTTTTTGGTTGGGAGAGATTATTTATAGGGAACCAATGGTGGTTACGTGAATCGACGCCGCCGAGTAGGAACCGGTATCGGTCAGGTCAAAGTGGGCTATTTTTAGTAAAATAGCCAACTTTCC
This sequence comes from Taxus wallichiana var. yunnanensis, assembly GCA_018340775.1. Lineage (NCBI taxonomy): Eukaryota > Viridiplantae > Streptophyta > Pinopsida > Cupressales > Taxaceae > Taxus > Taxus wallichiana. Next base: position 114,258,440 of record CM031236.1, on the reverse strand, counting down.
CTCCTTTTCTCCCGAGGGATTAGTTGCGGGCTTGGTCAAGTCATTATGAGGTTGGTTTTAGGTGCGGGTGAGGAGTAATTAGTCATGGGTGTGGATGTAGACCAAGTTATAGGTCTTAATTAGGTTAGTTTAGGGTTAGGACTAGGTCATGATGAGGTGGCGAAATGAGGTGGCAGGTATGGCGATGTGGATTTATTAATTATAAGGTAATTAATAAATAATTGTGTAAGGTTTAGGTGATGAGGTTAGGTTGCGAAATGAGATGCGGGGCACAGGGGGTCGTAAGACACAAATTTGGTGTCTACAGATAACCAAATAAACCGAATACTTACATGCATGTAACATAACTATTCAATAGATGTTCTCATAAAATCACATAACTTAACTAACCGATCAATCAATCAACCAATTATTAAGTTATGAGTTAAATCAATTAGTTATTTTTTTGAGTTCGCAACGCATAATCGGAGTGATGATGTTGTGTCTTCTCCTTGTTCTCATAACTTCCTCTTCCATCAACATGTTCGAGCTTAGGTGTAGTGTCCTTGTTGTGTAAGATCATCGAGAATCATAGTTTCATGTATGTGTGTGACATTTTTGGCTGCAAACACCTTACATGTGGATGGGTCTCTTTGGTTACATGTAAGTTGTTGTAGACAACCTCTTTATTATGAATGAGTTCCTTTGGTTGCATGTTAGTTGCTGCATATAACAACATCTTTGCAAACAAGGATGGCATTTATACAAATCATTATTTAATCATCATTTTGCAATCAAAAGAATAAATTCATACTCATAATCCAAAAATAAGGTAAGATTTAGTAATAATTATATTAACTAATATCTATGCCATGAGTTTAAGTTATAATGGAAATGTTTAGTAGTATCACCAAGAAATACAAGTTCAGGGGTACAATTGGCTAAACAAAATACAAAAGATGAGGTGTTTAAAAAGTGAAATAAAATGTCTCATCACACAATACATGGGAGCCAAACCTCATGATGACGATGAGACAACAAAGGTGTTAGTTAGTTGTGGAGATGGTGAGACATTCGCAGAGAGAGGCTATGGTAGCCATGTATGCATGATATTGTGTTATTTAGATGATTTTAGATAAATAGGTTTGATATTGTGAGTGATATATATATATATATATATATATATATTTGGTTTTGAAGAGAGAACAATAGAGGAGTGGCCCTCCCTAATCGAGAGTTCCCACAATGATATCTTGGATCTAGTGATAGATGTCTAGGATACTACAGTGATGGTGGATCCAATGGCGCCATCATGCGAGAGATTCAATGAGTGAATTTAATATTGTTGAAGAGGCATCCAAAACATTATGGAGATACTGGGATGCATAAAAATTGGCATCCATTAATAGTATACATGTGATTCTATAGATTCTATTACAAGGGCAAGAAATGTTGGTGTAGGACTAGCTAGCTTGCCCATTATATTACCAAAGAGCCATATGGTGGATTACATCATTGGAGACCCAAATAATGAGAGCACAGGAGAGGCCTTCAGAGCCCAAACTAGGGCGGAGTCCATATCCCACACACGTCAGAGCCACCAAGATGACGCCATTAACCTAAAGCATCTAGAGATCCCCCATAGGGGGTAAGGGTGCTTGAACCACTTTATAGATAGGCTAGATCCAATATTATTTTTGTTAATGCATAAAACAGATCCAATATATATATATATTATGGTAATTGGGTGTTTGTATGTTTTCTTATCGATTTCCTACTTTCTGCATGTATATATGTGATGATACCATGGTACTTAGGAACAATGATAATGTGATAGATAGGTAAAACTAGTGGGAAGGGGATTTATAAGATATCCCAATCCACATGATGTGAAAAACAAAGGGGTGGAACAAGGCCAAGACATCCAATGGTAGGATATCAGGTGCGATCGGGTATATAAATCTAAGCATGACCATAGGCCTAAACAAGGATGTATATAATACCATGGTGATATAATAGGAAATACCAAGATGAATCAAAGGAAAATAAGTGGAGGTTGGACCAAAGCACTCCAATGGTGTGAGAAACCAAGGTGAACATGTTGATAGATCCAAATGGAGTGAAAATTCCAAGCAAGGATCTAATAAGGTATTTGAGATACGTGGATAAACCCAAAGGGGTCGAGAGCCCAAGTGAAGGAAATAGGTGTTACATAAAACCCAAGTGGGGGCCAAGAGCCCAAATGAAAGCAAGGGATCAAGCCAAATGAAGGAAAATAAGGCATAATCTATGTACTAGAGATAACTAGCCGTGAGGTTCGAAAGATTATAATGTCATATCATGAGTCATGAGGTCCTTAATGGAATGTTGTGTAATAGTGACTTGCCAATGAAATTTATACCTCATGGAAAATAAGGTGTCATCCTTGTGATCCTCTAGCCAGGTGAGAATATATCATAAAAAAACCCATAATGGGATGAGGATTAGGGAAAGGTGGTGGTCCATAGGTAGGTTGTGGTATAGTTCGTTTAAAGGAAGGTGGTCAATTTCGAGGGAATCGACTCCACACTTTTGATTACAGGAAGAAGTTTCGAGAACAAGATACTTGCTACATGGAACCCAAAATTTGTCATTAGTGTGTGTAATACACATGATGAGAGAAAGCAGAGGGGAGTTGAAGCGAAGGTCTACCTAGACCGGTGGTTTTGTAATCACCGCTTACAAAGACTAGTGGTTTCATGTGCATTAATCTGAGACTCCAAACTGCATGTTCTCGAATGCGTGTTGCAAGCCTTTGAGTGTCTTTCTTGCATGTTTCTTGACCATTTTCCTAATTTTAATATTTTTGGATACATATTGAACTCCTCTCCATTTACTATTATTAGAATGTTGACTACCTCTATTTTGGATGATCTGACATTTCTTGATTGCCAAGTGTGTTGGAATTTTTCCTTGTTATTTTTCTATAATAACCAACATTTTTTTCAAGCATGGGTTAGAGATTTTTAATTTTTATTGACTTTGTTACTCTAGTAAAATCCTACCAAGAAGTACATATAAACATCAAATCATTTATTTATTACTTCCTATTTTTTATTATCATTCTACCCGCAAACCTAGTCTACTCTAGCATTATCTTTATTCTTGATTTCTTCTACAACCAACATTGTTCCCTGGATCACTTGGACTCATCTCTAGAAAGGAAGATGAGGAGATAGAAAACCATCACCAAACTTTGAAGTTGTCACAATTTTACAATAACCAGGTTGGGGTGTAATTTCAATTTCTTTAAATCTTTTAATATAGAATATTGTCGTTAAATAAAAAGAAATAATAAACTTGTTTTAAGAGGTAGAATTCATTGTTTCTTTATTTATCTATAAGAATTTTATGTTAATATTTTATTCTCAGCTTATCCCTATGGATTTTCTTAGGAAAGAATTTGGAGGAGGTTCTTGTACATAATTTTCTTCACTTCTTTATTTTAGAGTACTCATAGATTTCAATTTCTTCAATATTAGATTAATGTGCATATGGTAAAACCCTCATTAATAATTTTTTTCTTGCTTATCCTTGTGGATCTGCAAGGGAAAAAATCTTGAGGAATCTTATGTGTCCATGATTTTCATTGTATTTCTTCATTATTAATTACATATGTAATTCATTTGTTTTATCGGTGAAGTCTAAGGGGAAATAAGAAATTTCTTCTAAGAAGCTTCTTTCTTCCTGTGATTCTGAGGTAAAACAATAAGAAGAAGTAGATATCCATAGTTACAAATTAGAATAATTATTCTTTAAGGTAGATTAAATTTCCACATCTTGCAAAGGAATAGCCACATCTAGCTATTCCCTATTTATTTTATTTTAGTGTAGAAGTAGGATTTATTTAATTTAGAAGTAATTTCTTTTGTATGTAGATTTATTTTATTTTATTTCTAGTAAATAGAAAAAAACATAGATTAGAAGATTAATTAGATTTATTTTATTTATTTAATTTAAAAGCTTCTCTAAAAATACCAAAAACAAGTAGATAGTTTGTTTTACATTTCTTTAATTAAATACTTGCAATCATATTTAATTGAATTAAAAGGGAAAATTAATCAACTTTTATTTAATTCAGATTTGCTTGCTTTTTTATTTAAAGGTAGGAACTTAGATTAATTAGATTTGGAATGAATAAAACCATCCTCATTCCCATAGAATCAAAGGATATTAGATCTTAGCTTTAGTCCCTTTGGTTTCTTGTGTGTTTTTAATTTCGTAGTTATTTGGTTTGTTCTACACGACCATCTGTGGTCCACAAAAACAAGACTTAGATTTTGTGATTTGAGTGTGCCATAACTAAACATTGATACATGTTTGACAAACATTGACCAAGGCTTATGTTAGCTTATCTTCATGACTACCTTGATCTCACCGATATTGTGAACACCAATTCATTACTTTAAATGATAAGGTAGATACTACCGAAGAATTCTAGGTGAACCAACTAGGTAGAGATTAGATTTCATGACTCTTGATTTTTCCTTATTCCATCTTTCATCCTATCTTCATGACCCTCTTCGAAGAGGAATTCACAGATGACAAAGGAAATTTCCCTGTGTTCCATAACCGATTAGAGTCTTGTTTGGTTCTACCAATATTGATTGTGATTTACATATGACGATCATATTTGATCATAACATCACCCCCAAACAAGTAAGAAAATCATTCATTTCCCTCAACAAACAAATTCCCATTTTTCCAGTTGAGAACATTAGGTTGCCTTGATTTCTTGTTGTCATTTCCATCTATTCCACCTACATCCTATTTACCCATCATACTACCATCCCATTCATCTCATTCCGATTGCACTTTGGAATGAACTCAGGAGGTATTGTAAATGCGTCTTAAATCATGTGTTTATTTTTAGGCTACCTCATATGAAGGGTCTATCGATTCCACCCCTCCTCCCAAAATAGAAAACACACCTAAAGAGGGGTGGTCTACAAAATACCAATTTATAGTGGGGTATCATGTACCTTTGCAACCCAACAATGCCCAACATGTGCCTAAAAAAACTCACAACCTTCACCTGGCGATGTGATCTCAACATTGGTGGGTAGAATCAAGGAATTATAAATTTCTCAAGCTTCACAACCTACAAAATTTTTGGGTTCAAACAACACTTCCCATCATGCAAAAATGCAAAACTATATTCCTTCCATGAGTTCCTAATGAAACTTCCATCACAGCCTACTTGGGTGTTCCTAACCCTGGTGACCTCCTTACAGGATCATGCACACTAGGAATGTCCCCTCATCCTTCATATACATATCTAACATAAGGTCCAGTCTAAAAGTGTGTTCTCGAATGTCACTCCTTCGATTAATGCAACAATCGTTGGTTTCATGTCCACAAGCTGATATCCTAGTGTTATTCCCCTACATACACATGTATTCCAAATATCCTCATATGGATATGTACTCCTTCCCTAGTACTTATACGTAGAATTAAGGGGATCCTTATGCCCCCGTTAATGCTTTCACCACACCTTATCAAGCTACATTCCACCTCCACCTTCCCATCAATGATCTTCAATGGTGAGTCTTATGTAGTAGGAACATACTCGAATACATAAAATAACCTCTAGAATATGAGGTGTCATGTTCCCACATCCATTTCCAGATCTTCCAAAATTAAAGGGAGAGAGAGATCCAAATGATCATATTAAGGCATATGTTTTTGCTATTAGAGAGTTTCTCCTTGGGATGTCATGTCATTGCAAAGATATTCATGAAGAACCTTAAAGGGTTTGGCCATGATTGGTATTAAAAATTCCAAAAGCCTCTATCCATTCCTTCAAGCAACTCGTATCTGAGTTTATTAAGGATTTTGACATGAACAATCTATTGAGAACAAGGATTAGAGAATTCCTTCATATCAAACAAGAGCACAACGAGTCCATTGCTAAATTCATTCGAGAGGTGTTGGTAAGTCCTCTATTCTTCCACTAGTGCTCCTAACATGGATCAGACAAAGCTTTATGATTTGTTCATCCATTCACTAAATTGAGATACTAAGGAGGAATTCCAAAAGTTTCCTCTTCGAGTTATAAGAAAGTCTTAAAGGGTGCACTTTTGTATTGACCAAGCAACGATGTATAGTGGACAAAAACATATGGTCTTAATGGGAGGTTGGTCACCTCCATCGAAAACTACTCTAACCATCGAATAGTTCAAAAAAATCAAGGACCCAAGGTCCTCAATTGGAACCATGGTGTCACAATAGATGCATGACCGATCAACCTAATAAGTTAAATGTTGTGAACACTAACAATGTAAATAATAACAATACCAATGTGAATAATCAAAAAAACAATAATCTTACCCCCTCTCGTCAATTCTCGTTGTCTTTAGTCATCCTCCCACTCAACAAGCTCAAGCCTAGGGCCTGAATCAATACTTGAATTAATACTAGAACAAAGGCTAAATGTCTTCAAACTATAACTACAACAACTAGAATTAAAAAAATGGAATTATGGACCACAATAAAACCAGAACTAGAGACCAAGGAATATGACCCTAACTTGTATTTTGGATTCCATAGAGTGATTGGTCATGATGCCTAGTCTTAATGAGATTGTAGCAAGTTTATACAACAGCTGCCTCTGGAAGATCAAAGGTATCTCTTTATTGATATGTTCTTATCCAACCCCATAGGAACTTCACAAGGTACCCATACGGGACGTGTCACTCCAAAGAATGCTAGCCTTGGTATTTATAGAAATAATTTCCCAAAGCACCCCGAAAATAAGAAAGATAATCCATAGGGTGCAAACAAAGGCATTCTTATAGGTACCCATGGTAAAAAAATCCTCCACATCTTCTAATCCTCTAGTTTCCCCTAACTTGGACTAATGGAATCAGACTAAGATCTTATGCCTAGTTGGTTGAATATTGGATTGAAGTCCATGTAGCTTCACTGTAGTCACTACACATCATATCCTATCCTTGTTTACCCTTTAGTGCAAGATGATACATCAGTAGTCCCTAGCTAGTAGGGGCTTATGATTTGATTACATACTTAGCCAATACCTTTTCTCACATTTCCTTCTTGGTTTTTTTTAAGAACTCCCCAATGCACCGATCTACTTTATTAGAAACATTAGGCCTTCATCACTTAGTTTATGTTACACCTCCTCTAGAGACCCAAATTAACCATATAGATTTTTATATCCTCTAGGCCTACATGAGAGAGATACTGGGTTTTTTTAATATCATTTAGATTCCTATATATGCCGATTAACACAGTAGAGGTGATCCTACATTGTATTTACAAGTATGGATCTATAACAATTATGTCAAGAGAGCTATGATCAACGATGGAGTTGTTAACATTTTCCCCTTTTATTTCTTACAAAATCTAGGTTATGGAGAAACAAATTATTCTTCAACTCAAAACATACTGAGAGGCTATGATAGCCTTAAGGATACATCCATTGGGACTATAGTTATCCCAGTCACTCTTGGGCCTAAGACCATTTTAACTGAGTTCTATATTATAGACAGGGAAACCAACTATAATATGATCCTTAGTAGGTCATGGATTCATAGGATGAAGGATATTCCTCTACATTGTTTCAAGAAGTCATATTCCTTCATCTAGGGAAAGTCTTCATGGCTCAAGGTGATCTCAAACATTTTGAGATTTGCCTAGCTAACCTTGAGAAGAAGCTTGGGGTCCTTTTTGAATTTGAGCTCCCGTGAGAACAAGTTAAACAAGCCTCTTTCTTTTGGGGGACCAGTTCCCACATCAAATATTGTTCCAACAATTGAGTTAGAGCCACCCAAGGTAATTTGAAGGGATGGATATTAACGAGATTAAGGTTGTTGTAGTAGAGACTATTTCAACAAAAACCATAGTAGAAATAGTAAAACTTTTGGAGAATGATTTATCAATTATTATCCCATTCAATTATTTAGGCATAGGCCATGCTCTTGGGATAGCCTCTCTTTCATTAGATGGCCTTGGAGATATTTGCATGGTCAATTTTTTTGAGGTTTAGGAAGAGGATTCAAAGAATGATGAAACATCTATCTTTCCCTGACAATTTTTGGACCCTCCACTATGGTGTAGGGGCGGGGTGATTCTCACTTCTCTAGAAGGGAGAGTTATGCCCTTTGCTTTTAAATTGAATTTTGAATGTACAAAAATAGAGAAAAATATGAATCTCTACTTCTTGGTCTCATTATAGCCAAGAGGATGGGTGTGCACAATGTTAGAGTCCTAGGTGACTCACAACTTATTGCAAACCAAGTCTCAAAAGTTTATGAGACTAGAGAAGAGAACCTTAAAATTTACAATCCATTGTGTGAAAACTATGTAAATATTTTGAATTTGTTTCCATAAAAGTTATTCCTAGAGAGAAGAATCAACTCGCCAATTCTATGGCCACTTCTTCCTCTCGGTTTTGTCCTAGTGAGGATTTAAAGGAAACAAAGTTCACCGTCTTAGTTTGAGCCAAACCCTTGGTTCGTAAGATGCCTAGCAATGTAATTTTGGCATATGTAGAGACTAAAAATGAGCCTATTACATTAGATTTCATGGACAATGAAGAGGGTAATGCTTCCTTAATGAAGGAAGCATTACCTTCATCCCGCACATCATAAGAAAGGATTTTCCCTTATCCCTCACCCTTCTTCTTACTTTGGAGATAGAACGATGAATCCTTCCTCATCGGAAGAATTTGAAATCTATGAAGTTGAGGAAGAAGAAATAGAGCTACCTCCAGCTCCTCCTGAGTTTGAAGAGGGTAATGCTTCCTTAATAGAAGGAACCATTGACATTAACATTGGGATGAAAGAGGAGCTTAGAATTTTAAATCTTGGCTCTTCATTGTCACCTAAAGAAATAGAAGTGCACACCAAGGTGCTCAAAGAACATTCTAAATCCTTTTCTTTTAGTTATAAGGACATGAAAATTATCACTCCCGATTTATTAGTTCGCAACATAGTAACCAAACCTGAAGCAAAACCCATAAAACATAAGTGAGAGATATGAAGTCCAAGGTGGATTTAATGGTAAAAGAGGAAGTGATGATGCTTCTTTAGGTAGGGTTCATAAATCCAATAGACTATTCTATGTGGATGTCTAACATTATCCTTGCTCTTAAAAAGAATAGAAAAATCATAATATGTATTGACTTTAGGGACATAAACAAAGCTTTTCCTAAGGATGACTTCCCATTGCCATCCATTGATATCATTGTTGATGCAATGACTAGTTATGATTTGTTATCCCTTATGGATGGGTTCTCAGGATATAACTAGATAATGATATCTAAGGAGTAAGAAATGAAGAATACCTTTACCACTCCTTGGAGAAAATTTTACTATGTTGTTATGCTATTTGGTAAAAAGAACCCGATGCTACCTACCAACACACTATAACTTGCATATTCCATTATCTTATTCATAATATTGTTAAAACATATGTTGACGATCTCTTAATGAAAGCTAAGAAGATAAGCAACCACCCTAAAGTGCTTTGGATTATTCTCTCACATATAATCGAGATACCGTGTAACCTAAAATACAAAAATGTGTGTTTAGAGTTACTGGAGGTAAGTTTTTAGGCTATATAATTTATTCTCAAGGGATTGATGTGGATCCTATGAAAATATGGGTGATTCTTGAAATGACTCACCTTCAAATGAGTTAGGTATTAGGTTTTTTTGGGAAGAAATCCATAGGTTTGTCCTTGATTTAACATATGTTGTCCATCCTATCAATGGATTTCTAAAGAAATATTATTTTAAGGCATGGAATGATGAATGTCACAATATATGTGAGTCGCTTAACTACTTTCTCATGTCTCCACCGATGTTCATGCTGCCTTGCTGCACTGGCAGACCGTCCTCTAATTTTGTATTCTCGAGCCACAAATGTCTTGATAGCATGCATGTTGGCACAAGAGGATGATGATGGTCGCAAATGGGCCATCTATTTCATTAGCCACACTCTCCTTGATTACGAAACATGGTATACTCAAGTAGAGAAAGAGTGCTTGGAAATTTTCTTTGCAACTAAGAGGTTAAGGCATTATATGCTTAACCAAGAAATGTGGGTAATTGTTAAATCATAATAGTTGCAGACATTTTTGACCCAAGCAGCCTTATCTAAAAATGATGGCAGATGAATGCACTATCTATTTCTACTACTACTACTACTCCTAGTGCTAGAAGGAAAAACTAAGCTAATGATGCCAAGGGACCAAGGATAGAAGGATAACATGAAAGGAAACTACACTAAAAGGTGATAGCACTAGAAAAGAGGGATGAACACTATCTGTTCTAAGTGAGAATGAAAGGGAAATGCGTGAAAGGAGGCTAGGCATGAGTAGCACAATGAAACACATATTCACCAGATCATTCTCATGGAACACAACTAAATATGGAACTACAAGGGACCTGAAATAAGCACAACCAACACACAATAAAAGAAAAAAAAGAAGAAGGAATGAAAACATGTTAGGACAAGAGAATAGTCACAAAAATGATGCTTTATTACTTCTAGAAATGCACAGAGTTATTACAATGATGAAGGAGGCCGATATCCACATGCAAGAGCCAAACATAGAGGTCTGCAACTCAAAATACAGAAAATATGGAGTCCTTAGAAAAATGTGTAAGGATCAGAGTGTCCAACATAACAAATGAGCCTTGCTCTTACATTTATAGATGAATCCATGGAGGAAGAAGGGAGGAGGAGGAAAACCCAAATTTGAAACACAACCACCAACAAGAAGCATTCAATGCCTACAAATCCACCTAGAGATCTATGAAATATGCTTCCCCATGCCTATTTTGTGCATGTTGAAGAAAAAAGGAGGGGATCATATCAAATGGGTGGTTGGAGCAATCAGATCTGCTCATTAATGCTTAGAGAGATGTTTTCCCATTTCTCACCTACCAGATCCACCAAGAATTTGAATTTGAATTTCTAATACTATAGCTGATGTCAGACTCTCTCGACAAGTCTGGCATGCATGCATGATCAAGCTCTGTAGTAAAAGATATGGCTGTCAGAAGATGTTAGAGTCATCAGCACACACAAAACACATGTGTGTGTGGATTGGCTGAAATGATGGCCAAATTGTGCAAATATTTTTCATTTCTACCCATGTGTCACTTCATTGATTTGTTGCAAGGATTCGGTGCCCTATTGGCATGCTTGATAGTTACATGCATGACACACTAAAGCATGTCAAAAGATGACTTAGAGAAGGGCATGAGGGCAAAGGGGTGCAGAAGAAAAAAGGAAGGTGCAGGGCACGTGTGATGCATGCACATGGGAAATGAGAAAAATGGTGTGAGTAGAGAACACATGGTCAAGGTGCAACTATTACAAAGTAATGGGTGTGGTGTGTGTGAGAGGGGAAGGACTTAGCCGATTGAAGCAAGTGTGAGGCACATGGAAGGGAAGAAATTGATTAGGAAGAAGGTGAATGCATGGAAGGTGGGTGCAAGGGAGAAGTGGAAGGGAAGGAGAGAAAGAAGGAGGAAAAAAGCAGGGGCAAGGGAAAACTATGACCAAGGGAATGTGCCAAGTGATTTTGAGTGCATGCACAACATTAATGAATAACTTAGAGCTAGAATGTGTATGCAAGTTACCCAAATCACTAGGAGATATTTGGATAATAGTTTTGGTGACTTTGGGGCCATCTTCCTACTAGATGAAGAGATCAGTAGCCTAAAGCATCCATTGGGCATGGAGTCTACTTATGTAATCATGAAACTACCCCCTTGTAGTCACTTGAGAATCATTTCTTGACTCTATTCTGAATCTCACAACTGCTTTGAAAGAAGCTCTGCATTCTGGAAGTAAAAAGAGCAGTGCGCAAGAAGCATGAGAGGAAAGAACTATGTAAAAACAAACAATGTGCACATGAGCACACTTGGAGGAATTGAAACTACTCTAATATATACAACATGATGCAACAAACTTAATGGAAGGGTTTGAGATAGATCCCATTTATTGGGATTTTGTAGTGCCTCCATCAAGATGAGTTAACTCGAAAGAGTTAGCTTCTTTGTAGGAAATGATGATGTATGGGCCACTCAAAGTGCATCAAACTTTGAATGGCAGCCCTGGTTTAGCTCTGTCAACATCCCATTTTAGAACCAAGTCCCCAATTTGAAAGCTTGAGGCCTAGCCTTTCTGTCAAACCATTTCTTTGTTGCTTGTTGATGTTGTTCTAGCTTGATCATGGTAGAGTTCTTGAGTTCTTCAAGATTAACCAAGCTCTGCCATTCTGATTTCTCTCTAGTCTGTGCCTTCAAATTCTAGCTGTTGGGAAAGTGCTAATGAATTTAGTTCTAGTGTCAAAGGAAGGGTAGCCTCCTTTCCATAGACAAAGCTTGTAAGGTGAAGTTCTATTGCCTTTTTACTATGTGATTCTATCTTCCCAGAGATGCATGTGAAGACCTTTGTATGCCATTGTCTTTGGCTGATGTTCATTGTGCACTTCATGATTTGATCAGGTTCTTGTTTGTTGATTTGCCAGACCATTTCCTTGAGGGTAATAGTTGGAAGAAGTCTTTAGGTAAATGCCTAGATTTAGAGCCCAATCAGTGATTTTAGTACCAAGGAAGGCCTTTTGCATTATCAGAGATAATGGTTTGAGGAATGCCAAACCTTGTGACTATACCTTGAGAAAGTCAAGGATGACTACCTCGGTTGATTCCTTGAGCGTGAAAACTTTGTCCATCTGGTGAAGTAATATGTAGTTATCAACACCCATTTATGTCTAGTGCTTGAAGGTGGATTGATCATGCCTATGAAGTTGAGACCCCATTGTGCAAAAGGCTGATCTGCTTGGATTGGTGGAGGGGAAGCATTGCCAATATTTTCTTTCCTACAAAGAAAGTGCATTCCTTGCATTTTGTGACCCACTGTGTGCATCTGCAAAAATAGGGTAGGCCAAAAGATACCTGCCATTATGATCTTCATTGTTGTAGTTTTGGCAAGAGAAGTGTCCACAGAGAATCCATCATGAAATTTTTGCTAACACTTTTTATTCTGTGCACCATTGATACATCTTAACAACACACCATCAAGATTCCTTTTGAAGAGAAGTCCATCAATCAACACATAAGGGATAGATTGTAACCTCAGATGTCTTCTCTTTGCTTTATTTAAACTAGGAGGGTATGCACCCTCGAAAGGAATGTGATCATGTCCTTCATCCAGTCACATGCACCAGGTCTATATTCTATTCAAGTTTTCTACATGTGGAAGGTCTTCATCTAGAAATAATGAAGCTTAGGTTCACTCTGCATCCTCAACAATCTTACCTACAGAGTGCACTACCTCTTACCATTTTTGTGGCCTTGATAGTCACATCATATTCCATGATTTTGGTCACCCATCGTGCTCTTTTCTCACTGATTTTTTCTCCCATGATGAAGTCTCTGATCAAAGAGTGGGAGACTAACACCTTGATATGATTGGTGGTGAGCATACTTTTGAATTTCTTGAGTGTGTGCATGATGGAAAAGACTTACTTCTCTATGTGACTTATATTTTAGTTCATAATCCTTTAGTGTCTGGCTGAAGAAAGCCCTTTGGTTGTTCATCCCTTGTTCATTTTCTTGTGTTAGGACAACAACAACACTTGCATCAGTGCCATAAGCATAAAGGATGAAATCCTTTGAATAATCTAGATTGATGAGTGTTGGTGCACAAGAAATCTCTTGCTTGATCTTGTTGAAGCTTTCTCTTCCTTTTTTGTCCATCTGAAGGCTATGTCCTTCTTGAGCATCAAGGTGATGGGCTGAACCAGTCCTACAAAGTTAGGGATAAACACCTAACAAAATTGATCTTGCCAAGGAAGGATTGTAGGGGCTTTTTTGTGCTTGCGGTAGGGAAAGAGCTAGGATGGCTGAAAATGCACTTAGGATCAATTGTGATGCCATCCTTTGAAACCACATGGCCCAAAGCTTTCCCTGTGCCACCAAAAATTACACTTCTTGGGGTTAAGAGATACCCCAAATTCTCTACATCTCTCAAAGACCTTTTCTAGGTGTGTGCCATATGATCATGCTCTGCTTTGAGAAGATAGTTATATCATCAAGGTAAACCAAGATGAACTCATTAATGTATCCTTTGAAGGCAATATCCATACATGCCGTTGAAATGTGGCACCCACATTTGACAGACCAAAGGGCATTTTTGATATGCATATGTTCCCCATTTGGTTGTAAATGTTGTTTTGAATTGATCCTCTTCCTTGACTAGGATCTGGTTGAAACTTGAATATCCATCTAGCATGGAGAATCTTTCATGCATGCCAGACCATAGTCTACATAGAATCTACTCCATTGAAGGAAAAGGATAATGATCCTTTAGAGATGCCTTATTCAAATCTCTGAAATCAACACAAAGTCTGATTTCACCATTCTTCTTTGTACATTGGAACTAGATTTGTGACCCAGGTAGAGTATTTGATAGGAAAAATAATTTTTTCCTCAATGAGTTTGGATAATTCCTTTCTCATGAGGGGCTCTATCTTTGGATTGACTAGTCGCGTTGCTTCTTTATCTGATGGGCTTGATACTAGGATCAAGGTCAATGGAGTGTTGAGAAACACTTGGATCAAAACCTTTGAGGTCTTCATACTCCCATGAGAAGATATCACTATATTTTTGAGAGAGAGATGAAGGCTTTTTTTTCTTCATGCACACAAGTCTTCTTGAGAGAAACAACTCTTTCCCACATGTAATAGTGACTGGAGAGTAGTCTTCTTGCATGTGGCATGCATGTATCTTTCTTCACCCTTGAACTCATCATCAGGGCTAAACATTTTCTCTAAGGTGACCAGCCCTTTAGGAAACTTATTTGTCTTTAGTTGTATCACTTGGTCACCATAGTTGTCATGCAAGTCAGCTTGCATACTTGATGAAAATTCAGCTTCATTTTGGATAAACTGGATGATTTATGCGTCCTTTGTCAAACACTTTCCAGCTAGTGTTGTTATCTGGAATGGATGGTCTGATCACCATCTTAATGTGTTGAGTGTTTCCTTTGAAAAAGTCCAGTAGGAGAAAACTGTGAACCAAGTGTGGCCATTTGGTCAACTTCCTTGTTCATTTTGTGTGGAACCACCTACAGATTAAGAGCATCAAAGCTCTCAAGGAGGTCCCAAACTCTATATTTATAAGCTTTGAGAAGCTTATTCTTTTCTGGAACTTGTTGGTAACTTGGTGGATGATCAATTTTGTGTCCCCAAAGATCTGCAATGCCTTAATTTTCTTCTTCTCTCATAATGAGCAAGCCATGCACCAGCATGCTTCATACTCTACCACATTGTTAGAGCAGAGCATGTAAACTATAGCTTGTGCATGAAGAATAATTTCTCATCCTTAGGGGAAATGAGAACCACTCCTACTCCCATGCCATTTCTTTTGGATCCATCAAAGTACAACTTCCATAGACCAAGTTTGAACTTTGTCTTTCTTGAGTGCATGTGGAAGCATAAGCTTCTTCTTCTAGAATGTAATAAGTACCAAGCCTAGTTTCATAAGCTTCTAGTTCTTCAACATAGGGATCAAATTTTTATGTCTTTCCACCCATTCATCAAGCACTAGGTCTAGGAATAGAGGGTGGAAGAGACTACTCTTCAGGAACTGAAGCTTGTTCTTCTTGGATTAAACAGTTGGCTTGGAGAGGGGATGGGACATATGACTCTACATGATAGGAAAATATAGGCTCAACTTGTATGGTAAACTGGGTACCATACCTTGTCTTGAGTAACATATGAGACCAATTAGAAGACAAGTAACCACCCACTTTAGTAGTAAATTCTCTTGATAAACATAGGGAAAACAAAGGAGGTAGGTCAATGATTGACACATCTTGAGTAATTGTTAGGCTTGGACATGCATGGAGGGTTAACTCAAGATCCTTGATGACTCCTAAGGTGGTGACAATTGAGCCATCAAGTTGTAGGACTCCTTTAGACAAAGGGCTATATTTTAGACCTAAGACATCAGCTATTTTCTTAGGCATAACAAAAGTACTAGCACCTGAGTCAATCATGCAATTATGCACTAGGTGTTTGCCTATAATCAAGGACATATAGAAGGGTGGGGTTTTAACAAATTTACTTACTTGTTTCTCCTCTTCTTGGAAGATTTGATAGAAGTGTGTGGCTTTTGCATAATTGGATCATGCGTGGGAGTTGTGCAGAGCTTCATGTAATAGATCCTGTTGAGATGGAATGGTGGGGCATCCCACATTGTGACATTTATGTTTGTTCTCTTCATCTGGTCAACAATGCTAAATGGAAGGCCCCCATCTTGTGCATTTGGGAACAACATCCCTTCTTGATTGTTTAGGCATGGAAGCTTGAATTTTAGCTAGAGCAGAGGCTTGACCTACCAAAGGAGGGTGTGTGCTTTGCTTTAGAAGGAGCTTTACATGTGGGGCCTCTGCATAGGGATTTGAGTGCTTTACTTTGTAAGATGCCTTTTTGATTCTTTCTTCTTTTGAGGATCTACTTGTGTTGTTGGGATTGTGACTGTGCACCTGACTCTAACATTCTTTTCTTATATCTTGTGTTGTCCATAACTTGGGCGTGGTCTATTTTGTATCTTTATAGCTTGGTTGATTACACAGAAGTCCTCCATGCCAAAGAACATCAAATTTGTCTCTGGAGGAGCTTCTGGTCTTTTAGGTTATCTACTTTAGGGGCACTTGTTGAAGGCTCACAAGCTGAAGCATTCTGGATCATGAAGGCTTGGGGTGCGCAACATTGGCACAATGATATTGACTATGAGGCATGTTGCAAGGGAAGCACCATTCTGACTCTTGTGCAAATTTTTATGAACTAGAACAAGCTTGACTCACACTTTAGGTCTTTGGAGAGAAGGTGCGGGAGGAAAACTTTAAGGGAAGATGTGCATTAGGATTGCCATCTATCATTTTTTTGGTTGGGTGTGTATCTTTGATTTCCATATTGATTCCACCAAGGCTGATTGCTTTGGCCATGCATGCCTGATTGGAATTACCTCTATAGGCTTGCGCTTGTTGCTTTTCTAATGATATGACCTTGTTTGATAAATTTCTAATCAAGGCCTTCAATTCTTCATCTTCCTTTTGTTGTGATGGAGAGTAGGATGTTGAGGAAATTGGTTTGTGTTTTCTCAGGAATAGGAATAGGGGCCATAGAAGGTTGGGGCTTGTGACATTTCTGGGAACAAGGGCATAGGTGGTCTAGGAGCCAACTTTCCCCTGAATAAGACTATTTTTTTGCCCTTACTGCAATACTATAATAAGTGGTAAAGTCCTACCTCCCATAGATTGGATCATAACTGAAATATCATTGTTGAGTGCCTTTCAGATAATAAAGGAAAGCATGTTGGGTTGTAGGTCTTACCACAAGAGGGATTATGTCCCAAGTCTTCTGAAATCTGATGTTGAAATTAGTCATCTACTCATTGGTGCCCTCCTTGTTGTTGTTAGTTGCTCCACCAAGAGATAGGTGATCTGACTTATCTTCAAAGTAATTGCAAAGAGTTGTTCCCAGCTCATCCCAGGTGGTGATAGATCCAAGTCTCAAGCCTCGGTACCATTGAAGTGCTTTACCTTTGAAAGAGGTTGCAAGTAACCTGACTACTACATCATCATGTGTGATCAGATAGAGTGAACACACATTTCTATATCTGGATATGCTCTGAGGGTGACTTGATTCTCACCAGTAAAGTATGGAATACTCTTGAGCATGCCATTTGGCATATCATGTTGCATGGCTAGGAGTAAGGGACTCCCTCCAATAAAGTTTGCAAAGTTTCTTAATGGAGGAGGTTGTTGATGTGCCATTGTAGGGCACGTAGGTTGTCTATTTTGAGGAGGAGTTGAATGGGTGTGGCATGCGCTGGAGATAGAGATGCATGTGCGTGGGATTTTTGGAATGAACTCTTCTCGGGGATAGTTGAGGTACTCAAAAGAATCTTCATCTATTGCACTTCTTCTTGTGTGCACTCTTCTCATGAAAGGCACTCAAGATTGCTAAAATAGAGATCTTAAAATGTTGGGAGTCACCAGATGTGTTGAAATGAGCCTCAAAGGCTGAAACACTAAGTCCACACACTAGAACTTAGAGATATGAAATTTGAGCTTTCAATGTTGGTCCCCGAGCATGCCAAAAACTGTTGGTTTCTCAAATGTGCACCCGTGTCTCGGATCTTGGAAGGGATGAGGTGTTTGAGACCACAATGGAACCATCCCCAAGTTGTGGGACCTTGCGAGCTTGGGATGGATCTCTGAGAGAAGGCGGTTCCTCTATCTATTTCTACTGCTACTACTACTCCTAGTGTTGGAAGGAAAACTAAGCTAATGATGCCAAGGGACCAAGGATAGAAGGATAACATGAAAGGAAACTACACTAAAAGGTGATAGCACTAGAAAAGAGGGATGAACACTATCTTTTTTTGAGTGAGAATGAAAGGAAATGTGAAAGGAGGCTAGGCATGAGTAGCACAATGAAACACGTATTCACCAGATCATTCTCATGGAACACAACTAAATATGGAACTGCAAGGGACTGAAATAGCACAACAACACACACAATAAAAAGAAAAGGAAAGAAGAAGGAATGAAAACATGTTAGGATAGAGAATAGTCACAAAATGATGCTTCTATTACTTCCAGAAATGCACAGAGTTGTTATAATGATGAAGGAGGCTGATATCCACATGCAAGAGCCAAACATAGAGGTCTACAACTCAAAATATAGAAAATATGGAGTCCTTAGCAAAATGTGTAAGGATCAGAGTGTCCAACATAACAAATGAGCCTTGCTCTTACATTTATAGATGAATCCATGGAGGAAGAAGGGAAGAAGGAGGAAAACCTGAATTTGAAACACAACCACCAACAAGAAGCATTCAATGCCTACAAATCCACCTGGAGATCTATGAAATATGCTTCCCCATGCCTTGTTTGCATGTGTTGAAGAAGAAAGGAGGGTGGATCATATCAAATCGGGTGGTTGGAGCAATCAGATCTGCTCATCAATGCTTAGAAAGATGTTTTCCCATTTCTCACCTACCAAAACCACCAAGAATTTGAATTTGAATTTCACAATTTTGCAATGCATAACTTAGGGACAGAGAATGTGTATGCAAGTTATCCAAATCACTAGGAGAGATATTTGGATAACAAGAGATGTTATTAAGATGTGTTGATGAAAAAGAAGAGGTAAATATTCTCTTTCAAGCCCACAATGGAGTCTCTGTAGAGGTAACTTTGAGGGAATTTGAATGATCATAAGATTCACCGAATGGGATACTTTTGGCCCATATTAAAACATGATGTTATAGATTATGTGCGCAAATGCCATAAATTACAAGAAATATCACACGCTATACACATCTTGGCCTAGGATTTATATCCAATTGTTACACCCTAACTCTTCTCTACTTGGATTCTTGATCTAACAGTGGAAATTCTCTCCCTCCTTATCGATTCCCACAACTTCATTATCATAGCCAACAAATACTTCACAAATTTGGTCGAGGCCATGCCTATGACTATAGTAACTCGATTAGTAATTGATAAGTTGATTTTGAACCAGATCATTTGTAGGTAGGGTGTCCCACACATTATTATCTTGGATAATGGCACTCCCTTTAAAAACAAAGAGGTGCATGAATTGTTTTCTCAATTTAAAATATCTCATCACACAATCTCTTTATACTACCCTCAAGCCAATGGACATGTTGTGGCTATGAATAAGACTTTGAAGTCCATCCTCCTTAAGAAAATTAAGGATAATAAGAAATATTGACACTTAAAGCTATTCCTATCCTTGTGGGCTTACAAAACTTTATTGAAAACACCTATGGGGAAAATTCTTTATCTCTAGTTTTTGGTGCCAAAGCGGTCTTACCACTGGAGGTAGAATTACCAACTATTGATGTGTCTTTATAAGGAATTCTTGATGAAGATGTGTATCAAAAAATGCAACTGTTTGATTTAGAAATCTTGGATGAAAGGCGATCAAAGATGAATAACATCATCGTGTCTATGTTGTGTAATGTGTTGTCAATACAACAAGAAAGTCTATGAATGAGAAATCTAGGTAGGAGACCTTGTGTTAAGACTTGATAGTTGAATAGAAAAAATGTCAGTGAAGGAAGAAAATTTAGGCCAAAATGGTTAGGGCCTTATCAAGTAATGGAAGACTACAAAAATGGTGTGTATCGTTTGTGTACCTTAGAGGGTGAGGATTTTGGTGAGTCCATCAACTCACTTCACCTTAAACATTTCTATATATAGTCATTTTACATCTCCATATTGTACATCATTGCATTCATACCATTTTTTCATTTGCATTATCATCTTGTTAAAATTGTAAACTGGAAACTTACTTTTCAAGCGAATTTTAAAATTTTAAACATTGGAAAATATATTAATCATACTTCTTCAACATTCATTACACATTCTCAAATTTTCCAATATTTATCATCACTTTCATTCATGAGAATTTTTTTGACATTAATATTTATCATATTGTATGCTTAGTCCACTAAAAACTCTCTCCATGATAGAAAAATTCTAAAAATTTCACCCAGAATATTCGTTCACCTATCTTAACCTTTGGTGGTGAGCCCTAACATCCTACTAGTTGTGTGGGGTTGAGGGTAGGGGAAAATGTTCCCTCCTAAAAGCACAAGTCAAAGTAAATTTAAGTAAACAATAAACACAAAATTATTTCATTTGCAAATAAAATACACTTCTCTTCTGTACCGACCTTCGGTGGTGAGCCCATGATTCTTACTAGTAACATGATATTGGGAAAGGAGGGAAGTTCCTTACTCACCTATGTCTTATCTTTAGTGATGATCCCATGCTTCTTACTCATAGCATGAGGCAAGACGTAGGGGGCCGTATTAATAAATCATGAGTTATAAATAATAAATAAATAAAAGTGCTTCTAAAAATTCCCATGAAAATGAATTAGATGTGTTTTTTAAGAGAGAATTATTCCTCAAAACCAAATTTTGTCAAACTTGCAAGAAAAATTCATTCTGAACTGGTTAGTTTATCTTGATTAGGGTTGGGTTATAAGTTTCTAATTGGATATTTTTCAAAGTCTTGTCTCTTGGTCATCATTCACATTCACATTCTTCAAGTCATATAACTTGCGTCCTTCTTAGCTCTTGGTGATGAGCCCTCACATCCTACTAGTTACGTAGAGTTAAGAATGGAGTGATTTCATATTTTCATCATACCACATTCAACACATTTTTCCAATGAAATAGAAATGCTAAATATTACTTGAAAAACAAAGTATCCTAATTACAATTTTTTTCATATGCATAATCATATAAAATCATTTTGTTTACCACATTGCATCATCATCCATAACATACATTTAAAACATAAAAACATCAGAAATTCCAAACCATCTAAGAGTACACAGATGAAACAAACTACAATGAATTCAACTCTTACAAGGAATGCCAAACCAAAAATATATCTATATGTATATATATAATGTCAAGTTTCTCGTGTACAATGCCATCACACCATAGTAAGTGTGGTAAAAATTCTCAACCATGAGCCAAAAATAAAAAAAAAAAGATATACATGTCAAAAACTATCTCAAAGTAATAAAGGCCCTAGGCCTATCCCTCCCTCCCTGGATCCTGTGAAGGGGCATGACGAGGTCTCCGCCGCAAATATTGAATGAGAACTCGATCGGTTTAGTATGAGAGCCTCGAGTGTAGATCTATGAGAATTTACATGTGACTTCCCATGTGAGATACTTGTTAGTGCAAATTCACAGCACCCCCAAAATGACCTATGGATCTACTTTTCTAAGGTAATTTCATTTGGTGTGAATGCACAACATTGAGATTTCCCAAAGTGTGGGACCTTTGCAAATGGGGAAAGCTCTCCAGAGAAGGTTGGTTCCTCTTCCTAAACTACCTACCACAAGCTATTCCAGTGTAGGCAAGCTAATCTAATCCTAATCTAACTATGCCAAGGAGACAGAGAGAGAGAGAGAGAGAGAAAAGAGGGAAAAATAGAGCCTACACTAAAACGGTGATACACCAGAGAAGGAAAATGTTGAACATCTATCAAAACTGCCATGGAACAAGAAGAGGTGAGCAATGGAAAGGATGGACAAGTGCATCACAAAACCAAGGATAAATTTCACACAAAAAATGTTCCAAAACTCCATGAACACAACTCCAAAACTTGCAATGAACATTCAAACATGCACAAATACCTATAATGAAGAGAGGCAAGAAGAAGACAAGAAAACGAGCAAGGATGGACAAATGCATCACAAAACACATTTTTTATTACTCCAGAAGTTTGCACAAAACATCATTACAGAGCAAGGGAGGAGGTTCAAACTCCATTTTCAACCCTAGGAAGAAAATAAGGGAGAGGCAGAGAAGAATGATGAACAACCTTTACAAATGAGCCAAATTTGGCTTTTAACCATCAAACAGAATGAAAGAAATGTGGAAAATGTAGGCAAATCAAATTGAAACTCCAACCACTGAAAAATCCCTCCAATATCACTTGCAAAGTGATGGGCTTCATGGAAAACCCATACACCAAAGTACATTGCTGCAGAGCAAGAAAGAGGCCCATACTTCATTAATTTTGGTGGTTGGGGTGTTTTCTACATTTTTGCATGCCAGAGACGTTTTCCTATTTTTCTCCCATAAATATCCATCAAAAATAAAAATTTAACCCTCCATTGTGTAGAGTATTTCAACATCTTTCCAATGATATAAAGAACGCAAAAATCTGAGCTTGGGATCGAAAGTTATGCCCCTCTAAAGATTTAGGGCAAAAATAGCAATTTTAGGGCAAAATCAAAGTCATGAGTGCCCAAACTTGAAAATTTTCCATTTTTTGAATTTAGGAAAATGTCCTAAAATTCTCCATGCCCCGCTGCTCCTCTCGCCACATGGTGCTTTTCCATTCACTGATGGAAACGCGGCTCAAACCTCACTTTTCCCCTTCGATTTTTTATCGGGAAAATTTCCCAAATTTTCCCTGCGCGCTTGTGCTCCAAGTGACATGTGTCACCTGGCTGTTGGCGAGGACATGCTTCTTTTTCTCCATTTTTCCTCTATTGCTTTGGCAAAAACCAAAGTTTCCTCTATGCCTCCGACTCCCGCCACTGTCATGTGCACATGTCGCTTCCTCATTGGCCGCGGGCCTTCCACAACTTTTTTCTCCAACCTCCTCGTCAGGCCACTGGCCAAAATTTTCCAACTTTACTTTTCCGGCCTGACCTCCACCGCCACGTGGCACCTTCTCATTGGTCGTGGGCATGTCAAGGGAAAATTTCCCCAAAAAACTCCGTCGGGCCATAACTTTCGAAATATTTGGAGTTAGGAGGAAACTTTTACCTTTCTGGAAAGGGGAAGAAAAATCCTATCTAATGGAGCCATTTCTAGAAACCCTTGAGTGCTTGAAATGTTTGAAAATTGAATTTGAAGCACAAGGAAGGGAAGAATGAAGGCAAGTTATCCAAAATAAGCAAGGGCTCATTTTGGATAACAATACCAATAGTGGTATCTCCATTACGTGAGTTCCCTCACTACCGCTTCTCTTGATCCTCGTAAAAGTAAGGTCATTCCTCATCCGAGTCATCAATTCTATGGCATGTGAGGCTAGCAAAAATACATAAGTATGGTTCTAACCATCACCGGTTGCCTTGTGTTAGCATGAATCCCTCGTGATTCATCTTCATAGGGATCAAAAACATGTCAAGGAGTTTACATTGAATAAGTTCTCACCATTCGTGAGCAAAGTGGTTGCAAAGTACAAGAAAACAATGATGAGTTAGAAAACATGTAAAAAAATAAAGGAGAAATATATTACTAACATCTAATCTAGGAAGTAAAGATAAGAGAAGTATGATTTACTCACTTGGGTCTCCAAGCATCTAGCTCAAATCAATGATCGGTGCTATTGTAGGAGATGGTACATCCTCCTCCTCCTCAACCCTAACCTCCTCCTCCACCCTCTATGGGTGTATGGATGTCTCCTCAGTCACCTCAGTAAATATTGTCTCCTCCTCTATGTCTTCCTCAGCTCTAGCATCTACTGAGGCCTCCCCTATTGCTTGCCACTTTGAGTATGTGTCCTCCCTCGAGCCCGAATCTACGTTGGCCTCCTCCTTCTCCTCACTTTGTGTTGGACTTTCACCAATCTGTAACAACTATCTCATTATAACTACTATCCTAAAGCAGCTAGATTTGGTGTGGCCAATGGTGTGTTGATAGGAACTCTAGGTGTAGAAACTGCCCACCGTAGCTACCTTTTTTGGGCAGCTCTCAACTCCCATATCCCTCGCAAACCGTAGCAACTATTGGGAGAGCATCTACATAATGAAACCCAAAATTTTGGGGTACTCAAAGTACTGGATAGGTCTCTAACCTGCTATTTCAATCAACTAATTGAACATTAGTGGCATAAGTAGTCGAGAGACAATCTCCTCACCCCACCGGCCCATCATATCCTGATATTTCTTGGCTACCATATCTGTTATAGTCAAGGTAGAATTTAACTATGGAGGGCCCCTAAGTGGATCCATATCCACCCATCTGGATGTTTTGATCACTATGGGATCTTCTATCCCAAATCCCCTCTAGTAGGGGATCATCCACTCATATACCCAAGACATAACTAGGGTAGGATGAATGAGTTATGTAGCCCCCAACTCGACAACTATAAAGAGGTCGTGATAATTGCTTCCAAGAATGTCCACTCCCTAAGAATAAAATATTCCATACTACTTGATGATCTTAACAATAGGATCCCGTAAAAACAAAAACTTTCTCCTCCCTTGTCCTCAATCAAACATGAGGCCAATATACCTATGA
This sequence comes from Taxus wallichiana var. yunnanensis, assembly GCA_018340775.1. Classification (NCBI taxonomy): domain Eukaryota; kingdom Viridiplantae; phylum Streptophyta; class Pinopsida; order Cupressales; family Taxaceae; genus Taxus; species Taxus wallichiana. Next base: position 114,233,557 of record CM031236.1, on the reverse strand, counting down.
TGGCCTTGCGTAGAGTAGGGATAGGAATTGTGTCGATAGAGAATAATTTTACCCCATTCTGGCACCCATGTTAGTTGCCAATGCATCAACAATATAGGTATCCCACTTGTACTCCTTATCTATCAAACCGACGCTCTTTAGTGCCAACTTCCTTCTAATGATAGGGACTCGAGGATCCGATTGACATCCTCTAGTGTGATAGTCCACTCTCCCTAACCAGAATACTAGAAAGTGTTTTGTTATGCATCCTAGTAATCTGAATAAAATGTAAAGTAGGTGGCTTTAGGGGCAACAAGCCATGTCTAAGTAATCCTCCCGATACCAGCCCTCTCCAATAGACACCTCTATGGTTGAGTCAATGACTCTAAGATCCGTGGTAGCCGCCCTACTCTCGGGATTTGTTCCACCTAATATAGCCTCCCGCATCCTTAAACAACAAGAAAAGATAAAGTTAGAACCTCATAAGTGAGTAATGATCTTGTAAAAATAGTATTACTATAATAAAAAAAAAAAAAAATCCAAACATAGTCAATAAATTGTAAATTTCCTTGAAATTTATGAAACCACCACTCGTAGTAGAGTGGCAAATAAAAATCATCACTCTGCAGAGTGGTGGTTTCATAACTACTATGGATTTTACACAATTACCACTATGTGTAGAGTGGCGGTTATGTAACCACCATGAAGGTTTTACTCGAAAACTTGGGTCATGACCTTAAAGCAAAAACTCAAATAATAATAAAAATGCATTAAAATTAATCAAACAAATTATATATAATAGAAGGCACCCACTTGTGATCATTTTGACTAAAAATTATTAAAAATTACCCCTACAACTAGTTTCAATTAAATCCTATATTTTAGGGAAAAATGAACAAATGCTAATAACTTACTTGATCGTGACCCTCCATTGTTACCACCTTTGGTTGCGATGCCATCATATTTGAATGCTCATCAATTCAGATGTACTCTCACGTGAAATGGTCATAGGTAGTCCAGAGCTCCAAAATCACTAAGTGGGTGGGTGAAAATGATTTTTATAAATAGTAAAATTATATATATATAGCTCAAATATGTTTTCTAATGTCACTTCAACTGTTTGTATATAGGGCCAAAGTGTTAACGCAGTATACTTCTTATCCCCACGGATATGGTAAGTACTTTTGTCATTTTAGTTCAAGATGTTTTTTTAACTATGTTTTTAATCTGCACTTGATTCTTGTTCCTCTCTTGTAGGTGGCAGGAAGCTTGGATTGGCATGGTTTCAAACAAAAATACGGATGAGGTATACTTTCTAAACTTTCCCATTTGGTAGTGCCATACTTGGAATTTGTGTTTTACGACCATTCATGGCTACAACGATTCTACAATCTCAAAATATCTACACACCCAAAATTGCATGATGCTACATTGATGAAATAGTAAAAATCTCATATGATGATAAAAATATTTTCTATAACAACGATGAAGTATAGATCCTATCCTTTGTCTTCCACCAAACCTATTTTTATTTATTTATCTTTGTCTCCAAGTTATCTATCTATTCAAGCCATTTTTTCTCATTTTGTGGTTGTCATGACTTTAAGTCACGTAACCACTATAATGGTTATGAACCGCCGCGGTGGTTATGCAACCTCTGATGGCCTTCCTAGATAGGTGGTCGCATAACCACCAGCCATGAATACTAGTGGTTTTGTACACATTAAACTGAGACTCCAAATCGCATGTTCTAAAATCATGTTACAAGCCTCTTATGTCTTTCTCGCACGATTTTTGACCATTTCCCTTGATTTCAAGCTTGTTTAATACGTATTGAAATCATCCTCTCCCTTTAATATTATTAGAATGTTGGTGCCTACCTTTTGGATGATATGGTATTTCTTGATTGACAATCGTGTTGGAATTCATCCATGTTCTATAAAAACTAATATTTTTCCCAAAGCACGGGTTAGAGACTTTTGATATTTGTTGCACCATTACTATACTAAAATCCTACCAATAATTACAAAAACAAATCAGATCATTTCTTTGTTGCTTCATGTTTTCTTTTATTACTAGCGTACTCGCAACCAGTCTTACTCTAACATTCTCTTGATTCTTGATTTATTCTACAACCAACATTGTTTCTTGGATCACTTAGAATCATCTCTGGAAAGGAAGCTAAGGAGATAGAAAACCATCACCACACTTAGAAGTTGTCACAGTTATACAATAACCAGTTTGGGGGTGTACTTTCAATTTCTTCAAAGCTTTTAATCTAAAATATTGTCGTTAAATCAAAAGAAGCAATAAACTTGTTTTAAGAGGTAGAATTCATAGTTTCTTTATTTATTTGTAAGAAGATTTTGTTGATATTTTCTTCTCATCTTATCCCTTTGGATTTTCTCAGGAAATAATTTGGAGGAGGTTTCTGTGCATAAATTTCTTCACTTCTTTATTTTAGAATACCCGTAGATTTCAATTTCTTCATTATTAGATTAATGTGCATATGGGAAAATTCCATTGATAACTTCTTCCCTGCCTATCCCTATGGATCTACAAGGGAAATAATCTTGAGGAAGCTTCGTGTCCATGATTTTCATTATATTTATTCATTATTAATTACCTCTACAATTCATTTGTTTTACCGGGAAGTCTCTGGGAAATAAGAAATTGCTTTTTAGAAGATTTTTTCTTCACGTGATTATGATGAAAATATAAGAAGTAGATATCCATGAAGCACGTATTAGAATAATTACTATTTAAGGTAGATTCAATTTCCACATCTTGTAATAGAGGAATAGCCACATCCAGGTTATTCCATGTTTCTTTCATTTTAGTGTAGAAGTAGGATTTATTTAATTTAAAAGCAATTTATTTTGTCTGTAGATTTAGTTTTATTTTATTTCTAGTAAACAGAAAACACAAAAACATAGATTAGAAGATTAATTAGATTTATTTTGTTTATTGCATTTAAAAGCTTCTCTAAAAATAACAAAAACAAGTAGATAGGTTGTTTTATGTTTCTTTAATTAAATACGTATACAATCGGATTTAATTGAATTAAAAGGGAAAATCAATCAAATTTTATTTAATTTAGATTTTCTTGTTTTGTTTATTTAAAGGTAAGAACTTAGATTAATTATATTTAGAATGAACTATGTAATTTTCATTCCCATAGGGCCTAGGCTACTAGATATTGGCTTCATCCCTTTGGTTTCTCGGGTTTGGATATTTCCGTAGTTAATTGGTTTGTGCCCACATGACCATTCAAGGTCCATGATAACCAAGACTTAGAGTTTGCGATCCAACTATGCCATTACGAAACATCAAACACGTTTGATAGACATTGACCAAGGATTACATCATCTTATCTTCAAGATGACCTTGATCACACCTGATATTATTCACCAGCTCCTTACTTTAAATGATGAGGTAGATATTTCTGAAGAATTTTAGGTGAACCAACCAAGTAGAGATTAGAATTCATGACTCTTGATTTGTCCTTATTTCATCTTTCATCCTATATTCAGGACCCTCTTTGGAGAGAAATTCACAAACAACAAAGGGTAATTTACCTATGTTCCACAACTAAGTAGAGTCTTGTTTTGTTCTACCGATATTGACCGTGATTTATGTACGATGATCATTCTTGATCATAAGATCACCCTAAACAAGTAATAAAAGCATACATTTCCCTCAATGAAATAATTCCCATTTTTCTAGTTGAGAACATTAGGTTTCCTTGATTTTTTTAATTTCCATCTATTAGCCCAACATCCTATTTATCCATTATAATACCATCCCATTCATCTCATTCCAGATGTCCGTAATGACCTCGGGAGTTAGCGTGCATCTTAAATCATGTGTTGAGTTTTAGGCATAGAGTGGTAGTGTAGGAATTGGTTCTCGATCCACTCTGTTGTCCCCAAAAACTACTTTTTATTTTCCAAGTTAAATTCAAAATTTTGAGCTCTCACCCTCCTAAAGTATTTAAGCCAAGTTGAAAGTTCGAAGAGATAGAAAATCCATGCCCTAGAGTTGTTTCAAATCCTACCGCTTGCTTTTATAAATTTTCCATTTTCCTATCTCGGACGCGTGAAAATTTCATTAATTGTCCCGATTTGAATGAAATTTTCAGTCTTTCTATGCCCTGGATCATCGAACCTTGTATTGTTTCCAATTCGACTTGGGAAAGAAATTTGAAAATCAAAGCGTGAAATGGTGGAGTTTTTTTCTTCTCTACATTTTTCCCACACCAAGAGCGATGGGCATTTTCTTCCCAACCAAATTTTGGCCCCATCATCCATGGGTACATGGACATACCTAATTGGAAGTGGGTCGGTGGAGAAATTTTTGTTTTTTATCCTCTTTATAAAAAAGGCAAAAAGTTAAAAAGTGACCCATGCACTCGATCAGGCTTAAAGAAAAAAGTCAAATCTTGAGCCCACAACAAAGGAGTAAAATCGTGGAGGCAGACCATCGGGGATTTGTGATTTTGAGCCTCTTTGTAAAAAAGGAGAAAAGTTAAAAAGTGACACGCAGCCCGATCAAAGCTATCGTGGAAAAGTCAAAAGTGAAGCCCGCAGGGAAAAAGTCAAAGGTGAAGCCTACCGTTGAAAAGTCAAAGAGAACGAAAGTGGCATCGGGCACTTTTGGAAATTTAACCAAATTTCTAAAAGTGAAGTAAAAGTTCTAGAATGCTCCGCGGCTCCACCAAGGTCTCAGCCCGCCGTTGAAAAGTCAAAGCGGGAGAGCGGAGCGGCGGAGAACTTTGAAGTTTTGAGCATTTTTCTAAAAAGGTTAAAATTGAAAAAAGTGAGCTGTGATTCCTTCACACTCAAATAAAGCCATGTGTCAGGCCTATGGCGGAGAGGTGGAAGGGCAGACCAAAATGTCAAAAAATGCCAATTTTCTACAAAGACATAAAATGCAAAAGGCATCCTCCATGCCCGCTCTAATAATTTTCTCCCACATGGACAGATCTGGTTTAAAGTTTCAAAGGCAAGATAAATGGTTCAAATTCAAAGTTACAAAAAAATGTAATGGATGCATTATGAAAAGTCTATTTTTTTCCATTGGCATTTCTTCGCTAATCAAGAATCCAAACGAACACAAATGATTGAAAAGAAATTATAAACCATTTCTCGCTAACTAAGAAGTTGTAACCATTTCTTGGAGGAGATTTAATGGCTTCTTCACACCATTTTCCAGTGGCTACCGATTGATCTTGTAAACTCATGAGTTCATCAGTACTTAGAGAAAATAAAGGAGATAGCCATTTTTCTTCCATTTCCTCCCCTTTTCTCAATTTCCTCCATTTCTCCACTATGTATAACTTCTCCGATTAAGCATCAATACAAGAAGAAGGATTTTGTAGCCTCTTTGATGAGGCTATATTAGAAACTTTGAATTCATAATCTTATCTCATCTTGTTGTCATTTTCATAGGTTGTTTCTTCCCATGAATGCATGCGATGAATTTTCTAAATAGTGTGTGTAGGAATTTGATTTCCTACTTGCAACATTAGTTCTCATACCTCTTTTATCACTTCATTTCCCACTTTTAGACAAAGTTCTCTCTTGCAAGTATCTCGCAAGATTTTCTACAGTGGTCATTGGATTGCCCCTGTTGGATTCTTAGCCAAAAGTCCACCATAGAAACCCACATTTTCGCATGCATGTATATATGGTAGTTGCACCGATTAAGTAGAGGGACTTAGATTCCCAGAGCATTGGTAAGGAATCCACAAGTTTGTCCACCCAACAAATTCCCTCTCCAATGCATTCCTCCTAAAGATTACTAAAGGCTTGATATGAAGGGTAGGATCTGGTAGACCCATAATAAGAGATATAATGATGAATACCACCAATATCCCCGCTAGAAATGTAAGGTGTTAATGGCTCTTGTTGAAATGTTCTTAAGACCTTGTTTTGATAGGGGTTGGGTGATGGGCACCCCATTAGGACCATTTGGAAAAGGAGGTAATGTGATATCCCACGAGCCCCATTGTAAGGCTGTTGAGTAATTGAGCCATGTTGGCTTACATTTGAAGGAACCGAGCCGTAAAAGTGGGTTATTGTTGGCTCATATTATTCATAAGTTGGAGAATGAGATTGGTAGGGTCAGAATTAGAGGCATTTTCAAATGAACCTACTTCAATAGCTTTCCCATTTTCTTCCCTATGGTCAAGTTGTTCATAAATGAAATAAAGAAGATGCTTGCTAATAATTTATTCCGATTCATTTTTGTATTGAGGAAACTGAGATAGAAACTTCTAAATCTTAGGAGGATGATAAAAGGTATCATCATTCAATTTTTCTTCTTCATCATCCTCAAGTGGGCCATAGGGGTAGTAGAAGGATTCTTTCTAGGTGCTCCTACGATGTAAAAGTCCATCCAAAATTTAAACTTAGCTTTAGGATTAAATGATTTAGGAAATGTTTGCAAAATAGAGTCAGAGGAACCCATGTCTAGATAATCCATGATGGAGTGATAATCTAGTTGAGAAAAGGTCCTCGTTGTCACTAACCCCCAAAATGTGGATTTTTTTATTTTTTTGAGTTTTTGGTCTAGTGACCCATTTTACTTGGTTGTATCTACTTTCCTATGGTCAAAGAATGTAAAAATCCCAAGAGTTAACCAAATTTGAGTTAATTTGGGCTTGGATCGAATCAATACAGAGTTTGGAGGAACTTGAGGAGTTGTTCCTCCATTCCTCATATTCCCCACATTTATGATTTATCCACATTGTATAGACTAGAAGTGTTGGTTATACTTTTAATGATCCGATGGAACTTGTTTGATCATTCCATCTTTTCTCTAGTTCCTCGCATCTCTCGAATCTCCACAACCCTTCCTTTTGCATCAAACTTTTTAGAAATTTTAGGAACCGGTTCGATCCTCCCTTTATTCTCTATGAGCTCATGTCCTCTGGAACCTTATTCCTCCCACATATTTCCTTCCAAGCTAATCGGTAATTGTGGACAAGGATGAAATACATTGAATAGTTCCTTTTACCTTTCGTGCCCCCGCATGCCTAATGTTTTCGCAAAGCTCCTCCTTTCCCTCATTGTGGTAATTGCAGAAGTTTTGGAACCAATGTAATCGGTTCAATTATTTTGTGTGTTTCCCACATTCCCACTTTCCCTACAAGATGTTTTGTTCCATGATTTCCCCAAACCTTCATCATATCCGATTTACAAAGCTAATGGGTAAGCGATGTTCTTGTGGGATAGCCAATGTTTGCATAATCTGTCATTGTCCAAATTAATATTTTGGCCCCAAAACTATATAAACACCCCATACTTAGTCGGGCTTTTCCATTTTTCAAGATCAATTTTATTGTGCCCTATCCATATCCTTTCTCTCATGCACCAAATAGGTCTTTTACTCATAAATTTGTTAGTTTTCACCCAATTTCAAAAATTCAAAGTGTAGTGGGACCATTGTGAAGGCACCTTTCTTTTCATATAAAACGTGAGTGGTTTTATCATTCCTTTATCTAGTTTGACAACTATTTGTGTTCCCAGCCCTCCCTTTAAATACCTCTTGAAATCCACTCTTTAGCCTCTATCTTCTTTAAGTTCTCCCCAATATTTCCACCATGAATTTCCAATATATGGGGTATGAACATATTTCATCTTTAGAAACCTCCGTGTCTCGACATAAGGGATATTTATGTCGTGCACATGAAACTAAATGACTTTTGGGCCTAAATCTCATATGATAGTCCTACTATAATTGTCTAATGTGTTAAAAATAATGGAATTTCTTATGATGCTATCTTCCCTACCTTAGTGCAATGCACTGACACAATCTTGGCCCGTGCCTCCAATTTTGACCCACAAACTAAAGAACTTAAAGATCCCCAAGGAAAAATTATTTCCAAATTAGATGCCCATTATATTAATGTGGCCTTGGGAATCCCAACCTTTGAGAATTCCAAAATCTTAACTAGAATAAAGCCTAGAGACTTTTGACCAAAATCAAGAAAAATATAAAACCATGATTGTTAAATCCTAGCTCAAAGTCAAGAAGAAAGGGCCCTCCAAGTTTCCCAAAACCCTCTATAGAAGTGATTTCATGGAATAATTTCAGATATGATCACACTACTAGCCATGATAATGGGCATGCCTTCCACTAATGAGTTCCAAAATTGGATGTGTGTATATATCAATGTGATATGTGAGGAAAAATAATGGTTGGACTAAAGGGAAATCATTTCTAAAAACTTGACTCGACAATTAATTAATGTACATAAAATCAAAAAATTCACATGACTTTATATTTGATGTTTATTTTTTAAAAATAAGATTTTAAAACCCTAATGTAGATTCATAACGAAATAATAGGTAATCAAGTACATATATGACCTAAGAAATAAGATAGATAAAATTGAGAACTTGGTTACAAGAAAGGGAATAAAGTACTTAGCCAATTTCACAATAATCGCCTGAAGTATGAAGAGATGGACAACTATTGAACATGAGGAGGAATATGTTGCAATCACATAGAAATTTGTAAAACTTCCATAATAAGCTAGACCGGGATGTCTAGATCATGTTAGGGGCACTGAGTGATGTAAAGCACTATTGGGCACCCATGATTGTGAAAATAGACAGAAATTGATTTATTTTGTATCACTTCCCTTCACCGTTAATTACTTGTATGTCACAATAAGCCCACAAGATTCACCTGTAACCTGCAAAACAAATGATCTCTTGTAAAACCCCAAAACACATCAAATATTAAAAATAAAAAGATACAAATGGGAAGTCATACTAACCCCGATGGTCATCCAATAGAGTGAACTTATTACTAAGCAAATACACTACATTTGTAATCCATGTAGTTTTGTGTGTGTGTAGAATCGTGCCCTAGGTGGTTCTTGTGCATGCATACACACTTGAATAGAGAGTAATAGTTATATGTAGCATTGTAGATAGATGTGTGGATTTTAAAATGAAATTCCCTCCTATGAAGTGTATGTAGAAGAATACAATCCCTTTGCCTTGAGTGAGTGCTAGATGGATATTTTGATGCTCTTAGAATGCCTTTGGATGCAACCTTAGTGGGTGATAGTAGATTGTCGGTGCTTGGTCCTTTACTATGATCATATAGCACTCTATTTATATGATTCCCTTTTTTGAATTTCATAATTAACCACTAAAATTCTGACCCATAAGAAAACAATATGCCCAACGGCTAGAAGAGGCCCAAAAGAGGCGAGCAAGATACAAAGAGGTCGGGGTGCCTAGGCATTAGAATCTTAGGTAGGTTCTGTGTCCAAACTTAGAAAAGATGAAGTATTGAAAGTTAGACTGGGAAATAGGGTGTGTAAGGACAAGAAGGAAACTAGAAAGAAAGAAAAGAGGCCAAAGACAAGTGGTCAATTATTAATTTTCTTGATTAGAAATGTACCCAAGGTGCATGATTTATTGTTTAAATTTTCCCCACTTTATGTTGTTCAATGAATATTTGATAACATAAATTAGATAGAATATTTGTACATGATAACCATATAGATTGATGGAAAAATCATGCCGAGAGACAAGAAAAAGCATGGAGTGATAAAAATGAAGTGTGGAAGCTAGAGAAGAGGAAGTGACCCTAGGGATGAAAGCATATACATATATGTTGCATTGTACCTATTGTTGTTGTTGCTTCATGTGTGTGATGATGTGACTATTGCTTCCCATAAGGACGGACCTACAAAAGAGAAGAGCAAAAGAGTAGTCAAATATGTGTATATGAAAAATTTGATCCAAATATGTAAAAAGTGTGTATAAAAGTATGTGAAAATGTGAAAAGGAACATGTGCACTTGATCTGTGATGAGTGAAAGGATAGAAATGATCCTGAAAAATGTTATAGAAGAACTATTTTTGGGTGATCTCATGCCAAGTGTGAGTTTTTTTGGGTGGTCTCACGCCAAGTGTGGGTTTTTTAGGTGATCTCACGCCACAATAGAAGAAGTGTAGGAAGAAAGGTCAAGTGTTATTTTCCATCCTTTGACTACTTCCTGATGATTTATACATCAATGTAGATGTTGTGATCCCGAGTTTTTCAAATTTGATCCATTTCAATCTAGTTTGATCCAATGCAAAATAGAAATGAGGAGATACCATGAATGTATTTCCTGGAGGACTATGCTTATTTAATGAAAAACATTGTGTAAATATCTGAAAATTGTGTCAATCTCAAAAAACTACATAATCGCCCCCTAGTCATAGGTTCCTAGGATGGGTTAGGGCCGCCAAGCACTCATGTCTAAATTTGGGCATCGTGCGTCTATGCTATGCTAGAGACACAAGTCATATAATGGGTTGTTTATATGACTAAATCTTGTTTTGTATCTATACTAAATTGTGTTATAATGTGATTGTATACCATTGAATGGGGTAACTATTTCACCACATGTATGCCCCCTCGTTTTGGGGTGCATACAACATTTCTAGGAGAATTCAGCCCAAAGGAGGACAAGACATTGATATGAAACTCGATTCCTTACAAAGGGAGGGAATTTGCTTGGTAAAACCAAGTCACACATAAACAAAGTGGCTAGAAACAAGTTTTAGTGAAAACAAGATAAATACGCATATATACAAAATGTGTAAGCTAGCACACAATAAGAAAAAGTAGACCACGAAAATGGGTTTCAAACATGGGACATCACTCATAATGTCACAAGACAATCAGGGCTGAAGCCAAAAACATACAATGTGCACACAAGACAAAGGGAAAAGCTTGCAAATAGCGGAAAACAATGACAAATAGTAGCAAGCAAAGTAAGAAAAAACCATGGTGGAAAATATACCTGCAAAGAAAATTCTACACATGAAGCACATGTTAGCATGTTAGAAAGATAAAAAGTATGTCAAATCATGTATGATACAATATAGTAGTGCGCTAGTACGATTAAGAAATAGTATAAATCAAAACAATAAAACTTGTAGTCAGATACAAAATTAGATGCCCCACAAGCCACTATGAGACCTGCTAAGAGGTACAATGCCAAACATCCATACTATGTGTAATGATCTATGTAAAGGCTGCATTCACAACTAGAAGGAAAATGAACATGCATGTGTATATGATAAAGATAATGACATACAATGTATCTTTCTAGCATAGTAAGCAAAGTGTACATGTAAGCATAAGTAAGCAAGAGTAAATGCAACCAAGATATGTAGTATGATGTGAGTGTGAATGAAATGGAATGTAAAGTGAATGTGATAAGAGAAGTGCCCTTGAGTGAATGTAGATGAAATATGAGATTGTGTTCATTTATAAAAGACCCCTTGAAGTCAAGAATGAACCATAGAACAAGATTGCATCATTGAGGAATGGTTTGAATTGTGCGCTAGAAAGATAGATCAATGAAGCATAGATCATGAAGTGTTGTGAGGCTCATTTCTGATTAAGAGACTTAGAGTCGAGTATGAACTGTGGAACTAGAGTGCATCATAGGGTAGTGACGATATGATAGAATTTTATGCTTAGAAATATGTATAGTAGAAAGATGTATAGTAAATGCGCAGAGTGTGAAATGTGTCATGTGATGTGAGGTTCATGAATGTAGTATTCCCTCAATAGTTAAGTGTTAACTGTAGCATGAGAGTGTGTCATAGGGTAATGATGATACAAGTGTATCAATGTAAGTAATGATGCTCGTAAAGATGAAACATAAAGCACAAAGCGTAACAAAAGAAATGAGAGACACTTGATGATGCTAAGAGTGGGGAAATAAACATCATGCCCCCAAGTATGTGATGGAGATCTATACACCGACTTGATAATTATTGTGGGAGTGTCACGCTAAGAGAGAGATCCAACACAATAGTAGATAGAAGCAATAGTGGGACTATGTGGTGGTGGTGTGGTTTGAAATGTGTCATGGCCATCGGTAGAAGGAGCAGCTTTCTTTGAAAAAAAGTGATTGGTTGGAGTTGATGTGGGATTGATGACGCTGCAAAAACTTGATATGAGAAGAGGATGGACTAATTTTGAAAGTTGGTTACATAGTTTTATTTGGAAATGTCGTAGATGACTTGAGAGGGGAATGAGCAAGACTTCTTTTAAGAGGCGAGTTACTTACGAGGCACTTGACTTATTGTAGAAAGAACCTAAGTAATGATGGAATGATGCTCATTAGACATAGATGAATTGAATTTAGGAACCCAGTGAGATTTAGCAATTAGAGATGGGCATGTATTAGAATGTTGTGTAGTGAATGAGAGAAAACCCGGTGCTCAAGGTGCTTAATTTTTTGTAAACCATAGAAATCCTTGTGAGTATGTCCATTAATCTAATGATAGTTGTAATATGGATTACCTTGATAATCTCCAAGCCAATAAGGAGGATAGAAATGAGTAGATGGAAAGACGATCAATTGATGAGTGAGGACATGGAAGAATATATTGTTGCTTAGTATTAAGAATAAATGTTAGAGGTGCGGGAGCGGTAAGAATTGGGGTTCACTAATATGAGCACATGTAGAAGACATAGAATGAAGATGAGAAGAATAACTAGTGTGAGCCTAAGAAGCTTCTTTAAGATGTTGGAGTTCAGATTTTAAAGATGTAATCATGGATTCCATAGCTTGAAATTTATCTTGAAATAAAGAATGAAGATCTTGAATGGACTTGCAAATAGATTGATTAGAATTAGAATCAAGAGAGTCTTCACAAAGATGATCAAAGATAAGCATTGAATTGAGTAGGTAACATGTTGATAGGAAGATACATAGTGTCTAGGGTTTTGTGGAGAGCATATTTACAAGATGGGTGCATTCAAAGAAATTGAAGCAAGGAGACTTGAGAGACCGAATGAGCCATGAGAGAAGAAAAATGAGGATCCAAGATTGTTCGAATGAGATGGGTTCACCAAATGATTTAACAAAAATAATTTATTTTAAAACCCTAATTGCAGAGTCACAACAAAATAATAAGAAATGAAGTATAGATTTGACCTAAGAAATAAGATAGATAAAATTGAAACCCTAGGAACCGAGAGAAGGGATAAAGTAATTAGATGATTTCACAATAAATCCCAAAGTATGTCGAGTTGGAAAACTGATGAATAAGAGGACAAATATGTCGCAAACACACACATAAATTTACAAAACTAACATAATAAGTTGGACTGGGGTTCCTATATTAGGTTAAGGAGCTTTAGGTGCCTGTGAGACCACTACCTGGGCACCTGTGACTAAAAAAATGGATAGAAATTTATTTTTCTGTCTCTTCTATGTCAATTCCCTTCACTATTGATCTCATGTATGTTGCACTAAGCTCGTAAGATTCACCTCGTAACCTAAAAACATAAATCTCCTACATAATCCCAAAACAGATCAAATCCTATAAAAGAAAATATATAAATGGGGAGTTAGACTAACCCGGTGGCAAACCAAACAAAGTGAAATTATGACCAAGTGATCTAGTACATTTCAGCATTAATGTAGTTTTGCATGTGTGTGTTTGTGTGTGTAAAATCATGCCCTAGGTGTCTCTTGTGCTAGACACACTTGAATAGTAAGCAATAAATATATGTAGAAATTTAGATAGATGTGTGGATGTCAAAATGAAATTCCCTCCTATGAAGTGTAGGCAGTAAGAATGCAGTCCCTTATCCCTCGAGTGAGTGATAGATGGATACTTTGACACTTTTAGAATTCCTTCGATGCAACCTTTGGTGGTGATAGTAGATGCTTAGTTCTTGGTCCTTTATTATGATCACATAACATTGTATTTATATGATTCCCTTGTTTAAATTTCATAATTAACCACTAAAATTCCAACCTATAATAAAACAAGATTCCTAATGATTAGAAAAGGCCCAAAAGAGGCAAGAAAGATAAAAAGAGATCGGGGACCTATTATCTATTTTTACCCCTGGTAAAATAGACAACTTGGGAGGATGGGTTGAGAACTGGACAGTGATTCATGGATCAATATGGAATGATACAATTGGGTTTTCAAGTTTGGGAAGCATTTCAAATGATTCATGGAAGTTTCAGAGGTCTTGGGGCCATCCATCAAAAGTATACTTTTGGGCCTTAAAGAGTTTGCAGCGTGAAAGAGGACCTGAGATTCAACGGAAGATTTTGATAGCCATGTTAGGAATTATAAGTCCAAAAAAGTGCCTATGGAAGTCATTTTCCATGCCCTACATGGTGGAAAAGATGAGACATCTTGAAGCATCATACACTTCCTAAGGCAGTTCATTCTTCTAGCGCACAACCGGAAATAACAATAAATAAGGAGCCTTTTGAGGTGATAAATTCAAACTTAGATCTTTATATTATCACCATTGGATTCAATGGGTTGTTTCCATGTGAAATCATATAAAATTTTACCCGAAAACTCATCCAGGAGCTCAAGTTATCACCTTCGGAAGTTGGCCTCCCAGTGGTTGCTTTCAACCAAAGTTGCATTTACGGGGGTTGAGACACTGGGGTTGGACGCCTAGGGCTTGGATTCATGGGGCTTGGTCAGGTCACATTTTTGATGCATATGATTAGTTTTTGACACCCTTTGCACCCTTTACACTTGCATGACACCCAGGTTGGATGGTACGGCCAGGTTGGACAGGTCATGGGGTTGGACACGTGGAGGTTGGTCAGCTTGGGGTTGGATGCGTGGGGGTTGTTCGGGTCACATTTTTTGATGCATACGATCATTTTTTACTCCTTTGTACCCTTCACACTTACACGACACCCGTGTTGGATGGTACGGCCAGGTTGGATGGGTCATGGGGTTGACACTTGGGGTTGGTTAGGTCACATTTTTTATGCGTACAATCTATTTTTGATGCCCGCACACCCCTCACATTTACATGACACACATGATGGTCAGCTTACAATTGTATGACATGGATGGATGGGTTATAAGCCTCACGAGGGTAGGTGAATGAATGACATCCCAACAACCCTGAATTAATGAGGCATGGCACCCATGACCTCCCGTGTAGGAAAAGTACCAAAATGGATGGTTTCCCATACCTCTTTAATGCATCCTACCGGTTGGTAACCCCCTTTTCCCTATATATTGTAAAATTTACCTCATTTTGAGGGGGATTTTTTTAAAAAGAAAAGGAACTCTGTCAAATTTGTTCCAGACCTATTGTGAGCTAAAGACCTCAAATTTGGGCTTATTGCAAAGGATTTTATTTTGTGCTTATGGTGTGATGGATTGTGCATGTCTCTAAGCAATAAAATTCATGTTTTGTGGCCATTTTTTCCTAGCTTGTATGAGTTGCATCTCTTGCCTTCCATTATATTTATGAGTATATTGTGCATGTATCTATCTCCTTGCAGGGTCTATAGTTTGTTGTGCTTTATGAACTTAGGGAATTGATTGTTGTCTTGGACTATGGTGTTTCTACCAGCCCTCTCCTTCTTGGTTTCTTCCTATTTTTCACTCACTGAGATTGTCTCATCCTTTCTTGGTACATCACCTTCACTTAGAGTAGTTATATTTCATGCATCTTTCTATCCTTATCTCCTTGGAAAGCATTAGAATATGGTTAGTTTAGCCTACCATTCTCTACACTTTGGAGAAGTTAGCACTAGGTTAGAGGAAGAATTCATCTTTCTCTCGGAGGATTATCCTACTTGCAAGGTCCCACACTACAGGATAATTCCATGTTATGTAGGTTGCACTAGTTTCCTTGTACAAAAAGCATAAACAATTAGGGTGCTTTGTAATTTTGCATTAATAGTTTTGGCATGCCTAGTGGGACTAGAAGTCAATATTTTCACTTTTATCAAGATTGGGTGTGTGTCTTGGTGAATTTCCAGCCTCTAGAGGCTTTGTAGCAACACATCTGGTGACTCCATCTTTCAAATCCACTGGTTTCAACAACCCAAGTTTATCAAGTTCATGAGAAGAGTGTAAACCTGGTCTAGAGAAAGAGAAGAAGGTATCTTTGAATACTTGCAGTTATCTCCAGCAGAGGAAGAAGGGGAAGAAGAGCTCAAAGGTCTCCATCTACACCTAGTAGACCTTTTATCCAATCAACTATATTTCTTTGACTAATCAGGATGGTGCATCCCAATCCCTATGTCAACTTCATGGGCAACAATCCACATTCTCTCAACTCGACAAAATCTTGTCCCATTACATAAAGATTCAAGAACATTCCATATTTCACTAGAGAGAACCAAACAACTCGATTGACCACATTCAATACATTGCAAATGTCTATGCAATTCACAAAATTACTGAAATGGACATTATTGTTAAGTTGTTGGCATCCTCCTTTAAAGGTAAAGCCCTGTAATGGTTCAGGAGTCTAACAACAGGATCTATCCAGAATTGGGACCATTTATGCACAACCCTCCATAATCAATTTGGGAAAAGGGAGATAATTTGTCCCTATTGGAACAATTGACAACAATCAAGAGGGCTCCTAATGAGCAAATGACAGATTTCAATTTCTGTTTCCAATGATTATGGGGAGATTCTCGATAACTGTTAGACCTAATCGCCAAAGGAGAATTCCTTTATTTCTGAAGGCTATAAATTTAGATATAGCCATGATGATCCAATCAATGGGAGGAATAACAATTCTAGGAGCCTATAACATTGCTATTAGAGCTGAAAACTGCTTGATTCAAGTTGGTAAGCTAGCACCAAGGCCACCAATGCCTCTCTATCCATACATGGGAGATCCTACAGCTAGTTAAACACCGATTTGAATCCCATTCCACCCCCTAGAATCAAAGAAATAGTGAGGCTTCTACTTCTTCAAGCACTTCAAAAGAGTTGTAGGAGGTCATGAAGCAACTACAGAACCTAGGAAATGAGCTAGTGACTATCAAGAGACAACAAGCTCAGAGTTCTAGACCGTATTAGCCTCAAATCTAGTATCAAACTAGGCCCCCATACCAGAAAAATAGACCACCAACTAAGGCTGCAAATCAAAATTTGAACCAAGTAAAACCTCAAGATGCCAAGTCATTCTGATCATATGATCCAAATGCGGCTTCAACGTCAAGAGCCTTGGTTCCAACAAAAATAACATGGCACAAGAGTACGACATGGTGTTACCCCTACAATATACCTCATAGTAAATTGACATATTTCAATGGTGCACTAAACCAGACCTTGATGGTACAAACCATTGGTGTGTCTCAAGAACCAAGCCAAGAAGGAAATCAATAACAAGAAACCCAACAAGAGGCACCTCTAATAGAAACTACATTGGTTAATTGGAAAATAGAAGACTTCTATGGAGTTAACCAACCACCTTTTCAAGGTGTGGCTTCCAACACATGGTCAAAGAAGAGGAACATAGAGGAGGGAAAACCATCTAATCCAATTATTTCTCAACCCACTCCTACACAACAAAGAGTTAGTAGATCAAATGCAGCGCTGAATGTGCAAAATCATCCTAAGGCACCCATTGTAGTAGCACATGTGCCTGTTCAATCTCTAGAAAAGATCATGCTAAGTAAAGGGAAACAAAAGGATAATTCATCCCTTTTCAACATCATCAACCAAATGAAGAAAACACATGTGAACATTTCCATGTGGGAGTCACTAGAAATCCCAGGATAACGAGATTTGTTACAAGTTGCAATGGCCAATTGGTTTGTCTCGAATGGATCAAATCAAGGATAGGAGAAAGTTCTCACTAATGCAGTGCAACAAGGTGGGGGTCAACCAAACAAGAATTTTAAGCCTCCACCATTATATGTGTCATTGATTGTTGGAAACCACTTGGTACACAAATGCATGATCGATTCAAGGGAAAGTAGCTTAGTAATGTTGAAACAAATAGCAGATCAATTGGGACTAAAGTATGAGCCAAAGTGCTAAAAGGAGTGGTGTAACTAGATGGAACATCAGTGGGAATGGTTGAGATCATCAAAGGTTTAAGTCTTACACTACATGCTTTTCCTAATGTCACATTTCTATAAGATGTGTTTGTAATTAACCTTCCACCACTCTTTGCACTATGTTTGTAAGGGACTTCACAACAAAAATTGGTGGGTATCTATCTACAGAGTGGTCACACATGATTTTCAGGATGAGGTATGGAGCCAAGGCAACCATTAGATCAGAGCCAATTGCAAAATTTCACATTGAGCCTCATGTTCCAAGTCCTATCAATGCAAATTGCTTAGCCTTTGATCAAGAAGAGTGTTCAAATTATCTAGAAACAAGTACCAAGGTTGAGGGTATTCCATATTTGACTATGGATGAATGGGAAAACAAAAGACCACGCGTTTGACCCATTTAAGGAAATAGAAGAATCTGAATTGGGTGTATATTGTGTACACAAAGAAAATTCACCCATTCCTAACATCACCAAGCCAGAAAATAAGGATGAAAACAAAGTTTGGAAACTATTTTTCGATGGTTCAAGGAGAAAACAAGGTGCTAGAGGTGGTGTAATGTTGGTTTCACCATAGAACATCAAGTATTATTTAGCTTTCATATTTTAGTTCACTTGTTCAAACAACACAACTGAATATGAGTCTTTGATTCATGGACTTCATTGGGCCATGAAAATAGGCATAAATAATCTCAAGTAGTATTTGGTGATAGCAAGCTAATCATCAATCAAGTTGAGGGTCAACATGCCTGCAAAGAACAACCTCTTGAGCTACAAGAACAGGGTATGGGACCTCATTGAGGATTTCAAAGCTTTCAACATTGTGTCCATACACATGAAGAAGAATCAAGTTGTGGATAGGATTGCAGAGTAGTTGGAGCACCTTTTTATGTGGTGGATAGCATCAAAGGAGACAAAACACAACCACATATCCATGTTATTGTAAGGCCAATAGTTTGTAAAATACCACAAGTTGGCAGGTGATTGAGAATGATCAACATATCGTTAATTTATTACAAGAAGAGGTTGAATTCTCATCTAGGAATCAGGACAAATTAGAGTAGCAGTATGGGGATCAAGTAGTGCAGCTACGGAAAAACAAGCTTCCTAAAGGCTTGGTTACATTGGAGTCCATCTTCAACCCGAATGATCAATTTCGTAAGGAGAAATCCAACATACAAGTCAAGGGAGAATATTCAGATCCAATCTTGATTGGAGAGGGAAAAACACTTCAAATTGGAAAAATAGCTACTGAGCAGGAGAAATATGAATTCATACAATTTTTCCAAGAGTTTCGGATGTCTTCTCCTAGAGCTATAAGGACCTTTGAGGATTCAATCCAAAGTTGGCACAACATACCATAGAATTCAATCTAGATGCTAAGTTGATCGGTAGAAGCTAACGTACTAGTTAACCCACACATTGAGCCTTTTATGAAAAGGGAGCTAAATAAGTTAATAGAGGCAAGCATTATATTTCCAATCAAGCATTCAAGCTGGGATGCAAACTTGGTTCCGTTTAAGAAGAAGAGCAGATAAATCAAGTTGTGTGTGGACATTCGTGACCTAAATAGGGCATCTCTCAAAGACCACTACTCATCCTTTCAATGGATCAAATATTGCAAGTGGTAGCCAACTCGGAAATATTTTCTCTCCTAGATGGCTACTCGGGGTATAATTAGGTAATGGTAAAAGAAGATGACTAGTTCAAATGAATTTCGCCACTTATTGGGGCACCTATGGCTATAGGAAAATGTCACTTGGATTATCTAATTATGGAGCCACTTTCCAAAGGGTAATGGACATGGCATTCAAGGGGATTTTAAACAAAATTGTACTCATCTATCTTGATGACATCACTGTGTTCTCAAGAAATGCAACAGATCACCTCTTTCATCTGAGGTAGGTGTTTTAGAGGTGTAGGAGATTTGAGGTATCATTGAATCCCAAAAAATGCATATTCCTAGCTCATGAAGGTAAGCTCCTTGGCCATGTTGTGTCAAAGGAAGGATTGACAATTGACCCAGAAAGAGTTGAAGAAATTCGAGCATTGCCATTGCCAAGTCATAAGAAGGCTCTTTAGAGCTTCTTAGGAAGGATCAATTTTGTCCGCAAGTTTGTACTGAAATTTGGTGCTCTCGTCAAACCAATAATATTGATGTTGAAGAAGAGCATGGCATTTAAGTGGATAGTTGAGGGAAAATCAATTTTCAAGGCTATCAAAGAGGCTATATCCCAAGCTCCAACTCTTATCAATCCAGACTTCTCTAAGGACTTCATGCTCTATGCCTTTGGTGGTGGGGACACAATTTCTACAATCCTAGTACAACAAAACAAAGAGGGATCTGAATAGCTAGTTTCCTTCTTTAGCCAAGGTTTGGAGGAATATGAAACTAGGTACTCTTTCATCGAGAAGCATGTCCTTGTAATGATCAGGAGTTTGAAGAAGTTCAAAAATTGGTCTCAATCAACAAAATTCAGGTGTTGGTCTCTCATGCGGAGTCAAGGAATTCCTTTTAAAAAATATCCGAACAAGAAATGTGCAGGATGGATCACTCGTGTCATGGAATATGACATTGAAATTAAAGTCACTAAGCTGGTCCATGGAAAAGGACTATTTAAATAGCTAGCCTCGAGCCAACGAGTAGGAAGCAGTGATGAAAATGAATTTTTTTGAGTACTACAAGATGGTTAAGAGAAGGAAAGTGATGATGTGCCCACTTCTTCTTGGACTCAAAATATGATACACTTTCTACAAATAGGACTATGCCCTCCGAAAATGAGAAAATCAAAGAGGAGATACTTTAGACTACAAGTCATTCCATATGTGCTCGTTGATGGTGTCTTGTTCAAGAAGGACATCAATGGAGTTCTATTGAGGTGCATTGGAATAGGTCAAATTGAGAGGGTGTTACAAGAGTTTCACAATGGAGAAGTCTGGAGGTCATTTTTCTCTGTGGGTAATAACTCTCAAGATAATGAAGGCAGGTTATTATTGGTCCATGGTGTTCAATGACTGTTACACATGGATCAAAAAGTGCAAAAATGTGCGTTCTTCACAGGAAAGGAAAGGCTAGCAACACTTCCATTACACCCAATTTCAGTTGACTAGCCATTCATGCAATGGGGATTGGACTTCATTGGATTCATCAATCCAAATTCAATCCAAGGCCACAAATGGATACTCATAGCAACATATTATTTCACCAAGTGGACTGAGGCGGTAGCACTCAAAGAAGAAAATGAGTCTAGTATACTATAATTTTATGAAGGAATAGTCACAAGATTTAGTGTACCATCCACTATCATATCAGATAATGCATTGGCATTTCTAGGCTCTAAAATCATAGAATGGGCTGTCAATAATGGGATCTACTTGAGCACCTCTTCAAAATATTACCCACAGGGTAATGGACAAGTAGAGTCCACAAACAATAATTTGCTAAGAATCATCGAAAGACTCTAGATAAAAACCAAAGGACATGGCATAAAAATCTCAAATCATCCTTGTGGGCTAATAGGATCACACCAAAGAGGTCAATAGGTAGCTCTCCCTACAAGTTATTCTACGGAAAGGAAGCAGTGCTACCGATATCATTAGAACTATGTGCATTGGAGCTCATGAAATAATTGGAGTTGTCTAAGATTAAACCAATGGAGGCTAGGTATGCAAATTTGATGGAATGGGAAGAAATAAGAGAACATGTAGTTCAAATGATGGAGAAAGATAAAGCCTTAGTCAAAAGATGGTTTGATAAGAAAGCAAGGTCAAGGACCTTCCAAGTGGGGGACCTAGTTCTAAAGTGAGGTGCAGATCAGAAAACCAGGAAGGAATTCCTAATTTGATGTCATTTGGAGTGGCACCTACATGGTCACAAGATGTAAAATAGCAATGCCTTCCAATTTTATACATTGGATAGAGAAGAACTTCTGATTCCAGTTAACGGGATCTACCTTAAACATCGCTACTTACAAGAAAGGTTTTACCCATGTAAATATTAGTTTAGGAGTTGCAATTCCTCCAAGTGCTTGTAGCACATCAAATTGTTATAGTTTAGGTTGATTTTTTAATTAGTTTTTGTGTAATCTCTACATATTATATTTGGAATGTGTATGACCTTTTGTGTTTGTACATAGTTGTGTCCTTGTTGCTCTTGCACTTTCCGTTTCAGGAAAGGTTTGGTGACGAAGCAACCAGTCCTCAACCAGGGGTTTCTTTTGAAATGGAAATATCCAAGTGGCACCCTAGAGGTTAGAAGATGGATTTTTTCAAGTGACAGGATAGTTCTGGCAATCAATATGACTCCATGCCCAATGGATCCCCTAAGGTCATTGGTCTTCAAGATCAAGTAGGCAGATCATCCCGCAAGTCGCCAATTGTTATCTATTTTTACCCCTAGTAAAATAGAAAACTTGGGAGGATGGGTTGAGAACTGGACAATGATTCATGGATCAATATGGAATGATACATTTGGGTTTTTAATTTTTGAAGCATTGCAAATGATTCAGGGAAGTTTTAGAGGTCTTGGGGCCATCCATTAGAAGTAGACTTTTGGGCCTTAAGGAGTTTACAACGTGAAAGAGGACTTGAGATTCAATGAAATATTTTGATAGCCATGTTAGGAATTATAAGTCAAAAAAATTTCCTATGGAATTCATTTTCCATTCCCTACATGGTGGAAAAGACGAGACATCTTGAAGCATCATACACTTCCTAAGGCAGTTCATTCTTCTAGCGCACAACCGAAATCATGAGAAATAAGGAGATTTTTCAAAGTGATAAATTCAAAATTGGATCTTTATAATACCTCCATTTTATTCAATGGTTTGTTTCCATTTGAAATCATATACAATTTCACTTGAAAACTCATCCGAGAGCTCAAGTTATCGCCTTCATAAATTGTCCTCTTGGGGTTGGTCGGCCAAGTTGGATGGTGGGGTGGACACTTGGGGGCTGGTTGGGTCACACATTTTTACATGTACAATGAGTCTTTGATTCCTATCACACCCTTCACACTTGCATGACACCTAGGTTGGATGGTACGGCCAGGTTGGATGGGTCATGGGGTTGGATGCCCTGAGGTTGGTACGGTGGTGTTGGACACTTGGGGTTGGTTGGGTCACATTTTTCAATGTGTAGGATCAATTTTTGATGACCATCACACCCGTCACACTTGCACTACACCCAAGTTGGACAATACGACCAAGTTAGATGATTCATGGGGTTGGACGCTTGGAGGTTGGTCGTCTAGAAATTTGGACACTTGGGGTTGGATGGTGGGGTTGGATGTTTGAGGGTTGGATGCCTGGGGTTGGTCGGGTCACATGTTTTGATGTGTACAATCAATTTTTGATGCCTATTGCACCCCTCACATTTTCATGACACACGGATGGTTGACTTATAGATGTACGACATGGATGGACGGGTTATAAGCCTCACGAGGGTAGGTGAATGAATGGCATCCCAACAACTAGAATTAATGAGGAAAAGCACCACGACCACTTGTGTAGGAAAATTACCAAAATGAATGGTTTCCCATACCTCTTTAATGCATCCTACTGGTTGGTAACTCCCTTTCCCCTATATATTGTAAAATTCACCTCATTTTGAGGAGGGATTTTTTCAAAAAAGCAAAGGAACTCTGTAAATTTTTTTGCAGAGCTATTATGAGCTAAAGACCTAGAATTTGGGCTTATTGTAAAGGATTTTGTTTTGTGCTTATGGTGTGATGGATTGTGTATGTATCTAAGCAATAAAATTCATGTTTTGTGGCCATTTTTTTCCTAACTTGTATGAGTTGCATCTCGTTGCCTTCCATTATATTTATGAGTATATTGTGCATGTATCTATCTCTTTGCAGGTCTATAGTTTGTTGTGCTTTATGAATATAGGGAATTGATTGTTGTCTTGGACTGTGGTGTTTCTATCAGCCCTCTCCTTCTCAATTTCTCCCTATTTTTCACTCACTGGGATTGTCTCATCCTTTCTTGGTGCATCACCTTCACTTAGAGTAGTTTTATTTCATGCATCTTTCTATCCCTATCTCCTTGGAAAGCATTAGAATAGGGTTAGTTTAGCTTTCCATTCTCTGCACTTTGGAGAAGTTGGCACTAGGTTAGAAGAAGAAGTTATCTTTCTCCGTGAGGATTATCCTACTTACAAGGTCCCACATTGCAGATAATCCCATGTTATGCAAGTTGTACTAGTTTCCTCATACACAAAATCACAAGCAATCAGGGGTGCTGTAATTTTTCATTAACAACATTGAGAGGGGATGAAGGCACCTAGGTGCTAGTGTCTAGACTCAAAAAGCTGATGTATCAAAAGTTAGACTAGGTAATAAGGTGTGCAAGGCCATGAAGGAAACTAGAAAGAAAGTAAAGAGGCCAAAGACAAAGTGGTCAATTAGTACTTTTCTCTCTTAGGAATCATATGAATGCAAGTATGTGATTAGTACCTATAAATGTACATAAAGTTCATGATTTAGTGTCTACAGATGTACATTATATCAGCATGTAGGGTATGGGTAGAATTATCGGGGAAAGAGAATAAGTAGAATGCACTAGTGTAAGAGTTCTACACTCAACTCACCTATAAAAATGTCAAATCTCATCATAGGAGAGTAAATGATGCTTTCACCATGTTCTTATTTAGAATAATTTAATGAAATGTGATCGAGAGGGTTTCCTCATAGGAATGGAAACTAATTTTAACATATGACAACCTCTTCATTCAATTCAGAAAATTCTCATATATCTGGACAACTCGGATTTGAAGGAGTACAAAATAAGTTACGAATATATACTGTAATGACATATTGATTCTTGTTGAACTCTCTGTAGATAGTTGGACGTACTTCATATAAAATGTAGGGAGAATAATATATCAATAATTTAATTCCCTATTTCACTAGGAAACTACACTTGTGGATTAGCTCTCGATGCTCAAAATGTTGAGAGGACCATGTCGAGTTCAAATTTCACACATATCGAAGAGGTCTTCCTTTGATAGTAAAGGTTTTATTTAAAAAATCTGAAGACCTACTACCATGATCCAATATTTGAGGACTATTGGGAAGATTGTGTTGATGAGTATGAGGTGAGAAAAGGATTCTTTGGAAGATTATCATTCTAACAAATCAAGGATATCAATCTTTATATTGTTCCGGTAAGGATTAGAGGATGATGATCCTAATTTGTATTCTCGTAGAATATATATGGTCTATTCAATATAATCCTCGATTACCTTTAATTGGTATTAGAAGGAAAATGGTAACCCTGATGATTTGAACAACCCAATACTCCTAAGAACAAGGCATTGGTATAATAGAAAAATCAGAGAATTCAAAGAATCAATGAAAACATCTTCCTCTCAAGAAGCATCCACTTCACAGAAATATTTTCCAACCCTAAAAAACTCATACCTCCTCATTCTTGGATACATGAACCAAGGTATACATGAAGAAATCCAAATCAAAAGAGGCTGAGAAGAAAGAAGAGATACATGAGAAAAGATTTGAACAAGATAAAACTAAAAATGGCTTATGAAGCTGCATCTACTCCTAAACAAACATCACACCCATGATCTAAAGAGAAAAAAAGTAGTTCAAGAAAAACAAGATGATGAATAAGAAAATGTAGGCAAAGAGAGTGAAGAAAAAGAGGATGAAGTGGAAATCATTAAGCTGGATATAGGAAAACTGATGTTTCTAGACCCAAGTTGGAGGCTAGAAGACCACCTTATTCTTTTTTTGTGATTTCCACTCTTAAGGTCTCTACTTCTGAACTTCTAGGTTCCCAAGTTTCTTTTTATTTCCTCCTCTAGCCCCTTCTTATGAATATTACTTCACATGGGTCCAACCCATGATTGACATTAGAAAAATAAAGGCACAATCCCATATAGAAATTTGAGAGTTTGATGTAGTGGTTTCCTTCTTCTTGATGTAGCTCCTCCGCCCCCTAAGAAATCCAAGATAACTTCTTGTCTAGTTTAGATTCTAAAGGACAACAATTCTTAGAGATTTCTAAACCAAAAGGGGACAAAAGTGATAAAGAAATATCCATGTCTAACTTGGAGCTCACCAGGATTTCACTTGGATAATAAAATCTAGAAGGAGAAGTGCACAAGCTTAGAGATATTGTCTCCAAGGTTATTGAGAGAGTTAAGAAAGGGAAGAAAACTCAAGAACAACTTGAGGAACAAGTGTAAATTATTTCAAATTTTATCAAGTGTTTACTTTCATTAGACAAGACTCCTCTTAATCCTACTCCCCTCTCCTTACTTCCACCCATTCTTTGTCACATTTATCGAGTTAGATGTCAAATCCATCACAGAGATTCATAAGAATGTTGCATTTAGAAAATCATATGAGGCTTGGGTTGAATGAATTATAGTATATGATCTATAATTCATTGATGAAGCATACATGGTATATGAAAATATCACTTCTACCCAAGAGAAAATCAATTTTAGAATTGACACCATTGATAAGGAGCTTAAGATTTGGGTTGATTACATATAGGATTTTTAAATCATGATCTCAAAAATGATAAAATCCTTCTTTCTCATGAGATTTTTTATGATTCAAAGAAAAATTTGTCTAAGACTTATACATATAGTGTAGAATGGAGAATTAAGGTTCTTGAAGAGGCTATAAATGAGTTCAAGACTATGGTATAGAGAGGTGAATAATTTAAAGCTGAAATCTTTGCTGACCTATAAGCTCTTCATTATCAACTCTTTAAGGAAAATTCGACAGAGAAAAATCTAGTAGACCATATCAAGACAAAGTTTAAATCACTCATCAAAGAGGATCTTTTCAAAGAAGATTTGGTCAACAAGGACAAGATGGAGGAACTCTCAGAACTTCATAATGTAGTTGTAAAGGAAACAAAGGGACTTGTGTAGAATGGTGGAGTTTCCAGAGAAATTAAGTACGCTTTTGAAATATGGTTAGTTTCTCTCACAAAACCATTGTCACTAAGAGCATGGAGCTTTCAACTATTATGACAAAATTGAGAATACAAGTTCTCAAGCTAAAATTTCTAGCCTCAACTATTCTTACTACCCCTTCCTCATCTAGATCATAAAGCCTTTTGATTGTTCTATTTTGGAGTTGGCTTTATTATTCTAATAATAAAACTTATATAATTAATTAATTAAGTGCTTAACACTTAATTAAGGACAATTAGTTAGAAAAGGTAGTTACATCCTCCCCTAGCCTATATAAGGCCTCATTTTCATTTGTAAAGGGGTTGGATATTGGTGCATTTGGATGTAGATATACATATTTTAATTAATACGTAAGAAAATATCCTTTTCCCATTTCAAGTTCTTTCCATTTCTTTCCTTGAAATCTGGTTAATGTGATTATTGTTTTCATTTTAAATTTGAAACTTTATGTTTAAATCAGGTGAAGTAAAATGTATTGAACTTTGTTTCAATATGCATTATATGTTTTATGGGTTTTCATTTATGAAAACACACATGTTCCTAAGTTCTAATTGCATACATGAGTAAAATACAGATCTACACTCTTCTTATTTGAAAAGTGTTGCTTCTTCTTTCTTTCTCTTATACAGTTAGTCTGGTAATCTTGGAAAACTAGGGATGACTTATCCGTCCTTGATTATTTGGTTAATTTAACTTTGTTTCTTTAATAAGTTTGTCTTACCCTATTAATTTTGTTGTAATTTCTCCATGTACTTCCTTCGTTAATTTTTGTATTGATAAATATGAGTTCATTTGTGAACACCAATATACTCGATGAAGATTAATTAGTTTTTATATTTGTAATACTTAGGGTTTTGGATTTTGAATAAGGGAACCTCCCCATTAAAGAGGAGGGACTATCATCCCCTAAACTATTAATTATTCTCAACAACTAATTCTCCAACCAATATTTTTTTCCCACCATGGGGAACGTGTTGTAACACCCACAAAATATCTTTCACCATGAACAATTTAGAGATTTTGTCACACGGCAAGTGGAGATATACTCAAGGATATAAGGCTCAGTGGTATTGAAGATCCCACTTTTAAGTCATAATAGTAGCATAGTTTTCAATTATCTCCAGAGAAGAAGGATAAAAATAAGAGGTTAACAATCACACCTCAAACAAAGAGCATACATGGTTCATCTTCACAATCAAGTAATACCACTAAAGCTTTAATTTTAGCTAAGCGTTTTACTTCCCGTAAATTTTATTTCCTAGAATGGTTGCACCTTTACCGTGGGGTCATAATATTGGGCCCTTAGCTCTTATAAAACCCTCGCATGAACTACCCAAATGAAGTAGGAATAACTTCCCAAAGTTTAGAGGATATGGAAAAGTTCACCCAGATGAAAACCTTGTAGCATTCTTCATTGCATATGGAGCCCTTGGAGTTGCATATGCAGATGTTTCGTTAGGTTGTTTTTGAAAGTTTGCAAGAAAATTCCACGGAATGGTTCTATCATCTTCCACCTAGTAATATTACTAACTAGGACACTATGAAAACTAAATTTGAAGAAATTTTTAAACCATCAAAAGATTCACATGCAATCTTGGCATAACAATCTCAAATAAAGAAGGAGTATTATGAGCCAATGTGAGAGTTTGTAGCAAAGTTCAATATATTGGTTTATAAAATCCACAATTGCTATGTGACCTTCTCCCGAAAATATTAAATGCTTCTTCATCAATGAAAAATCTATGAAGTAAGCTTTACTTTAAGAAGAGCATGATTACCGAATCTAGAACAAGACCAAGTTTTGGCCATAAGTTTCAAGATGATGTAATTATGTCGAGAAAATTAAAGAAAGAACCACCTAATTCTAAGGTTTCCACTTTAGCATCATCAAGTTTTAATCAATTAATGAATTTTTTTGCTAGTGATCTAATCACTATAGAAAATAACTTTCTCAGAATGTTCCATATAAGGATACTCCTAGAAAGAATTTTCAGCCAAATAACCGTTGCCCTACTACTCAAACTAAGCTTACCATTGAAGCTCCTCTTGTGAAGGTTATAGTTAATGTAACATGTGAGGTAGAAGAAGCGGAGGATGATGATATTGTGGCTAAAAATTGGAAGAATGAAGAAGATCCTCAATAAACCAATGAAAAAGTTGAAGACTTCCAAATTAGATATGTATTTTATGAGTCCGAAGATGAGGATTATGATTAAGTAGTAGCAGAGATAAATAGTGAATCCTATGTTGAGATGACTAGGGAAAAACTTAACAAAGAGAAGGACATTTTTCAACAAGATAAGAAGGAGAAATCTAATGAATCCTGGTTGTAATCCCCATTGTTTCCAAGAGAGGATCCCCAATTTCTTCTACTACCCAAAAAATTAAGCACCACTACATCTACTAGTTCCCCTTCCTCTTCTTCTATCATGCCTTAAAAAATTTCAACTCCAAAAGTTGATAAACCTAAAGTCCCTATTATTTCTAGTCAAGAAACCCCATCATCTTCAGGATATTTTGATATTATAGATCATATCAAGAAGACTAAAATTCATATTTTTGAAGCTGAGTTCTATCAAACTCACCCAGAGGCCTTTGCCTAAGTTGTGAAATTTGTAAATGCTAATCCTACCTAGACCACCCCTTCTTCTAAAGGCATATTACCTACCCCAAAATATCCCTCTCCATAGAATTTAATGGCTTATGCACCCTATACATATGTAAATATTGAACCTTTTTGTGTAAATTTGCTAATTGTTGGGCATAAGCTAAGAAATCATGTCATTGATTCTGGAGAATTGGATAATGTAATGCCTACACAAGTTTCCCATGTACTAGGTCTCAACTTAACTCAAAAATTTGGTTCTTTTTATTTAATAGAGACTAAGGAGGCTCCATTAGTTGAAATAATTAAATATTCTCAAGTAGCTTTTGCTACCTTTCCTCATAAATGAGTTAAAGTCACCATCCTTGTTGTTGATGTACCTTCATCTCATGGGACACTTTTTAGAATAAATATTTGTAGAGATGTAGGAGGGGAGATTCAAATGGAATAGTCTCATGTATTGATCCTATCAAAAAGAGAGATAAAAAAGTTGTTATTGGAGAGGAAAGATAAATACATAGTCTAAAAGAATGATGATCCTAAAGCACATATATTATATGAATACATTGGACATGTGAATTATATAGTAATGTCTAGATCTGAAATGAATGTTCTAAAGTTATTCAAGAAGACCGAAATGATGTTTTGACCCTTGATTTTGATGGAATTTATTCTACAACAAGTTTTGGATTAGGAGTAGTACTTTTGTCACCTACCGGTGAACTTCACCAATTCTCATACACATTGAAATTTTCCAATACTAAAAACACTATGAATATGAGGCCCTCCTTCTTAGCCTAGCATCATGAAAGGAGATGGAAATAAATAAAATTTGTGCACAAGGATATGCTGATATCATAGTCAAATAATTTAGACGCTCATTTCAAGTAAAGAAAGAAAGGTTAAAGTATTACCGAAACAAGGTATAGGATTCAATTGAGTTCCTAGATGCTTTTTCAATTGATTTTATCACAAGAGGTAAAAATTATAGAGAAGATTCTATAGTATTCTCTCGGTTCTTTTCTCAAAGCACTCATCCAAACTTCAATCAAGACAAATTTATTGTTGATATGATCTTCGACCTAGTGTTCCAAATAACGTAGATAACTAGTAATTGTTTAACAATGATCAACATATTATTTCTTTCCTGGAATTGAATGATAACCTTATCCAATTGGTTTTGAAGGAAGTGGAGAAGGTTATCGTGATTCACTATCTCTACTCTCAAGGATTTGAAACAAATTCAGATCAAGTTGGATGCATCAAGCTTCAAGGTAACAAAATACCTAGGGGTCTCATGATTTTAGAAGATCTATTTCACAAACATGATAGATTACATAAAATGGAAGATTCCTCAAGCTACAAATCAGTCATTTTAGTATGAGAAATTTAACTTGGTAAGTGAGGAGGAACCTAAGTTTGTCAACATATGAAAATGTTGTTCTCATGAAGAAATGAGAAAACCGGTAGAATTAGTGAATATATATATTGATGTGATTTGCTTACTCAAATGATGATCTCAAGACTTTCAAATCAAGGGAAATGTTGCACTATATTCCTTTGAAACTAGTAATTTAATATTTTGACAAAATAAAGGCAATATAATCCAAATATAGCAAATACTATTTATTAAGAAATTCCTAAGTTGTTAAATGCAAAGATAATATTTCTTATTCATCATTCATCTTGGATTTCTAACATAGTGCCCATGTGGAATAAAAACAACAAGATAATGATTTTTGTTGACTTCTAAAATATTAATCAAGATTATTTGAAGGATAATTATCCTCTTCCTATGATGGATCAAATCCTACTAATGTGACTAGTTCTAAAATGCTATCAATGCTTGATTGGTTTTCAAGACATAATCTGATCAAAGTGGATGTTCAAGATTAGCACAAGACTACCTTCACAAATCCTTGGGGAACATTTTCCTATCGGAGGATTCCTTTTAGTTTGATAAATTATGGTGCAATGTTTCAAAGGGTCATGGACTTAACTTGTGGAGATTTGAAGAATAAGTACATTGTATTCTACTGAGATGATCTCACTATATTTTCTAAGAATAGGGAAGACCATTTTTAACACTTGAAGTTGGTTCTTCAATGGTGTAGGGATCATGGTATTTCACTTAATCCTAAAAACTTATTTTCGAGTCACCAAGGGTAAATTGTTGGGACACATTCTATTGAAGGATGGAATCAAAATAGACCGTAATGATATATAGCCATTCAAAAAAATTGTCTTCCCACAATTAAAAAAAGATGTTCACTCTTTCTTTGGAAAAATAAACTTTCTCCAGAGATTCATTTGATATTTTTTGAAGTTAACTCAAAGTAAAGCACAAATGATGAAAGATAAATAGTCTTTCGATTGGAGTGCAGAAGGGAAGAAGGAATTTAAAGAAATAAAGAAAGATATTGCGAGAACACTAGTTTTTGTTTGTCTAAATTTTGATAAATATTTCATCATCTACTGTTATTCTTTGGAACACACCTTGTTTTCTATTTTATTTCAAAACAATTTTCAAGGATGTGAAGTATAAAATTTTACCTTTATGAGATACCTTTGAAAGATCATGGATTGATGTATTCCCAACTTGAGAATCATGCTTTTGTTGTTTTTAAGGTTGTTAAACAGTTCAAATTTTACATTCTTAATTCTCATTCTACTATTTATGTTCCCGATACATCCGTGAAATCCATTTTGACTCAGAAAGAGTTTTTTTTCCAAAAGAGGGAATTGGGTGACTAAGGTTAAGGAATATGATCTCAACATCAAGACAAACAAGCTGGTCGAGGTCGGAGTTTATACCAATTGATTGTAGAGAAAGTGTAAAGAATGATTTGGGTGATAAAGAGGTTGCTGAAATGCCTAATGTTCTCTTCTTGAGTTCTATGGATGAATGGTACTCTAAAATTTCCCATTTTATCACATATGAGGAATGTATTGCACATCTCAGGACTAAAGAAAAAAGTTCTATCAAATGCAGAGCTACCAATTATGTCCTTTGGGATAACTCTTTTTAAAGAAAGGCATTGATGGTTCTTTCTAATATGTGTAGATAAATAAAACAATAAAAGGTTGTTGAGAGCTCTTCATGATCAAGCTGTGGAGGTCATTTTTATTCTTAAATAACAACCCACAAGATTCTCAAGGAGGATACTACTAGATAATTTTGTTCAAGGATGAAACCAAATGGGTCTCAAAGTGTGAAGCTTACCAAAATTTTGTTGTAAGACCTAAGTTGGGCACTCTTCCTTTAAATCCTATGTTAATTGAAGAGCCTTTTTTTAAAATGGGGCTGAATTTTATTGGAACTCTCAATCCTAATTCTAGTACATGCCATACTCATGTTTTAACTACCACATACTACTTCACAAAGTGGGTAGAAGCCATTCCATTCAAGAAAACCATTCAAGTTGACTACAATTTTATCAAATAAAATAGTTTGGTTTTATTTGGGGTCCCTAACAAGATTGTAACAAATAATGCTCCAAATATATCTTCCTTTGAACTTGTTGATTTATGTTATGGATATGGAAATTACCTTGCACACTTTTCAGACTACTATCCACATGGGAATAGATAAGCTGAATCAACCAATAATAATCTCAGTGACGATAATTGGGAAACTGGCTAATGAATCACAAATTTGACCGTATCTTAGCCCACCAACAAATGGTCAAGAAAATTCTTAATAAAAAGACAAAGTCTCATGAATTTTAAGTCACGTACATTTTCCTACTCCTGACAAAAAGGAGATAACCTCATGGGAGCCACGGTAAGTTTGACTCACTTTGGCTTGGTCCTTTTAAGATTCAACACTTTTCTAGAGAGAATTCATATTATTTGGACTATATGGATGGAAACTTCTCTTCCATTACCATATAGTGGAAAATATCTGAAATTGTTCAATTTTTAATGGATGACAGCCTCCTTGTATATAGTCTTGTATATAGTTTTATATAGTCTTTGTTTTGGTCCCTGGTTATGTGTATTTATCTCCTTTTGTCTCATTTGTTTGGTCTTATTCTATATATTTTCCCGATGGATATACATTAGTCTCAATAACTAAGAGATTCTAAGGTTCTTCCCTTTGTCTTCTCTCTCATTCTATTTCAAGTCAAGTCAAACCCAGTAAAGAACCAGCTTGTTGTCACTAACCCTAAAAATGTGGAGTTTTACATTTTTTTCGAGTTTCTCGGTCAAATGACCTATTTTAATTTGTTGTATCTACCTTCTTGTGGTCAAAGAATGAAAAATACCAACATTTATCCAAATTTGAGTGAATTTGGGCTTGATTAGTCAATGCAGAACTTAGACAAACATGAGGAATTGTTCCTCCGATTCCTCTTGTTCCTCGTATTTGATTTATCCACATTGTATGGAATGATAGTGTTGGTTGGATTTTTAGTGATCTGACAAACATTGTTCCATTGTTCCTTCTTTTCTCCGGTTCCCCGCATCTCATGTATCTTTGTAGCCCTTACTTTTACATCGACATTTTCGTAAAATTTGGGAGCTCGAGGAACCTTTTTCCATCCTCCCTTTGTTCTATGCAAGCTCATGTCTTCCAAAACCTTATTCCTCCTACATACCTCCTTTGAACAATTTCATATTTCCTTTTGTTCCCGTAGGCATATTGTTTCCATAACGCTTCTCCTTTCCTCATTATGGAAATTAAAAATTTTATGGAACCAATGGAACTAGTTTCATTGTTATGTTTGTTCCACTCATCCCCACTTTCCCCACATTATGTGTTGTTCCATGAGTTCCCAAACCTCCGTCATCTATGATCTACAAATAAAATGGGTAAAGGTTGTTCTCATAGGCTAGCTAATGTCCGCATAACTTTCATTGTCCATAAATCAACATTTTTATCCCCAAGACTATATAAACACCCCATACTTAGTAATTTTTACATTTTACAAGATTGATTTTATCGTGCCCTGTCCATTTCTTTTATCCCGCACACCAAAGAGGTATTTTGATCATAAATTTGTCATTTTTCACCCAAATTCAAAAATTCAAAGTGCATTGGAACAATTGTGAAGGTGCCCGTATTTTCATGTAAAAGGTGAGTGGTTTTATCATTAATTTTTCCAATTTGACAACTATTTTTGTTCCCATCCCTACCCTTTAAATACCTCTTTAAATCCATTGTGTAACCTCTATTTTATTTAAGGTCTCCCAAATTTTTTCACCATGAAGCTCCAATATGCGGGGTATGAGCATATTTCCTCTTTAAAAACCTTCAGGCCTCGATATAGGGATAGTGATGTCGTGCACATGAACTCGAATGACTTTTGGGCCTCGAATCTCATATGATAGTCCTACTATAATTTCCAAATGTCTTAAAAATAGTGGAACCGCTTATGCTACTTGCTTCCCACCTCAATGTAATGCACCGACATAGTCTTGGCACGTGTCTCCAATTTTGACCCACAAACTAAAGAACTTAAATATCCCTAAAGACAAATTATTGCCAAATTAGATGCCCATTATATTCATGTGGCCTTAGTAATCCGACATTTGTGAATTCTAAAATCTTAACCAGACTAAAGCCCAAAGGATTTTTGACCGAAAACCAAGAAAATATAAAACCATGATTGCAAAATCCCTGCTCAAAACCAAGAAAAAGGGCCCTCCAAGTTTCCAAAACCCTCTATATAAGTGATTTCATGGAATACATTTTAGATACGATCACATTAATAGCCAAGATAATGGGCATTCCTTCCACTAATGAGTTCCAAAATTAGATGTGTGTATATATCAGTGTGATATGTGAAGACAAACAACAATTGAAATGGGGGGAAATTATTTATGAAATACCTACTCAACATTTAATTAATGTCCATCAAAGAAAATATATCACATGAATTCATACTTGATGTACATTATAACATACTATAAGGTATGGGTAGGATGATTAGGAAAGAGAACAAGCAAAATGCACCAGTGTATGAGTTCTACACTTAACTCATCTATGAAAAAAATCATAATAGGATGGTAAATGATTCTTTCACCATGTTCTTATTTATACTTCTTGAAGGAAATGTGACTGAGAGGGTTTCATCGTAGAGGAAAGGACATTGATTTCAACATATGGCATCCTCTTCATTCAATTAAGAAAAATCTCATTTACCTTAAAACTAGATTTGAAGGAGTACCAAATAAGTTACCAATATATTGCAATGACAAGTTGATTTTGGTTGAACTCAGAGACGCTAGATGTACTTCATACAAATTGCATAGAAAAGAATATATTGGGAATTCAATTCCCATCTCACTAGAAAACTACACTTATAGGTCATCTTTCGATGCTTAAAAGGTCGAGAAGACCATTTCGAGTTCAAATTTCACACATATCACAAGAAGTCTTCCTTTGATAGTAAATGTTTCATTTCAAAAACCTAAGGATGGCCTACTACCATGTGCCAAAATTTGAGGAGCACTAGAAATATTGTGCTTATGAGTATGAGGTGAGAAAAAGATTATTTGATGATTATCATTGCAAGACAAATCAAGGATAATAATATATATATATATATATATATATATATATATATATATTGTTTAATGATTGGAGGATGATGATTATAATTTATATTCTATATAACTTATAATTTCTATTCAATATACTCTTCTACCTATCATTTATTGGTATCTCAAGGAGAAATATAACCATGATGATTTGAAAACCTAGTACTCATGAGGATAAGGCATTGGTCTAATAGAAAAATCAAAGAATTCAAAGAATCGATGAAAACATCTTCCTCTCAAAAATCATCCACTTCACGAGTAAAAATATTCCAACCACACGTAATTCTTCCTCCTCACCCTTTGATATAAGAATCAAGGTACACATGAAGAAAGACAAATCAAAATAGGCTGAGAAGAAAGAAAATATGCATGAGCAAAGGTTTCAAGAAGAAAAATCAAGAATTGGCTTATGAAATTATATTTACTCCTAAACAAACATCACAACCATCTAAAGAGAAAGAAAAAAAAGTTGAAGAAAAACAAGATGAAGAAGAAGAAAATGCAGTGAAGAGAGTGAAGAATAAAAGGATGAAGTGGAAATAATTGAGCTAGATACAGGGAAAATGATGTTTCTAGACCTAAGTTTGAGGTTAGAAGACCACCATATTATTCTATTGTGACTTCCATTATTGAGGTATCTACTTCTCAACTTCCAGGTGTTCCTAGGTTTCCCTTGCATTTCCTCCTTCACCCCTTTCTTCTGAAGATTCCTTCACATGGGTGCAACTCATTATTAATAGTAGAAAAAGAAAGGCATAATCTTATATCAAAGTTCCAGAGTTTGATGTAACATATTCCCTTCTTGGTAAAAATACCCCCAATAAATTGAATACACCTTCATGTTTGGTTTCAAATTCTAAAGGACAACAATTATTAGAGATTTATAAACCAAAATGGGACAAAAGTGATAAAGATATATCCATTTCTAACATGGATCTCACTAGGATTTCACTTAGACAATCAACTCTAGAAGGAGAAGTGCACAACCTTAGAATGAATGTCTCTAAGTTTATTGAGAGAGTCGAGAAAGAGAGGAAAACTCAAGAACAACTTGAGGAAAAAGTGAAAATTATTTCAAAATTTATCAAGTCTTTTCTTTCATTAGACAAGACTCCTCTTGATCCTACTCCCCTCTCCTCACTTCCACCCACTATTACCATCATGTTGGGATAGATGTCAAAGCCATCACAAAGATTCATGAGCATGCTATATTTGGCAAAACATCCGAGGCTAAGGTTGAAGGAATTTTATTCTTTGATCTACTATTCATTGATCAAGCATACATGTTTTATGACAATATCACTTTTGCATAAGAGAAAATCAATTCTGAATTGACACCATTGTTAAAGAGCTCAAGATTAGGGTAGATTTCATACACGATCTTACAATCATGAGCTCAATAGATGAGAAAAATACATGATCTTACATACATGTCTCTCTTCCCTTTCAAATTCCCTTCTTCCCTCCTAAATTCAATTTATCCACTTATCATAATTTCCTATCATTATTTATCAACTAGTCATCCCTAATCATGTTTAGTTAATTATAAATACCCATTTAATTCATTTATCCTCCCTAAATATTCCATTTTATCCTTTATAAGCCACCATTTAATGATTTCACCTCTCCAGGGCCTTTATTTAATAACTTACACCATCCACCTACCCTTTTATATATTATATGCAACCCTACCTCATCCTTATCACCTGAAACCCTAATATGCCCTCTTTAGGCCCTTTTGCCTCAAGTTGGGCATCATTCCACTGACCAAATAAAGGGTTCTACATTATCGGAGAAGAACCATTTGGGTTGTCATCGAACCCTATAAATTTTACCCTACCCATCCCATTTTCAGGATGCAATCTGGGAGTCTTGTGCCTTCGTGGGATCTTTCTTTCATTTGTGATCTATTTTTCAGCTACCACAACCATCTTGGAGTTCTCTTGGTGATTTGGTGTTCATATTTGAATATTTTAAGTCCTATTTTATTTACATACGTAGATATACCATCTCCCTATTTACACCATTACCATAAGGATTTTTAGATTATGTGATCATCACATAGCTTTGTCCTTGCATTCTCACCCTTTTTTCATCATATGGAGACTATCGTTTTATCATTTTCCACCCATTCAACCTAGATTTTTCCTAGTCTCTATCAACCATGCCTAGTTATCATCGAATTGATCAGCCTTCCCTTCATTTTCCATCCATTTTCATAATTTTCTTTCATCCTTTCTATTAGATCTTCTACAGGTTCTTGTTCTTCATCTCAGTTCATCATTGGCTCCAGATTTTCCTCCAGAGACGTCGATCTAATTTTTTTATCATTGTTTAGTTGATCTACTCCATTCACCGCCGACTAGGCCCCGTAGTCTTGGGTCACCATTGACCCACCTAGGTTGGATCTACATTACATGCATTTAGGTCGATATGAATTTCTATTTTATATCTACCATTTCATTTATCACATAGCTTCAAATTCTCGCTACATCCAATTTATCAATATTTTATCTTATGTTTACCAAAACGTGGGTTGACATCCATCCTATGAAGTTTTCAATTCTTTAGACCGACATTGTCGAAGCCTACCCATCTATCTACTAATCCATTTTTTATTTATCTTCTCTGTTTTTCTGTGTCACTTAGCTCGCCATGAGGATCCTTCATTTTATGACCACATTCATCATCATATCATCTAGAGTTACCATAAACCCTTTCATACGTAGAGTTTTTTATTTTCTTTAGTACTAGTTCACTAATCTAAGCAAGAACGAGGAGTTTGGTGAACATTATGGCATGCCTGATGGGACCCACCCCTTCTTAGTGAGTCTTGTTATTTGTTTTCATTTTCATATTTCTTTTGTCCATTCTCCATTAATCTCACAAGAAGGAGAATTTATTTCTTTCTTGCTTGCATGTGTGGATCGTGTCCCTTGGATTTTCTTTTTCTTGCTTTCTTAAAAATTAAAAATTTAGATAAAAAGGAAAAGTCGTTATCTAGGTATTCCTCTTTTCTTAGTTGTTCCTTTTACATCATACTTTCCTTTCTTACCTGATTTTTCTCATTGAATCTACCCATTTCATTTTGGATCTAAAATAACCCGTCATATGTGCTTGGAAACATAGTCTAATTAATGGGTTTAATATTTTTCATACACCTTCATCAAACACATCTGAACACACAAACAAAATCTACACATCTAAACATCTTCACTGTGTGGAACTATCAAGTATATCATCACCCAATAGGAAAGACGCTACACCTGTTCCGGTCATGTTACAAATTTTTTTCTACTAGTATATTAGCTAAGAACCCGAATCCCTTATCACTTTGGGGTTGTGAAGTGAATGGGTAGGCCCCAATACCAAGCCCCGTACCATTAGCCATCATATATTCATGCCTCTCATACCTTCAGGTATATCAGGGAATCCATCTAAAACTACCTGAAACCATCTATAGTGTTAGAAGCACAATGGACTGAGAGGGGGTGAATCAGTCCTTATAAAAATTTCAATTAAACTTTCAGATCTGAAACTCAAATTACCATATGCATAAAACCACAATAACCACTTATTCAACTTTTAATGTGTGCATACCATAAACCATAAACAAAGCATATAACCATGAGAGAAAATAAACACCATGAGAACACAAGATGTAAGTGGGAAACCCTCAAGGGGAATAAAAACCATTGAAACACAATATTATATTGATATGTTTCAAATTTAGTGAGGCACAAACCCCACAAGGAGCACCAAACCCTAGTTTAGTATAGCGACAACCCTACAAGGAGCACCAATCCCTAATTATCTCGAAGCACCAACTCCACAAAGGAGGCTACAACCCAAAAATATGATCAAGTACCCAATCAAACACATATTATGTGTATATATCTGATTTTTTTCTGCCAAAACTGATGGAGATCCAATATTCACTTGTTTCCTTCACTCAAACCCTAGGTGACAAATCTTCACAAAACAAGCTCTTCAATCACTCTAAAATTCATCAAACCCTTGCTCTCATGTTCTATGATTTTTCTCCACCTATAATAAACTTTAATATGCCTTAATTCATGCTCCAATACCTAAAAACACTTCCACCTAGGTCACTCCACCTTGCACACACTCAACTAGTTCACAAAAGCACCAAAAACATGCTTTTTATATGCTTTTCATCTTTCAAACTTAGGCCCAAACTTTTCCCTCCATTTGGTTTGACCAATAAATCAAGGAAAAATTTTAAATTTTAAATACAACAGCTACAAATGACCCAATTAGGTCGTCCTAGGCAAAAACTCATTATATGTGCCAAAAATGGCTCAAAACCCCATGGGCACAATCTTAAAAATGTCCTAACATGAGTACCATAATTTTTCATGACCCATGAACCCTTATACAGATTAAAATATCATAAAAATTAATACATGGTCACAATTAATATCAAACAATCAAATTATTTCATTTACTAGGCCCAGATTCCTTTATACTTCTCAAAACAATTGTTTCCTTAACCCTTCAAAGACCGAAACTTCATCCGATCACCAAACAATTATACTAAATTAAAACATGCCATTTGACCACTAAAAGAAATGGAAGAAACTTTAGAACACTTATAATCAAGTTAGAATTCATGAAACATCCTTAACTTCAAACCATAACAAGATTTTCCTTCACCAAATCAACCTTCCAAAAAAATTATTTCCAAAGGTTAGCTCATAAAATCATTTATACAAACATTCAAGACCTAAAAATGGATTCATTGTATGAAAAATGCATCCCTCTTCATATTCTAGGTGATAAGAAGTATAACCCAATCCATATCATGCTTCAACCAACATCATAATTTAACAAAAACAGATGTTGTCTTGAACTAGAAAAAACTTTATTGCTCAAAGTATGCCTTGAAACCTCTTATATGACCTAATCATAAGGCTATTCATATATAAATGGAAGCCCCTCTCGAATCTTATTTCCAATTTTTTTTAATCATCTCAGAAATCCATTTGTAGCTCAAGATATTCCCATTTTACTCAAGATTACTCTTTGTGATCCCAAATCGCCTTTGACCACCAACCTGTTTGGACCTCAAAACCTCATGAACTTGCATGAACACATTCTCAAAACTTCGTGGACATCAATAAAAATCCCATACATCATGAAACATCAATTTTGCAAACTACTTGTTGACCATTTTGGGCCAATCATCGTAGTAGGGGTAGTAAATGTTTTTAGTTCGTTGCCTGGAAGATAGTCATTTCTAGGAAGGATCAAAAGAAAACATGTAGCTATGTGTGTTGTTATAGGGTAAAAACCTCACATATTCAGCCATTCAAAGTGTTACTTTTAAAAGAAATGCAAAAGCCTCAAATACTAGTGCATAACCTTGATGAAGGTGGGAATAATGACAGACGTCATAAATTCGACCTCGAAAAAACAAACACGATTGATGTTTGCATTAAGAAAAGTATAGTTTTCAAGTACATGTGTATTAATTATTGTTATTTCTTATGTCTGAATGAGATTAATTATGTGTTGAGTTTCTTAGTTCATTCCATAATTACCAACTACAATAATCAAATGTAAAGGAAATAGACAACTCAATTATAGAATTTAATTTCATTTATTCATTAAGAAATGATATTTCAATGTTTCCCACACACAAGCCATGGGATCTAAATCATGTGTAGTAAAAAAGGAAATACATATTCATAAATCTTTAAATTAATGAGAGAGGAAACCCATCATTTCTGGATGATTTTGTTTCACCGTGTTCTGCTTGCATATTCATCATCTTCATGCTCTTTTATGCCACCGAGGAACCTATTGACAGATAAAGAAGAATGTGACTATTAGGCTCTGCGTTACATTCTCAAACCATGTACTTACAAAGTTTAATGTGTATGAATTTATTAGAAAAGTAAAAATGAGAGGTATGAGAAGGAATCATAATGAAATCACATAGTACATGCCATTATCACTTAAGAGCATCTAGCTTCCATTTTCAGGAGCATATCAAGAAAGAAAAATCAAAAGGATGAGAATGAAAGAATGCTGCCCCATATTTTCTAACTAGTTCTTTTAAGTTTCGGGTATAAGGAACAAGAGAGAAACAATATAAAAAAAGTACATATAGCACAACTATTGGCATCCTCAAAATAGGTTGAAAGTTCATTTTGGATATCCTTGAAGATTACAACAGATAATTAGAAGTGCATCAAGGCCCAGAGAAAAATATAATGTATGTAATTTGATTATAACATGCCAATATTCAAAACAAAATTATGTTTTCAAATCATCATGTTTCCAAATTA
Source organism: Taxus wallichiana var. yunnanensis (assembly GCA_018340775.1). Classification (NCBI taxonomy): domain Eukaryota; kingdom Viridiplantae; phylum Streptophyta; class Pinopsida; order Cupressales; family Taxaceae; genus Taxus; species Taxus wallichiana. The sequence continues at coordinate 114,191,318 of CM031236.1, read as the reverse complement.
CAAAGATTTTTATGTTCTTGATAAGTCATGAAGGACAACTAAGCATAAGAAGAACTCTTCAATAAGAATCAAACACAACCATTGATTGGAGGGGATATTCCCAAAACAGAGAGACTTAATCCACCAAGTATAACAAAAATCTTAAAATATCACAATTTGAAGAAAGGAAACACAATGCATGTTAGAGATTATGGTGCAAAATCGGTTCCACCTCTAAATTTTTTGATATGCAAGTAAATGAAGAAGTCAACAAGATACATGTTGCAGAAGTTTAATTTCAAAGAATAATGGATGCTAGTAAATGAAACACAAAGTGTGAAATAGAGCTTCAAAGGTAGAACTCAAGATCATTAGATATCATCAAAAGGGAAGCTTATTGTAGTAAGGCATAGAGAGGTATCATTTTTCAAGACTATATTCCAGAGTAGAATCATAAAACAACCCGCATTATGATTAGAATAAAACTCAAAAATGCAATAATGGAAGAGATAAAAAAATTAAACATATACATGCTCAACCTCTCAACAAATAGGAATAGGTACAACTAGTTGAGCCATTAACGGGAACGATTGATTAAAAAGTCACAAGTTGATCTATGGCTCGTGAGGTTGTAAATTACAGATCCATATGTACAGATTATAATAATCCACAAGTGTAAAAGAAAACGGTAAACCCGATAATGTACAACCAAACCCCTCATGAACATGGCCATGTAAAGTCGAACTAAAGCTAAATAAAAAGTCGATGGAGCAATGAACAATTTTTAAATGATAACCTAGGTTGAGCATGAGAACTCAAAACTAGATTTCTACCCCTTCTTAAATAATGACCAATTCAGAGGAAAAGAATGCATAGATTTAAAGAAAGAAAATCAGCAAACCCATAATGTGTCAAAGCTAAGATACAATGGTGTCAACACCATAAGGAGAAGAAACACACATAAAACCATAGCCTACACATAATAATGAAGGCTCAACCAACATATAAACAAACAAATTGATTCATATGATAAATGGAAAAATCCAATGCAAATAAAAACCCGCATCTAGGTCATGCCAAGAATGAATAACTGACTAATGAGCCCACAAATCAAGTAGAAAAATATGCAGATCCTGTGAATCGATCTCAAACCATTGCAAATCAACTCAAATAAAAGATCCCAAAAATAACTATTCATTATAGACCTTAAGATGAAAACACAAAGCTAAGCAATGAAATCATGAGTTCATAACGAAGAAGGATGTTTATACCTCAGTAAATCATAAAAATATAGAGTGCACTAAAGAAAGGGATTAATACTTAGACCCAAGCTAGGTATTCAAGAATGAAGGGAAAAAGGGGCTTTACCTTTTGAATGATATTTGAGAATGATTTCAGTGCTAGATCTATAGATACCGAGCCAATAAAATGAATAATGGAGAAAACCTAGAGCTTTAATATAAACCCTCATGCTAGAGTGGCTATGGCTATAAATCATGAAATTATAGAGCTAAGGACGTGGAAAACCTCCATTACAAATAAATTTCTGAATCACAGTGAAGAATACATTAAAAGCAACATGAAATAAGAACTTTTACTAGCAGAGAAGAAGCCATGAAAAAATAATAAAAACCAGCTTTACCATCAACCTGGAGGCTCAAAACCTCGAGCATGGAGAACAATGGCAACTTAAAATACACCAAACAAGAGATCTTAAGTTTAGAATGGCAACCATCGATATTTAGTAAATAATTCGAGCTCACTTAAAGGCTTGAAAATTCCATTCATGGTGGTCTAGAAAAAATGTTTCGTGGCTTCACGCACTCTAAAGCTCGACAAGTGAAAATACATAATGATTAGGTTCTTTGCTCTTTTGCTTCATTAACTCAAATGGGTTAACAAACTCAATAAGAGTAGAAAGTACATATGTGTCCACCTTAGGAAAACCCTAAATTAACCCAAAGTTAATCTCACCACCGACTTTGCATGAAGGGTTTTTCATCAAGGAGGAGGGTACTAGTTTTCCCACTTAAATTATTAAGCTTTTGACCATGGTTTATACCATGTAAAATCAATAAAAGGATTATTATATGTGTCATGACAAGTCAAAAGGGTCGATGAATGATTTAAATTTTTTACCTTAGCAAAAACAATAATGCATGATATATTCAAAAGAAGGTTTCATAGTAGTCAAACTTTGCATGGTATTAATCCACGAAGGGCCTATATTGTAACATTCCCATTTTAAGACTTTAGAAACAAGGAAAATTGTTTTTTTTTGAAACATAATGTTCTCTATTCTAAATAAAACATCATTTAGAACACACATTCCATGCCAATCAATCTCATAACAGATAACCATATGCAACTGTAATGACTTGGTATACTACCGATCTCTCATGTTAACTTAAAGTATAGAATACTTTATGTATACTACGTATACTTGGTTCTCCAACCATAATCCAAGTATCTTGATTGATTTGTTTAAAGAACCTATCTGAATATTTGTTACCAATATTCATCTGACATCATGTTGCTTTAAACTAGGTGACATAGGACAATGCAACCATCAACTTGCGATACTTTATCACTATTCATGTTCATGTTACTATTCCTAGACGACATACTCATCATTTTGGAATACATTCTTCACCTCACTCTTCGTTATATAGATTGGTATTTACCGACCACCGTCAGTCCACTTGCCTGTTTGACCTCCTAGCCAAGGTTAGCAACATAATTTATTATAGGAGATGCTCATGATGACTTAGGGTATATCGGCATACCGGTTGACCTAAGTCAACCGGATGTGCCAAGGTACCCGAGTCATTGAAAGCTACTACATATCCTAAACATGCTACTAACTTGACCTAGAAAGAAACTAAGTTCAAGTCTAGATGTGCATAGATCTAGATGAATAAATATGGAAGGGTGTGTTACATGTCAAATGCAACATCAGTATCCTCGAGAAGTCCTAGACTTCTCAAGGGTATAGTCCTACAGCTGGCATGTACCAACATCCATTAGAACTGATTCATTAAGATGTACATACCCCTTAGTGGTCATTAATCATAATTTAATTGGATTAAGATTCAGATTATAGTAACCATGCCTAACCTTAATTCCAACATTCCTTGAGTTCTTTATCCAACACTATCCCGATTAGATATGGTGAACTTCATTAATTCATGTTTGCATTGTTGTTCATTAACATGGCATAACAAGTAGTTATTCCCAAAACAGATAGCAAACATCAATGTTTAATTCCTAATGTAACCTAGCTGTCTAAATCAAGTGTTTCATCCACCTAGATTCAACTAGTATTTACTTTATAAATGAATTTATAAAGATTAAAGATCATAACCACTATTCATTTTATCTTTCATTCTTTGAAAGAGGAAGAGTCTTCCTCTACATGGTTAGATGTTAGGTTCAACATAACCTTTTATCGTTCATTACATATATAGTTTAATTGTATGTCCTAAGCATATTTCATTATTAAACTATTTTTGTGTAGTTAGAGAATGATATCTTTACAATTAAAAAGTTCATTATAGTAAAGGATATTATACTATCTCCTTAATCCAACTCATCTTGATAATAACAATAGTATACAATAGATATAAAGAATATCGCAAGATATCACTATTCCTTTTGTCATACAAGTACAAAAGAATTCACATCACAAATTAGAGTCCAACACAAAACCTTTCAATTCATGATGTTAAATATACATTTACAAGACAATGCATTTCATACATTCTACATATCTATCGAATTAAGATCATAAAAGAACATCACTTTTCTTTATCCAATACAACTCAAGAATGAATCGAAATTCTTTACATAAGGTCCATAATTAAATAAGCGATTAGCATCATAAAAAAATTTGCTTCTTTTATCACTTACGATGTTCATCTATAAAAATCATTGCTAGCACGGGTTAGTTCAATAAACTAAGCATGATAAGCACTAAGCATTAAAGTGAAGTGCATTCCACTAAATGTTCCATTAAAACAAATTTGCTTTAATGAAACAATTAATATATCATACAAATAATAATAAGTAATAACATCCGAAAAGAAGTAAAATTAAAGAGTCGAATTCACTTTTAAGAAAAGTGCATAATATAATCCGCAACATCTCGCATTTTATCATAAGGTTTAATTGATCCTATCAATTAATTTGAAACAATCTATGTGTCTTGTCATCCAATTGTTTCATAATTCTATAAGAATAGAAATACACATTTATCTTTACTAAGTAGCAAAAGAGTTAAATACAACATAGCTCTTATTAGGATGATTCATCCTACAACTTAAGCAAAGAAGAAGAATCAATACATACTACTCCTTACACACTTCATCATCTGAAAGACAGAAACAAGTTTAGAACTCACCTAACTGCTTCAGTTCAAGGATAACAATATAAGGATTCCATAAATAAAGAGACAACATCTAAACAAGAATCCCGAATCAATCCAAGAAGAATAGGAAATCAAAATAGTCTAACTGAAAGTCTTACTAACTTCTACATGTTAGAAGATATAATTCAAAGATCTGAAACTAGACTTTCCACAAATCCAAGCTAGACTCAAACAAAATTAATCTCTTATCCAGTCCATCCAAGAAGGGTTCATAATAAAACAGAGTGCAAAAAGAGACAACCTTCCAATATCAATCCAAATGGAGTATGACTCAATCAAGAAAAATAGTGGTCTAAGTATGTTACTATTTTCTTTCCAACATACCGACTCAGCTAATCTCTTTCCACATCATAACAACCAATGACTTATACAAAGTAGACCAAACAATCCACAAGAAGTTTCCATCTCAGAAGAGAATCGAATACAGAAAATCTTAGTCAAATGAACTTATCAAAACAACAACAAAATGATCTCAAATGGAAAAGGAACGAATCCATAATTCATTTCATTTATACTATGAAATGAATTCCCATTTCTATTTCAAACTTAGAAATTCTTTAACTAGTTTCCAAAAGAGAACACAAAACCGAACACACGTTAAAGAAACAAACTTCAAATTTTCCATTACAAATCTTACAAACTGGTTTACCTATTTCTATTCATCAAACACAAGTTCAAATTCAATTCTCAGAATGAATACACAGTACAATCCCTAAAATAGTATATTGTCCCCATGAGAACACATTCCTTTCTCTTTTAAAACCTAGAGATTCGTTCAATGAATCCATCAAGGAATAGAAATCCACAAACAATGTAAGATATACAAGGTTCAATACAACTCACGAACTCAAAAGACTAAAATCCCATTACAAGGCTTCAACAGCTTAATGCAACAAAGTAAGTAGTTCACGATCCCAAATAAGAATAATAATACAAAGCATTATGAACAGAGATAATGTATCCTTCCATACAAAATTCAGTATACTAGGTTTTAAATTCAACTTTCTAATAAAACCCAAGAAATCAATTAAGAAGATCTGAAGAGAGTAAGAAAACCCAACAACATTTAAGTCAAGAGATGTTCCAATCTTACTTCCAACTCGACTGAAACAAAATCACCACAAGACTCTCAAGTTCCATCTAAAAAGCTTGCAACAGGAAGGTATTCATTTCAACATTGTTCACAAGAAGGAAATGCATATTATATTTCCATAAACCTCTTAAACTGTTAATGACCATTCCAACGAACTCTATATCAAACCAAACCCACAACAAGGTATAGTTACAGTCTAATAATCCTTCAACAAAATAGTCACACTTTCAACAAGATGTGAGATTTCTCAGAGCAGAGAAGGGAAGAATATCCCCCAAACTCATATGCCCTTACCGGTTCAAAGAAGGTGATATAGTTTCCAAAAATAGAAGTACCGCAACCATTCCAACAAGAAGCTATAAGGAGGAGATCTCAAAAGAGATTACCTGGTCTACTTCAAACCAAAACAAATCTCTCAAGAACCTTTCAAGAAGATAGTCCATAAATGAGTTTAAATCTTTTCAAATCCTTAATACGAGTAAAAATCCAACTCATAATACAAGTACAGAATCAACACATCAATTCCAACACAATTTTAGAACACGCAAGTATAGACTCCTAGTACGGTGTTGAACATGTAGCTTCGAACAAAATATCGTGAGAACAATACAAAGTTCCAGTACAAGCTCAACGAGACACAAGGCTCCAATACAAGCTCAGAATAACCACGAAGCTCCAATACAAGCTCAAAATAACCACGAAGCTCCAAAACAAGCTCGGAATAACCACGAAGCTCTAAAACTCAACAAAACACAAGACTAAAATAAAGGTTTAGAACCACACAAGCAACAAATGCCGACTTCGAACAACATCTACCTTGTATACAAGTTTCTGAATGAAATACAGAGCTTCAATTAGCAATTTTACATGCCTGTCACCATTAAACTAGCAAGACAGAAAATTTCCCAAAACTAACATTACCATGCAAAGGATTTTCATTCCAAAAATCACATGATTCATAAAAAAATGCAAGTAATCAACGAGAAAATTCATACAATTATTGGTCTCATGAGAGCATAATTGTTTTAATGAATCACTTAGAAGAAAGCAAGAAATCTTAAAGGGTAGATCCTGTCATGCCCGATAAAGTGCTCTCCGCCAATTCAAGGAGACTTCAGTGGAGATTCCAACTCTTTTTCTTCTCCATGACGTATCAACAACCAAATAAATTTTCTTTCAATGCCTCATATACATTCCCTTGATTGAAAATAGACCATTGAAACCAAAAATAACTAAGAAGAAGAAGAATTCAAACTATTGGTTCAAAGAACCGTGATAGCTCCATGCAGAGCAAAATTCGCAAGACATGCAAAACCAAACAACCTCTCGAAACCCGCCTCCTATGTTTCCAAGATGGTTTGCACACAAAAATGAGATCCATTAATGTCATTACTCCTAATTATCCCGCTTATCTCTCCTTGACACCGCCTCCCAAATCGGCAAATGTCATTTCCAAGTTAACATGCAATTTCATTTTTAGTGAAGCCTCCGCATAGGCCTCAACTAAAGTTAACTAGCCCTTGCCAAACCGGCAGCATTACCTCATGCATTAAACCCAAATCAAATCACTTAAAAGCCATTGGAACCGTCACCTTAGTGTCATGCGACCCTTAGGTTCCTTTTAAATAGTTTAGGCTAGATTTCCCAAGACTTAGGTTAGTCTAACAATAAATCACCTTAGGTCTTAAAACATTGCCATAGGTAATACCCACTTTAGGTTAGATTAAATTCACTTCCATATAGTATTAGGCATTAGGTTAATATAGCATAACATTACTTTAGTAATTTTTCCTTATTCTTTTAGCACAAGAGCTTAGGTTAGGATGCCATTCCAAACGAAAATAGAATAAGAAGCTTAGGTTAGATTATAACCCATTTAAGACATAGCTAGGAAGTAGGTGCTCTTACCTAGATTAGGATACCGTTAGGATATTCCTTTAGTTCTCGATTCTCGATCCCTCCATAGTCACGAAGCGAGACTATATTTTGTTTACACCTTAATGTCCTGTAGAGATCGATCCCAAACACCCAAGCACAAACATACAACCTGAAAGGAGACACGATCACTCAAGTTCAAAGCATTTGTAACATAAAAAGTTCAAGTATGCTATGTCTCTTAAACTAATTAATGTCAATTTACCATTCATTCTCGTTAAAGATATTTAAAAATTCCTTGGATCACTAAAATTGATCCAAGAATGAGTCAGTAAAAGAGATAAGTTTGCAACTCTCAAAATCATATCAGACTATCATCAACAAGAAGTGAAAATGGATTCTTGAAATCCATATCATTCCATTCTAAGGAATCCAAGAGTAGAAATGATTTATCCATATGAAGCATGATTTTCAACAATCGGGGAACACACCTCATTTAAGAAAATCACATGAAAACGCTTGTAATGCAAAGAGAAATATAACATTTGTCAAGGTGTTACATACTTCCCTCCTAAAAAGAATCATCGTCCGATGATTATCTCATTTGAACATTGAATTAAGGATAATCAATTTATTCACTTTCTTAACATATGTTTGCAATAATATCGGATTTAAAGTTCCAAAATCAGCATTCACATATCTGCATTTATTTAAAAATAAATAGTTATCTACCCCAAATCGGCAGACTTATTGACATATAAAGATAAAATCAAAAAAAATTATTAGTCATCATAGTCAATTTTGATCAAATAAATATGGAAAATTAGTTTTCATATCTTCCAAGTTTTCCCAGGTTGCACTTTCTTCATTAAACTGGTCCCACTAGACCTTACATTGACTTATTTCATGATTTCTTAAATGCAACTTCATGAGTTTCCAACACTCGTATGGGTTTAACCATGATTATTCCGGGTCTTAGACCTACAAGGAATTCCAATTTAACACATGTGATAAATCTAAAACGTATTTCTTAAGAAAATAAATATGGAAAACATCATGTATTCGTGACAAAGCAGGAGGTAATGCTAAATAATAAGCTACAGGGTTGATTACTTCAACTATCTCAAAGGGTCCCACATAACGAGGAGATAACTTGGCAGCCTTGCTAAAAGTTATTCAAGTATTTTTAGGTTTAACCCAAAGGAAGACTTTCTCACCAAGTTCAAATTTCATGTCAACCCACTTTAAATCAGCATAACTCTTTTGCCTATCTACTGCTTCTTTCAAGTGCTTACGAATCATTTAAACTTGTTGTTCCATTTCAACAAGAATTTCAGGTCCAATTACCTCTCTATCCTCAATGTTGTCCCAACTAACAGGGGTTCTACATTTTCTTCTCGTATAATGCTTGAAAGGTGCCATCTTAAGAGAGATATGATATGTGTTATTATATGCAAACTCAACTAGTGGAAGGTACTCTAACCACTTATACTACTAATCCATACAATACATTCATAACATATCCTCTAAAACTTGATTAACTCTTTCGGTCTATCCATCTATTTCTCGGATGATATGCAGAACTGAAATTCATCTTAGTTCCTAGAGATGCATTAAGCATTTACCAAAATGTTGACGTCATTCTAGGATTTCTATCCGATATGATTAATTTAGGTACTCCATGTAATCTAAAAATTTCATGCACAAATATTTTAGTCAATACTGAGAATCATACTTCAGATTACCAGCTATAAAATGTGCTACCTTTGTTAGTTTATCAACAAATACTAAAATAAAATCATGTTTATTTCTTGACATAGGTAACCCTTATACAAATTCCATTCTTATCACTTGCCACTTGTACTGCGGTATGCTATGAGGATATAATAAACTGGATGGGTGCATATGTTTGGCTTTAACTCATTGACATTCAAGGAAATGTGTCACAAAATCAATAACATCCTTTTTCATTCCTTTCTAGAAATATTGTTGTTTAATGTCGCATGCATCTTTGTAATACCGGGGTGTCCGAAAAAGGTGAATTGTGAAATTTTGCTAACAATTTCTTTCTTAAATCATTTAGCGAAGGTATGTATACTCTGTTTACAAATCTTAAGATCCCTTCGTTATCAAAGTGAAACCCTTTATACCTCAAATAATTTGGATATGCAAGTAAGTGCTGACTTTACTTGCTAAAAGTAAGAATCAGATTCCATAACACTTTTACTTCATCCTTAAACCGAGTTCTCAATGTTATGAGAGCAGAAATGTGATTCTACGACCGAGAGTGTCACCACTCTATTTTCCTTACCCTTGATATAATTGATGTCAAAATCATATTGAGACAAAAAGTCTAACCATCTTCATTGTCTTGCATTATGATTTGGCTGAGTGAAAATATACTTCAGCCCAAGATGATCGGTTTTCAATTCAAAAGTCTTACCAAGTAGGTAATGTCTCCACACTTGTAGTGCATGAACAATGGAAGCAAACTCTAAATCATCCGGAGCATAATTCAACTCATGTAACTTTAGTTTTCTACTTTTGTAAGCTATGACATGATCATTTTGTAACAAAATACCTCCTAGACCTTCACCATATGCATCAATTACTACCATAAAGTCTCCATTAGGATTTGATCATCGCTAGAATAGTCTTGAAGTTAATGCTGTTCCTTCAAAATTTTGAGTGCAGATTCCCATTTCTCACTCCAAAAACTTCTTATCCTTATTCTCGTAAAGAAGTTATTGGTGCAACCACCTTAGAAAAATCTTTTACAAATTTTCTATAAGAACCGGAAAGCCCCATGAAGCTTCTAACTTAATGTACATTATTTGGTGCAAGCCACTTAGTTATAGCTACAATTTTAGGAGGATCTACAACAATTCCATTATTACTTATTACATGTCCCAAATAGTGTACTTCTGTGTCATAGAAAGAACATTTAGATAGCTTACCATATAACCGTCTCTTTCTCAAAATTTCCAAAACTATCTTCAAATGTTCATGGTGTTCCTCAATACTTTTAGAATATATGAGAATGTCGTCCAAGAATAGGAGAAAAAATTTGTCTAAGTATTCTTGAAAGATATTATTCATTAAATTTGTAAATACTTTAGGTGCATTTGTTAATCCAAAAGGTAAAACCGTGAACTCATAATGTCCATACCTTGTTCTGAAAGTTGTTTTATGAATGTCCTCATCCTTAATCTATAATTGATGATATCCAGATCAAAGATCTATCTTAGAATATACCGATGCTCCACACATCTGATCAAATAGATCATCAATCCTAGGGAGTGGGTATCTATTCTTGATTGTTTCTTTGTTTAACATTCTGTAATCAATGCACAATCTAAGTGTTCCATCCTTTTTCACAAAAATTATAGGTGCTCCCCAAGGTGAAACACTTAGTATAGCCAAACCTTTAGACAAATTTTCTTGCAATTGAGCCTTAAGCTCTACTAGTTCTATAGTATTCATTCGGTATGGTGCCTTAGAAATAGGCTCGGTTCCAGGATTGATCTCAATTGTTAAGTAAAACTCCCTTTTGGTGGAAGACGTAGTAACTCTTCCGAAATACGTCATTGAAGTTTCATAACAATGGATATCGTTCCAATACATCGCTGTTCTCTTTAGTTGTTTCTACAATTTTTACTACATATAAGGTACAACCTTTATTTTTGCCTTTTTAAGTTGCATATGTGAGTTTTCTAACGTAAATCTCACGTTTCACACCCTAAATCTTTGTTGTTTTCCCAAAATGGTATAAACTATTGTTTTCCCATTATTTATTCCCGTGATTAGAGCTAGAGAATCAGTAAGAGGTCTTCACCCTGATTTTGTTCAATTACCTTTAAATTCAGCTAGAAGAAGAAGGGTTGGAAATACTACACCTTATAAATAGGCCCAGATTTTGGTAACCCTTCTCCTCTTGATTCACCACGTGTTAATATTTTTTTTCAAATCCCAGTAATAACAATGCACCAAAACCTAGAAGCTTTATGAATTTTACTAATGATGTACCCTCTTATGATTTTGGTTTATCACAATATACTAGTTGCGCTCTAAAAAGTCTTCCATTTTTTACTGGTGAAAATCAAGTTACCCTAGTTGAACATATTAGAGATGTAGCAGCCCTTTGTTTAGTACATAATATCACACATGAGGATGTTTCTCTAAGGCTGCTAGCTACCTCTTTCAAAGGTCAAGCCCTACAATGGTACATAAACTTAGAAGTAGGGACAATAGGCACTTGGGATGTGTTAGGTACTGCTTGTGCATGCAATTTGAAGATAAAACAAACCATCTATCCCTTATTGAGAAATTTTCCACTATTAACTACACACCATAAGAGTTCATGGCTAATTTTAATCTAAGATTTACAGTAACTTGATAAAGAATTCTAGTTGCATAAAGCTAAGTCTTCGGAGAGAACATGATTTTTTGTATTATTTGTGTGCATTGAATAGTGATATTGTTGTTATGATCCATTCTATGGGTGGAACCACTCTTTCTCGTAGCCTTTGACATTGCAATAAGGGATGAAAACAACCTTATACAAGCTAGAAAATTGGCTCCTAGACCTGCTATGCCTATCTATGTTGAGTTAGCTCCTATTCCATCAGTTGAGAAAGCATCCATAGTTCCTACAATTCAGCCTAGTGAAATAGATGACTTGAAAGGGGTTGTTAAAACTATGGGAAACAAAATTGTGCAGTTAGAAAGGAATCAAGCCCAAGCAAGTAGGCCATATCAACCACCTTTTCCAAATTTTAGCAATTACTAGACCTCCTGCTCAAGGTTATAGACCATATCAAACACAACCAACTATTACACATGCTAGGATTTTTGTTGTAGCAAATCATAATGCCCTACAACTTCAAGAGCATTAGTTTCGTGCAAACAAATATGGCCCAAGATGTTAGTATGCAGCCTTAGTGGTTCAAATGCATCCACAAAGATGGTACCGCAAGGGTTTTTTGTGCCCCAAATGACTCAAGAAGAAGTGTTTAATCATTTTCAAGAGAGTATATTTCTTGTAGCACATGTGGATATGATTTTGGCACAAGAACAACAAGAGGCAGCCGATGATGCTTTACCTTGGTAATCGATCATGTGGCTATAAATCATGAAATTAGAGCACAAGATAGAGTTGATTTTGTTGCAGCAATTACCAAATCAAATAAAATAGCCATGAAGGCTAATGTAAGTGACCAAAATACTATACCAACTCGTGAAAATAAAAGTAATACTGCTGGTAAGAGTTTTAAACCACTTACTATTCAAGAAAATATTGTTATTGTAAAAATCAGTTTAGGATAGGTGTTGTTCCATTCAATATTATTGATCATATGAAGAAATCTAACATTTTATGAGCATGTGGGATACACTGTCTATTCCTGGAAAAAAATACTTGTTGGTCCAAGAGCTTGTGGGTTTGAAATTACAATCAAAACAGGTTGACCGTGTAGAAAACACAACCAACATGGTGATGGAAATTATAGACCAACAAACTAAAGGGTCAAAAGCAGTAAGTGTTTTAGTAAAAAACAATAGAAAAAGAGGAAAAAATAGTGGTTAAAGAAGTCAAAGTGGTTAAGCCACCTCCTTCTACCTTTCTCTGATTATTGAAAATTCTTTAGTTCACAATTGCATGGTTGATAGCGGAGCTAGCAACATTGTTATGCCAAAGTTAGTGGCTGAAAAGCTAGGTCTTAAGTATGAACCAAGTACCAAAGGAGTTTTGCAGCTTGATGGTTCATCTACTAAGACCATTGGAATTATTAAGGATTTACAACTAACTTTACATGCATGCCCAAGTGTTACAATCTTACAGGATGTGATGGTGGTGGATCTACCACCTTATTTTTCCATGTGCTTATCTAGAGACTTCACATCCAAGATCGCAGTTACCTTTTAGTAGATTAGACTTATTTAGTTTTCAAAACTCATTATGGAGCTAAGGTAACTATTAATTCAAATCCCTTGTCAAATTTTCATATTGAGCCTTTTACACCTAGTGTTGTTAATGTAAATTATGTTGTAAGTGAAGAACAACTAGATGAATCAGAGGTTGAAATTGGTTATGCCTTAGAAGGTGTCCGGATCTGTTCAAATATCAATGAACTGATGAAGATCATGTCCATGACCCATGGAAAATTATTGAAGAATAAGTTATTGAAGGACAAGGCCTTGGAGTGTATTGTATTCATGAGGACAAAATTGTAATTCCTTCTTTGGAGAGAGAAAATCAGCAAGATAATGGTTTGTGGAAAATTATTTTGATGGCTCCAAAAACCAACATGGTTCAGGGGTTGGTTTAATGCTGATTTCACCTTCCAAACAACAATATTTTACTGCCATTAAGTTCCAGTTTGCTTGTTCTAACAATGTTGTAGAATATGAAGCCCTTGTTCATGGTTTAGAGTGGGCAAGAAAAAGAAAATCACATATTTATAGATTTTTGGGGACAATGAGCTTGTTATTCACTAGGTTAGAGGTTCTAATACTTGCAAGAACCCATTAATGAGAACTTACCAGCATAGGGTATGGGATTTACTTGATGATTTCCTTTCTGTTAATGTTCAAGTTATCCCTAGAGATAAAAATAAACACACTAATAGAATTGCTGCAATTGGTTCACAATTTGACATACTTGTTGATGTAAGAAGTGAAAAATTTCAGCCACATATGCATTGGCAGGTTTGACAATGATGCACACATAATCAGATTTCTACAAGAAGAAGCATAATTTTCTACTCAAAATCAAGGAAAACTATAGAATCATTATGAAGATCAGATAGTACAACTGAAAATGAACAAGATTATGAAAGGCCTTGTAACTTTGGAATCTATTTTTGGTGAAAATGATGAAATAAAGCATGAGAGGGTTGTACTTGTTGCAGGTACAAATCAACATGAAAAAGTCACCATTTTTGAAGGTAAGAGTCTTAATCTTGGCAAAGTTTGTTCACAATCTAAAAATATTCTTTTATTCAGCTTTGTAGAGACTATGTAGATGTTTTTGCTTGGAAATACAATGATTTAAGAGGTTTTGATCCCTCTTTAGCTCAACATACCATTGAATTAGAAGTTGGTTCAAAACCGGTTAGATAAAAGAAAAGACAATTAATCCCAAGTTAGAACCCTTGATGCGGATAGAGCTTGAAAAACTCATTGAGTCTTCCATTATCTTCCCCATTAAGCACTCCACTTGGGTGGCTAATCTTGTACCGGTGAGAAAGAAAAATGGTGAAATTAGGTTATGTGTTGATTTCCGTGATTTGAATAAGGCTTCTCTTAAGGATCATTATCCTTTGCCTTCCATGGATCAGATTTTGCAGTTAGTTGTTGGTTCAGAGAGATATTCCTTGTTTGACGGATATAGCGGATATAATTAGATACTTGTCAAGGAGGAAGATCAATACAAAACAACATTTACTACAAAATGGGGCACTTATGCTTACAAAAAGATGCCATTTGGTTTATCAAATGCTGGTGTAACTTTTCAACATGATATGGACATGGATTTCAAGGTATTATCAATAAATTTTTCTTATTTTATCTAGATGATATCACTATTTTTTCAAATCTTGCAAGTGATCATCTACCACAACTCAAAGCTAGTCTTTAAAAGGTGCAGAGAGTTTGGTGTGTCACTTAATCCTAAAAAATGTGTGTTTTTAGTCCATGAAGGTAAGCTTCTTGGTCACATTATTTCCAAACATGGTATGATGATTGATCTTGAAAGAGTAAGTGTTATTCTTGCTTTAGGATTACCAAAACATAAAAAAGCACTTCAAAGTTTCCTTGGAAAAATCAATTTTATAAGAAGATATATTGCTGATTTTGCTGCACTTGCAAAGCCTTTGACCAACATGCTAAGAAAGATCATAATTTCACTTGGTCAAAAGAAGGAGTGAGCAGTTTTGATGCCATCAAGAAATCCATAGCTGTTGCCCCAACTCTTATCAATCCTGATTTTTCAAAAGATTTCACGTTGTATGCTTATGCTAACATGGATACTATTGCAACAATTTTAACACAACAGAGAATTGAGAAGAATTGGAGAAGCCAATTTCTTTTTCAGTAAAATTCTAATGGAGTATGAGACCAGGTATTCATTCATTGAGAAACATGTACTTTCAATTGTTAGATCTCTTAAGAAGTTCAGGAATTTGCTCTCTAACAACATAATTAATCTGATGGTTGCACATCCAAGCATTAAAGAATTTTGTTGAATAAAGATATAGAAAAGAGAAAAGTTGGATCACTCAAGTTATGGAGTATGATATCATCATTAAAGTGACCAAACTGATTAGAGGCAAAATATTATGTGAGCACTTGGCTCAAGACTTGCATGACAACAAAGAAGTTGTTTATTTGTTGCGAATGTGATTGGAAATACATAAAATCAAGTAGCATACAGATTGGATTCTCAACATGTCAAGGTATCTTCAACATGGTATTTACCCACCAGGTTTGGAAAACTCAAAAGGAGGTATTTTAGACTTCATTCCATTCCTTATTTTTTGGTTAGTGATGTGTTATTCAAGAAAGATATCAATGGTGTCATGTTAAGATGTGTTGATCCAAGCCAAGTTGAAAGGTTGCTTGAGTAGTTTCATGACAACCAAGGAGGAGGGCACTATTCAACTAAAACTACAACCCTCAAAATCATGAAAGGAGGCTATTATTGGCCTACACTTTTCAAGGACAACCATGCATGGGTAAGAAAATGTCAGAAATGTGCTTTCTTTACAGGAAAAGAAAGACTTGTTGCCTTACCATTGCATCCAATTACAGCTAATAAACCCTTTTCTTAGTGGGGTTTAGATTTTATTAGTCTCATAAACCCACCTTCAAGTTCCGGTCACAGATGGATACTCACCACAACTGATTACTTCATGCAATGGACTGAAATCTGTTGCTTTGAAGGAAGGTAATGAGACAGAATATATTGGACTTTTACGAAGGCATAATTAAAATATTTGGTGTTCCTTTCACCATTATTTCAAATAATTCTAAAGCTTTTGTTGGTGCAAAAATTGTTGCATGGGTTTTCCAAAATGGAATTTATTTGAGTACTTCATCCAATTATTACCCGCAAGGTAATGGATTGGTTGAAAGTATGAATAAGAATTTACTCAGAATAATTCAAAGAACCATAGATGAAAATCAGCATACTTGGCATGATAAGTTAAAGGAAACCTTGTGGGATGATAGAATTACTCATAAAAGGTCAATTTCAAACTCACCTTTCAAGTTGGTTTATGGTTTAGAAGCAAAGTTACCCATTTCTCTTGAACTTCTAGCTTTAGAACTTATGCATCAGATGGAGTTATTAGAGAATAAGCCCATGGAAGTACGATATTCATAGCTTATGGAGCTTGAAGAAATTATAAATGAAGCTATGTTGTCCATGGAGAAGAATCAAGATCAAATCAAAAGGACATTTGATAAGAAATCCAAAGCACGAGTCTTCAATGAAGGTGACTTAGTTTTGAAATGGGATGAGGACCGAGAAAATCCAGTGCTCATACAAATTTTGTTTCTCTATGGAGTGGTCCATACATTATCACTGAATGTAATTTACATAACACATTTCAGTTTACATGAAAAAATGGAGAAGAGCTTCGATCCATCAATGCCAACAGATCCATTTAAAGCATTGCTTCTAAAAAAGATAACTTGACACTGTATTATAGTTTACATGCTTTCCTCTAAGTGTTTTCTAAACACATCCTTCCAACATTTTCTTGCTTTCAATAATGGCTGCCATCTTCAATGACATGCCTTGTAGAGGTTTTTTTTTCCCTGTGTAGTTTTTCATAGGTTTTGTTGTTGTTTTATCTATTTTCCAGAGGAATTATCATCTTATCAAGAAGATGTAGCCTTTAACATGCATGTTCAAAGCTATGGTACAAGATTTCGATTGGCATTAATGGCGAAATAGCCATTTACGGAAGTTCTTACAGGTTAGCAGTAACCCAATCACCAAAGTCACCAAGATTTTGACAATTTTGGGCTAATCATCAGGTAGGGGTAGTAAATTTTATCTATTGCTAGAAGATAGTCATTTATGGTAAGGATCAAAAGCAAACACGTAGTTATGTGTGCTATTGTAGGGTGCAACGCCTCACATATTCTGCAATTCCAAGTGTCACTTTCAACAAAGAAATGTAGAAGCCTCGAAAGACTAGTGCACAACCTTGATGAAGGTAGGAATAATGATAGACGTCAGAAATTGAAACCCGAAACAAGAAATAGAGTTATTGTTTGCATTTAGAAAAGTAAAGTTTTCAAGCATATGTGCATTAATTCTTGTTATTTCTTATGCCTGAATGAGATTAATTATGTGTTGATTTGCTTAGTTCATTCCACAATTACCAACTATAGTAATCAAATGTAAAGGAAATAGACAACTCAATTACATAATTTTATTTCATTTATTCACTAAGAAATGATATTTAAATGTTTCCCACACAAGTTGTGGGATCTAATTCATGTGTCTGTAAAAAGAAATACATATGTATAAAATCAGTAAATGAATGAGGAGAGAGGAAACCCATCATTGCCTAGATGAATTTGTTTCCGTGCTCCTTTCTTGTATCTTCATCATCTTCATGCTCCTTTCTTCCGCTCGAGGGCACTTTTGACAAACAAAGAAGATCTGTGACTATTAGACCTCGAGTTACTCTCTAACCATGTACTTACAGTTTAATGTGTATGAATTTATTAAAAAAGTACAAATGATAGGTATGAGAAGGAATTAGAAAGGAATCACAAAGTACATGTCATTATCACTTAAGAGCATCTATCTCGCCATTTTTGAAGCATATCAATAAAGAAAAATCGAAGGATGATAATGAAAGAATGCTGACCCATATTTCCTAACTACTTTTTTAAGCATCAGGGTATAAGGAAAAAATGAAACAAGATAAAAAAGTACATATAACACAACTATTGACATCCTAAAAATAGGTTGCAAGTTCATTTTGGATATCCTTGAAGATCGCAACAAATAATTACAAGTGCATCGAGTCCCAATGAAAAATCTAATGTATGTAATTTGATTAGAAAATTTTAATATTTAGAACAAAATTATGTTTTCAACTCATCATGTTTCTAGATTACAAAGATTTTAATGTTCTTGATAAGTCATGAAGCACATCCGAGCATAAGAACTCTTTAATAAGAATCAAACACAACCATCGATTGTAGGGAAGATTTTCAAAACAAAGAGCCTTAATCCACCAAGTGTAACAAAATCTTAAAAATCACAATTTGTAGAAAGGAAACACAATGCATGTTAGAGCTTATGGTGCAAAATTGGGTTCCACCTCTACAAATTTTGATATGCAAGTAAATGAAGCAATCAAAAGATATAGGTTGTAGGAAGTTTAATTTTAGTATCAAAAGATGCCGATAAATGAAACACAAAGTTTGAAAAGAGCTTAGAAGGTAGAACTCAGAGCCATATTTTACAAAGATCATTAGATATCATCAATAGGAAACTTATTGCGAGTAAGACATAAAGAGGTGTTATTTTCAAGACTATATTCTAGGGATAAAAGTTCAAGATTTTGCAATAAGGATTCCTTATTTTTAGAAGATACAAATTTGTACTAGATTGGAGAATCATAAAACAACATGCATTAACATAATAGAATAAAACTTAGAAATGCAATAATGTTAGAGAGCAAAACAAATGAAACAAATACATGATCAACCTCTCGAGAAAATGGGAATAGGTACAACTATTTGAGCCATTAATAGGGAACGGTTGATAAAAAGTCACAGTCAAGCTATGACTCATGAGGTTGTAAATTAAAGATCCACATGTGTAGATTACAATAATCCACAAGTGTAAAAGTAAAGGGTAAACCTGATAATGCACAACCAAACCCCTCACGCACATGGCCATGTAAAGAAAAACTTAAGCTAAATAAAAAAATTGATGGAGCAATGAATGAGTTTTGAATTATAACCAAAGTCGAGCATGAACACTTAGAATTATATCTCGACCCCTTCAACAATAATGACCAATTCAGAGGAAAAGAATGCACAACTTGAAAGCAAGAAAATCACCAAACTCATAAGGCATCAAAGATAAGATACAATGGTGATAAAACCATAAAGAGAAGAAACACACACAAAATCATATCCTACTCAAAATAATGAAGTCTCGCCAACATATAACCAAACAAATCAATTTGTATGATAAATGGAAAAATCCAATGCAAATACAAACAGAGATCTAGGTCATGCCAAGAATGAATAACTCAAACCAATGAGCCCACGACTTAGGCATAAAAAAAATAGAGCCACGTGAATCGATCTCAAACCATTACAAAACAACTAAGAGAACAGATCCCAAGAATAACTATTCATTAAAGACCTTAAGATGAAAACAAAGAGCTAAGCAATGAAATCATGAGATCATAATGAAATAGGATGTTTATACCTTGTAAATCATTAAAAATACAAAGTGCAATCAAGAAAGTGATTAATACCTATACGAGTTGGGTATTCAAGAATGAAGGGAAAAAAAGGGGCTTTACCTTTTAAATGATGGTTGAGAATGATTTTAGTGCCAAATCCACTGATACCAAGCCAATAAAATAAAAATGGCGACAACCTAGAGTTTCAATATAAACCGCTTCGAGCAGAGCGTAGCCATGGCTACAAATCATGCAAATATAGAGCTAAGGAACTGGAAAATCTCCATTATAGAGAAATGGCCAAATCACAGAGAGGAATACATTGAAATCAATGTGAAACATGAACTTTTACCAAAGCAGAGAAGCAACCATGGAAAATAATAAAAACTAGTTCTTACCATCAACCGGAGGCTCAAAACCCTTCGAGCATGAAGAATAATGGAAGCTTAAAATACACTAAACGAGAGCTCTTAAATTTTGAATGGCGATCATCAACCTTTAGGAAATACTTTAGAGCTCACAAAAGGCATGAAAATTCCATTCATGGTGGTCGACCAAAAAATTCCAAGGCTTCACCCACTCCAAAGCTCGATAAGTAAAAATACATAATGATTAGGGTTCTTTGCCCTTTTATTTCATTAACTCAAAAATGGGTTAAAAACTCAATAGGAGTAGAAAGTAAAGACGTTTCCACCTCGTATAAAACCCTAAATTAACCCAGTTAATCTCACCACCGACTTTGCATGAAGGGTTTTTCATTAAGGAGGAGGGGACCACTTTTCTCGCTTAAATGATTAAGATTTTGACCATGGTCTATACCATGTAAAATCAATAAAATGATTATTATATGTGTCATGACATGACCAAAAGGGCCGATGAATGATTTAAATTTTTTACCTTAACATAGAAAATAGTGCATAATATTCAAATGAAGGTTCCATAGTAATCAAACTTTCGCATGGTCTTAATCCAAGCAGGCCTATATCATGATCCCTTCTTATTGTTTTTTTCCAAAGTGTTGGAAGATAATATTTACTTTTTTCATGTGCATAGGTGGCACTTTCTTAAAAGGATAGAAATGTCATTGTGCATGTGATAACAAGAAGACAAGAAGATAGGCGTCACATCAAGTCATGCACTTGGTAAAGGTGACTTTCTCATGAAGTAAAGTTAAAAATATAATACCTTAATATTTACAAAATTACCTTATTCTTTTTAAAGGCACTGTACCATCATGCAACATAAATAATGGAGTCAACAACAATTGACTAAGTGAGATGGAAGAGTATTTTTAGCCCATGAGTTAGGGGAATAATGCATGTATGGCGGGAGCTATTGTTAGCACAATTATTATTGGAGTTGGATGAATATTCAATGCTATATATTGTCCATGGCTTTCACAAGCATGGGGGGGCTATTTTATGCATTGTTATGCTGCAAAAATATATAATTTTCACCTTTTGAGCAATAGAGACTGATTTTCCTCCATTCTGAAGCTTTATTGCAGTGTGTCTAAGCAGGTTTTTAGTGTGTTTAAGTGAATGTTTTATTCCTTTGCATGTCAAATAGCCTAGCAACACCTCCATCAAGTGAATTTAATTGTTTTACAATCACACAAGTGTGTTTCTTTAATGCCTTAAGTGAATGTAGAGCCTATTTAAAATTGAATAAAGTGAAGCAATCAGATCTAAATCTAGCTGATAAGTGTGTTTTGTAGGCCCAACCCCACACAAAGTTTGGTGTATAAACCTAATTTGTTTTTAGTTTTTCCTTCTTCTAACCTTCATCTCAAGAAAATATAGGTTTTCAGTGATTCATCAAAGGGAGCCAACCCTTCTGGAGGTTTCCCTCATTCTAAGACACCCACAACTTAGAGGGAATCCCATTGTTTTGGTCCAAGTTAGAAGTCAGATTGTCATCCAGAATAAGGAGTATTTTGGACCGATAACACTACTCATTTAGACCATCTTTAACTAAAACCATCTTTCCCAAAAAAATTATTTTTAGGTGGGGCCCACATATCATCATGACCCAAAACACACATTTAAGGAAATCTTGAGGAGTCCTCTACAAAATCCAATCATAAATTTTTCACTTGTAATCAGAATTGGGTCAATATACTTCATCTTTTGCAAATTGCTCCTAGCTAGGGTTTAACTAGGGTTTTTGACCTCTTTACCTTCTTAACATTCATTCATAAAAACATGACAATTAAATGACCTCATTATTTTTTAAAACCTTCTTAACTCACCTTATAAGCATCCCTGAAAGCCACAAGGCCCCATGCAAAGCACATGATTCACAACGAGCATCTGAAGTTGCACTTCGAGATATAATTTGCATTGGTTTTCACCCCCTCTAACTAAAACAACTATATCTAAAAAAAATCACATCATGGATACCTAAATTTTTCTAAGAGCACTATCAATCATCCCTATAACATCTCTAATCATCAAAATGTGAATTCCATTTCTCAATATCTCTAGTCATTAAGACTTACCTATGCTTGCATGTTAGATTCTCACTGTAACAACTAGGACCAACTGAAACAATGTAATAATTGAATAAGAAACCTTAAAAATGACCCAAACATACCTGATATGCCATGATATACCTAATATCATGCATCCATGAGATCAAATGTCTTCAATACACTGTCACACCTCAAAGTATTCATACCTTCTCCCAATGAGAACCACTAACATGGAGAATCACTAAACTATACCACTACTATAAGTGCTCAAGAACGCACAAATCATGTTAGCTAATATGCCAACATGCTTCCCAAGCAACCAAGAAGTTCACACTGCCAAACAACACCACCTAGTCACATGTATGGGCTTGCTAGAGCAAACATGCATCATTGAATCCCACCGCAACAGCTTGATAAAAATATGAACCGTCATGTTAGTACCTCGAACAACATCATGATATCAACCTACAATATCCATTTTTTTCGTTTATGTGGTTTTTCATCAATGAAAACACCTTCTAGGACACCATGCCAACAATCTCCCCCTTTTTCATTGATGGAAAACACCCTAAACTTCTCCCCATTTTTACATTAATGAAAAAGGCTAACATGTTACTCACCTCATTCACCTTTTTCAGCATCATACCTCCATGATTTGGTTAGAAACATCAACCAAAGATCTCAATTAGCTCCATTTTCTTGATTTTTGCCTTCATTTTAGGCATGCAAGCAATAAAAACCCTGGAAGAAGTAGTTCAAACATATGAACATCATTAGAACACCATGGAAAAGAATAATCTCACTTTTAGGAGAAAAAATAATCATTTCTAACCTTTTTAGGCATGCATACAAGAAACTCTTCACTTTTAACCCTATTTTAGCCTTCATGAATCAATTGTAGCAAATGATTATCTAAGCCAACAACATCCTGGATATGCCAATAATGTCATACAAGTGCTATAAAACCATCATACCTTCTTCCTTGAGAACATACCTACTTATCTAGGTGTAAAACTTGATTTAGTCACATAGCTTTAGTCCTTCAACATACCTTGAGAATATGGGTCCTAAAATGATTCTTCAAGTGGTTTAGAGACCAAATTTGACATGTTTTTAAACACCATTCACACCTTGACTATGCAATACAAGACCCCTAGGCTTAATGCCTCTAAATCTAGATCATAGGTATAAAATGATCATTTATCCTTGAAACCCCGCCTTGGAATTTCATTCAACTTCTTGTTCACCATAAGGAAGTTTTTCAGTCATCTATAGTCATTTCAAGCTAAGATAGGTGATTACATACCTTTACAAGCATGACCAAGGAGTATACATTAAATTTTTACCTTGAATGTTCTTGAGAACACCTACAACAACCTCATTAAGAATCACCAAAGTACTCCCCTTGTCTTGAAGGAAAAAGTACAAATCCTTCCCCTGGTCAAACACCTATCTTATGACCTTGTAACATTATCTCAGTCATCTCATAAGTGGTAAGAATCCTCTATCGACCTTAAACATGACCATTTTACCTCATGACTGCCTTTCTCCACACATGTACATCATGTAGAACTTTAAAATAAGACTAAGAAACATATTTCTAGCTTATTTTAGCCAACACCATGCAAGAAGAAGCCTCACACGGGCATGTAGAGCACTATTTGAGCTAAAACACGGTTTCTCAAGATTTCATTGGCAAACAAATCCTTCCAAATACTTGTTGGGAATTCAGACTATGGAATATTGCTATGATTCAATAACAAACAAAATCATGCGTACGGGATCAAAGCAATTCCCCAAAATCTACAAGTAGTGGAAGCATAAACTAGAATAATCCAAATCAAGACAAAGTACACACACATAACACAACATGTACCGTGGTTCACCCAATGTGGGCTACGTCCACCAAAGATAGATATCTCATATATATAATACAACAAGAGTACAAACCAACTCTTCAATACAAGAGTATAATGCATCTCTCCAAGAGTATCTCCTCTCCTCCAAATCTCTAAATGGATATCCATGAGTGCACTACAACTGTGCCTCCAAACACCACCAATAGATCTCACATAACCAGAACTACTACATCTCTGAACTGCTACCAAGTTCTCTGTGGATCTACGTAAACAAAACCTCTCACATGGGTCTACCATATGTGCAACTATAACTGTGCACCAAGAAGTAAGTATGTCTCTCCATCACTACATGCATAACCTGTGCAAACATGAAGACAACCTCCTCTACAATATCTAGATCTACATGGATCAACAATACAATATGATCTCATGGATCTACAATACAAGACTAGATCTACATGGATCTATAATACAAGATCTCACCAACATGTGGATCTACAAGAAGAAACTCTATGTGCTTTGCATACTATGCAAGCCATTACAATGAGACAATAACTATACAAAGAAAATACAATAGAAGACGTTACCCTCTTCTCACCATTCAGATGTACCTACTATTTCCTTCTGTCCAACTCCTCTCCATGGAGACTCTGTCTTCATGTAACTTGTTCTTTCTTTCTCTTCTTCTTCTTCTTTGTCTTCATCCTCTCAATCTAGGAGAATAAAGGATCTAATTCAATCCTTCTCTTAATTATCTTTTAAACCCTAGCTTTCATGCTTATATAGGAATATATAAAGTTAGGGCACTTAGCCATGCAATTACATCCAATAAATCTACTTTAATGCTAAAAATAGATTTAATTCTCGAGAGTTAATTAAAACATCATTGCACGGTGTAACCAAAGGCTTGTTAGTCTTAATTGTTTCTAGTTCCTACTTACTCGACCAATGTTGGTCCTACTTGACCAATGATGGTTCTCCGGTAGTGACTGATGCAGTTCCCCCTTGACCGATGACGGCCACCGTATTTTCCAAAGAAGTTTCCATTGCACGCCCGGTGAAGATATTTATCTCCACAACCTAACACTACGCCATCTCTTTAAATTTGTGAGGGATTAAGATACATACCATTTAAATAATATATTTCACTTGTATAATACTTCATATCACTGTAACCATAAAATATTGCCCCTCCGACCTATAAGTCTTCATAGACCTCATATGAGCAAGAATATACCTTCACGTGCATGTGTCAGTTTTCAAAACCTCCACATGAAAAGAAATTTTTAAGATTATTTACAAACCTTTCAAGATTAAAATGAGCTTTGGAATTTGATTCATATCACTGAGAACATCCTCCTCTGTCTTCTTTAGACCTGTACATCTTCATTCACCTTCAAGGAGTACCAAGAAACTTACACTAGCACTTATCAACAGAGATCAACAACCAAGGAACTTTCCAAACATCTTGAATTATTTTCACAAGTATTTATACTACATGAAACATGTCCAAAGGTGATGGAAACAATCATTCATACCTCAGAAACTTCAAACTCTGCTATTGTACTGTAATATGCATTTTAGGCATAAACCATGGTGAAAGACAATCAAATCTCCCTCACATCAAGTCCAAGGCATATGAAACACTATGAGTACCATTATATTCTTCTATATACTATGTCAATGACTAGAAGACCTTATCAATACTCTGAATCATCTAAGAACTAGGATTCTTCAATGCAAACCCTCATCACTATATACTTTGGGATAGTACTCAACTCGTCATTTATAGCTAGAAATGTATGAATACCTTGAGCTCCAATTCACCTTCATCTGTTAGTCACATGAGTCTTCATGAAAGGTACAAAATTTCAATCCAAAATTCTATCATTTGAGCACTCAAACTTGAGTTTCCATCTATATCACTTATTGGAGACTGTGTAAACCCAAATCCACAAGGCGGTGTAACAACATTTTGATGTATTTGGCCCATTTCATCTTCACACTAGAAAAATTTCCTTGTGATTGTATCTTTAATCATGAGGACCACCTTCACCAACATATAGAGATCATGAATCACCATGATACATACCTGTAGCCCTCCTTTTGCTTGCAACATAGTACAATTTTCACTCCATCACTATCACAAGTCATACTTCTTGAACTCAAAATTATCAAGTAGGGCTTGATCATTATAAACTATAACTTAAAAAAGACTCAGAGAACCATACACTACATAATCAACTCATGATGTAGACCCAATATGACACATATTGAACACTCATGATGAAAAACTTGACACTTCGGAGAAGATGAATACTCAGACATATAGTGACCAATTTCAACATTAAAACTTACTCATCTCATCAAACACATGATAGATCCTATAAACACATGATGGACACACATGTCAAGACCACTTTTACTCCTTGACTACTCAAGAAAACATCTTATGACACATATATGACAATGAAGACATCATAGACTAGTGATACAACCAAGAACAACAAAATTTTATATGAATGAGCTAAGATGCATACTAAAGACTGAACAACCATGAAACACACACACACACACACACACACAATTATTACATAAGATAAACACATTTTACCTTTCAAGGAGATGATAAAACATTTCTTACTCCCTAGAACATACGATAGACCATTTAAGGTCTATTAGGAGCTGAGATTTCTCCTAACAATCTCTTTAGATACTCAAATGTAGGATTTAGAAGTGGTTTAGTGAGAATGTCAACCACTTCTTCCTTGGTAGATACATGCTCCAATTTTATACACCCTTTTCTCTCAAGGCCTCTTAAATAATGATACTTGATTAAACCGTGTTTTATCTTGGAATGCAAAACTAGATTCTTTGAGACACTAATTGCACTAGTAATTTCACACAATATGGATATCGTCTAACACTTTTTACCTTATAGTCCTCCATGGTTTCTCTCATCTATGCAACTTGTGAACAACAATGAATAATTACAAGAGATTTCTTCTTACTTGACCATGAGAAAACGAATTTTCCAACAAGGTATACTCCACCACTAGTACTCTTCCTATCATCCATACTTCCTTCCAAATCAGCATCAGAATAAGCCTTCAATTCAAAATTTTCACTTTTAGGATACCATAAACCATATTCAATAGTACCATTGAGGTATCTAAGGATTCTTTTCACTTCTTGTAGGTTTGATTCTCTAGGATCCTCTTGAAATATTCCAACTAAACTAACTGCTTGAACAATATCAGGTCTAGATGTTGTAATATATATAGTAGGCTATCATCATTAATGGATCTATATTCAATTTGATTTACCTTAAGATTTTCATCTTCCTTGCACAATTTTCATCCTATAACCATAGGTTTTCCAACAGGCCTACATTCATCCATTTGAAACTTCTTAAGAATTTCCTTGACATATTTGGATTGAGAAATGAATATACCTTTGTCATGTTGACTTACTTGAATTCAAGAAATAAAGAAAGTTATCTTAACATATACATTTCAAACTCCTTCTTCATAGCTTCGCAAAATTGTGAACTATACAATCACTACCTCCACCAAAAATTATATCATCTACATATACAACTATCAAAAAATAATATCCTTTACTTTTGATATACAAATTACTATCACCACTCCTCTCTTGAAGCCTTGTTTAATCAAATAGCTATCAAGTCTCTCATACCAAGCTCTAGGGGCTTACTTTAGACCATAAAGAGCCTTGTTTAACTTGCACACATAATCAGATTTATCAGTTAAAGAAAAACCATCAGGCTACTCCATATATACTTATTCATTTAGAAAACATTTAAGAAGGTTTATTTAACATCCATTTGATAAACTTTAAAGCATTTAAAACTATAACAAGCTAAGAATAATCTGATTGTTTCCATCCTAGCTACAGGTGAAAAAGTCTCATCAAAGTCTAACCCTTCAACTTGAGCATATCACTTGAAAACTAATCTTTCTTTGTTCCTTTTTACTTCTCCATTCTCATATACTTTATTTATAAACACCAATTTGGATCCAATCACATTCTTATCTTTTGGTCTAGGCACAAGCTCCCAAGTTTTGTTCTTTTCAATATGATCTAACTCTTCATTCATACCCTTAACCCAATGCTCATCTTTACTAGCTTCTACAACATTCTTAGGTTCAAATTTTTAAATAAGGGCTAGGTTATCTTGATTTTTAAGACTTACCAATTTCCTTCTTGAAGTGACTCCAAAATCTTTATTGCCTAAGATTTGAGATTCAAGATAATATATTCTTATTTTTCTAGGAGCCTTTGTGTCTTATCTTTCTTTCTCATCATTCTCTTGAACAAATTCATTATCTTCTTCCTTACACGCATCCTCACAAAATAATTCATTATATTTAGAAAAATACCTCATAGTGGATGATTCATCAAACTTAACACTAGCACTTTCAACAATACATTTCAACATCTTGTTATAACATACATAAGTTGTACTTCTAGAGGAGTAGCCCAAGAATATACCTTCATCAGATCTAGAATCAAACTTACCAAGGTTTTATTCAGTCCTCTTGATGAAGAATTTACATCCAAATACTCTAAAATGTTCCACATTGGTTGGTATTCCTTTCCATAGCTCATAAGGAGTCTTGTCATTATTCACTCTTAGTTGACATCTATTGAGAATATAAACAACAATACATATTTCTTCTTTCCAATAACCATCAGGTAACTTAGATTCATTAAGCATGGTCCTTGTCATCTCTTGAACAATCCTATTCTTTCTTTCAACAAATCCATTTTTGGGAGTTCTAGAAGCTGAAAATTGTCTTCTAATACCATGCTCACTACAAAAATCATCAAATGCATTAGACCAAAATTCTCCTCCATTATCAGATCTTTATTTTTCCATTCTTTTCATTTTCAATGAGAGATTTGAAGGATTTAAATACATCTAAGGCATCATAAATTTGTTCTTCAAACAAGCCACCCAAGTATATCTAGTGAAATCATCAATAAGAAGCATGAAATAGTAGTCACCTGAAGTACTTTCAGTCCTCATAGGTCCACATAAATCAAGATGGATTCGCTGAAGTATGTTAGAATTCGAGGATTCTAATAAATATGTATTTAATCAACTTTTATATTACATAATGTTATAATATATATTTAAATAAATATTACATCATAACATAAGTAAATAAAGAAATACTTACATGAAATAAATAACATAGGTGACACAATATTTATAGTGGAAAACCTCAATAGGGTAAAAACCACTTTGAAAATAACCTTTACTTCGTGAGAACTTATTTTACATCCAAGAAGATCACTTTCTCCTTTAAAATCCTATTTACCAAGGGTAAAATCAAATCAATTGATTTACACACCTTTGATATATTTCCCAAATATATCAAATGAGGACCTAAAGTCATTTTTATATAAGGTGATCGGGTATGTCTCCCAACCCACCTTTTCAACCTAAAATGGTTGACACATACACCTAGGTTTATAATATTTAATATTAGAAATATAATTATTTTATGATATTAAATATTTAACCTAAAGTATATACCTAGGTTAGCATATTTAATAATAGAAATATAAATATTTCATATTATTAAATATTAACCTATATATTAGTGATGGACCCATATACATTAAGGGTTAGCTAGACCACTTAATCATTATGTTCCAACACTCCCCCTTAATGTTAAATGGGATAACATAACATATGCCAATAGATTACCTGCTTGTGGTACACTATAGGATTTACAATCCTTAAACCATAAATGTTTTAGGCTAGCATATCAGTTAAAGGAATTATAACACCTTCATCATACTCAATTTACCTTTTGGTACAAAAAGATTTGGAATCCCAAAGATTATCCCATGATCGTGGCTAAGTACGATTTGTGAGTTGTACATGTTCTCATAAAAGGTTATTGAACCCAAACATATAGGAGTCTTTTTACAACCAAGGACCTCCTTAAAAATATGCTTGACTTGGATGTTTACTAGTAAACTCAATAGCACTAAAAATTTACTAAAGACCGCCTTTAATTTCTTTTTTAACAAAGAATCTTAGAAGGTATACATGCTCGAAGGTCTTTTTTACACTTGCCTCGAAGGTATTTTTACAAAAACCAAGTTCCATTAGGAGGTGACATTTTCATGCACACTCCACCTCAATGGAAACTCTGACAATCCAAGCTTTTCATGAAAGTGACAAAACTTTGCAGCACTCAGGGACTTTGTGAAGATGTCAGCAACATTCTCTTCAGTCAACATGAACTTGAGATTTATGTCATCACTTATCACCTTCTCACATGTGAATCATATATGTATCTCAATGTTCTTCATCCTCTGATGTTGAAATGGATTCTTAATCAAGAGTAATACAACTCTAACCACCACATATAAGAGAAATACTTCTTTTAGCTTCCATGTGTATCTCTACTAACAACCCTTATGTACAGCCACATGGCTTCTTTACTTCTTCCATTGTACTTCTCTCGCCTTAGTAGAAGAAATTGAGATCTGTTGATTGTATTTATTGTTCCAAGTAATGATTCCTACACCAAAAACTTGAACACATATCAAGTATATTTTATAACATAACATCGTATGGTTAGAATAAAAATTCATATAGGATAGCATTTTCATTCTTATTATAATGCAACCTATAATTGATTGTTCCTTTCAAATATCTATAAATTATTTTTCCAAGATTCCAATGATATATAAAAATGGTTTTGCATAAACCTTGACGTAATTCCTTTGTATAGAAATATTTGATCTAGTTATAGTTAGATAAATCAAACTATCAACTAACAACGATATAAAATATGATCAACATTTTTCATATGTAGATTTAAGATCAATATTTATTCCAACTTCCATCAAGTAGAAAATGGTTTACAATCAATCATAAGAAAATTTTCAATACAATAGTTGCATATTGTGTTTTGAAAAATAACAATAGAATGAAATATAGTCACAAATAACATGATATAAGAGACCTAACTCATTCATTTCAAAGTATTGATTCAATTCTCTTTAATCCTATGAATTAAATAACAATTGTCACCAAGCGTAAGAAAATCATCAACATATAATGATAATATGTGAGTCTTATTGCTTAATGAATATATCATTGTTAGAAGAACAATTATCAAAACCTAACAATTTAAAGAATGAAACAATTTTCGCATACCAAGCTCTAAGAGCTTGTTTTAAACCATACAAGGATTTCTCAACTTACAAACATAGTTTTCTTTACCAATTTCTTCAAATCCTTTAGGTTGAAACATGTAAAGTTTTTTTTTAAATTACAATTCAAAAACATTTTTATTATCCATTTGGTGGATTTCCCACCCAAATTGAGTAATTGTAAATAAGGCCCTAACAAAACTCATTTTAGCTACATGAAATGTCTCAACATAATCAATACTGTGGTTCGGAGTGAAACCTCTAAAGCAACAAGTCTAGATTTATATTTGTTAATACTACCATTAGCATTATATTTACTTTGTGTATCCACCTAGATTCTATAATACTTCACTCAAAGTTCATACAAGGTAATTAATGCATGGTACATATGATGACTTCTAGTCATTTTCCTAAGGTTAATAGGATTTGAACATTATAACATAGATTGAGCCCAATTTAATTTCTTATCTAGGAAGATAAGAGTTTTAAAAATATCTATAAGCATCAAAACCGCATCATGACCATTTACTAAATTAGAATCAAAACACCATCATTTATAAGCATTTAATGAATTAAGTTCAAGAGAAGAAGACAACACATGTAATCTTTTCACTAGATTATATCTAGATATTTCATATAAGCTTCGATAATTAACATGTCCTAACATTTCATGTCATAGTTTTGAATTATTCAAATTGTGAGATATAAAACAAAATGTAGAAGAGAAATCATCAAAATATACTGAATGACTACACAATGTGTAGATCATTTATTAGAATTCCTTCATCTATCATCTAGAGTTTCCTCACCATAAATTCTATTTTGACCTAAATGTTGTAGTTGGTTTCATTCAAGATCCGGGTTTTGTCAAGACAAAAATAGTTGGACGTCATTTTTTCATAAACCCGTAAAACACACCCCATTATAATATACAATGTACCACATAGTTAGATACATATTATCGATAATAAAAACAACACTTTTAATAGAATCGATCTAAATTTTATAGATCTAAAGAAACTATTTGATCATAGCTAATTATGTCATTACAATGCATAGTAATTAACCTCCCATGATCAAAATAATAACCCGTAATATAAAAGGCTTTACATTATACCCCAGATTTATATAAAAAATATTTTTGACCATATAGAAGTGAAGAAGAGACCCTTAAGAATGCATAACAACATCAAATTTTTGAAAAAAAATAAATATAGACAAATATCGAAATTCAGCTTTAAATTTGATGTCTAAGTGACCGTCATAATGACTTATTTTTGGTCTGTCGTGATGGTCATTTGACCGCCAAATTTAACATAATGAAAGTTTATTGAACTTATTTAGCGTAAATTTGACGTCTAAATGACCGTCATATTAAAGTCACTTTGGTCTACCGTGACGGTCATTTGACTATCAAATTTAATGAAGCAAAAACTTGATGTTTATTTTTAGAATGTGAAATTCTAGAATTTCTTCTTCTCGTATAATATTAGGGAGGTTATATTTTAATATATTATAATAACCTATTATAATTTATAATGTAAAAATATATACACATTTTAAAAAAAATGGTATATAGTTTATAGAATGTAAATAAAAAAACATATAGTTCATAAAAATTATAAACTATAGTCTATATTTTTTATATAAAAAACACAACCATTATTAAAGGGGTTTAAAGGACATAGACTCATTAAAAGAATTTTACCAGTGCAAGTAGATTTATGAGAGTATATCAAGGATAGTAATGAGAGTACAATAAATTGAAATCCCTATTTTCATGAACCTTGTCTCCTCCCTTCATTTACTCTTAATTTTACCCCGCACACATTTAAAACTATGGAAATATTGCAAAATATTTTATATAATTCATGCAAGCTAAAAACTTTAAAAATTTTATGTGGCTATAACTACTAATATTTTAATAAATATTTACCACACTTCATGTGGGCCACAAATAAACTAACCCCATTTTTTTAATTCTCCATTTATACTTGAGAGTTCCATATTTATACTGAGATATTATCTCATTTTGTTCTCCACTCTCACTCTTATGTAAAAAAACTTTTAAATATGTTTATTTATATAGTTTTTATAAACTATAAGATATAAATGAATGGGGCCGCCCTTACATGGATAATATAAATGGTTAGGGACACATGTTAAGTTTTATTTAATAAATATTAAGATTTAAAAAGTAATCCCTTCATGGCCAAGCAATAAACACGACCCCCTTACTAAAAAAAAGTAAGCACTTAGTTTTTTTAAAACATATATATAAACCAAATCTAATAAAATTTATATTTTAAGCGGTTTAAACTAACCATATATATAAAATATGATTCAAACTTAGGTTTGTTTTTTTTTTAAAAACTATATATGCCTAGATTTATAAGTTAAGTTTAAATATGATTTAAACTTAGGCTTAGAATATGGTTTGTTGACTCTTCCCTCAATCCCATGTAATTTTAATATGGTTTAAGGCTTTTAATATATAATTTTTTTCCAAAACTATATAAATTTTAATATGATGTTTATATAAATTATTATATAAACCTTATTATATATATAATATATATATATATATATTTAAAAATAATAATATAGTTTTCAAATTATATAGGATATAGTTATAGATTAACTATAAACTATAGTTTTTCAAATCAAATCCTTTTAGAGGGGACCAAAGAACATGAGTATGAATTTACCTTCCGAAATATTTAACTTGCAAACATTTGAAATTATAGAAAACATGAAAATTATTTCATATAAATCTTTTTCTTTTTGTATGTGATTTTTACGCAGTAAATATTTCAAGCCCCTTTCACCTGTGCACACATCAATCTCCAAACAAACATTTTTTTATTATTGGCAAATAGTTTTTTGAAAGGGACTATACCCTTGAGAACAAAATATGGCCTAGGAGCCAGAATAGGAATGTGAACCAGAGAGAAAAGGATCAAAATCCAAGTGTTACAATGAAGCTCAAAGTAGCCCAAAAACAGCTACCCAAACGAGACAAAACAACAAAATTACTGCAAAAAAGTAGTAGAGAGACCGCAAAAAAACAACATAAAAACATACAAGAACAACAAAAGCAACTACAACTACTTCTTGGCAGCTTTGTCAATGTTGGTCTTGATATTCTTCCAGGAGTGGAACATACCCAAAGTTGTCATGTGGGCAACATCAATATTATCTAGCTGCTTAATGGTCCTTTTGCTTTCCTTTTCGTTACCCCAAAGTGTAGCTAGAACACCGCTGAGGTTGGAGACACTTTTGACTTGTTGCTCAATGAACTCCTCAATCACCCTAAATATGGCCATGTTGTAATCATGTTGAGTTTTGGCCTTTCCTAAACGGATGTCTAGGAGGTCACTTCTTCAGAGATATCACCAATCGGGCCGCTTATCAAAATCCCCCTCCTCCTCCTTTTTTCTTTCTTTCTTTGTTTAGCCAAGTTCTTAACCTCATCCTTCAGTCAGTTTCATATCAGCCTCTAAGGCATCCAGCCTTTTTGAAGAACTTTCCATATGCACATCCCGGGGACTGGCACTGCTAATATTCAGAAGGTCATGTGCAATTTCTATTTCATGAGGCCCCTTCTCCACAGCAAGAGTCTCAAGGTTAAGCTTTCTAGAGGCCCTGGTAACCGGTCTTTTAGAGGTAGAGGCGAGGTGGGTGGCGGGAGAAACAACAGGAGGAATGGATGGAGAAGCTTGATAATGGCAGGGGGTGATCGCAGCGGTGGCGGGGCAAGATGGAGAGAAACAATGTGGCAGAAAGCAGAGCTCCCGGCAGAGGGGAACTGAGCTAGGAGAGGAAGGGAGACTAGGATACTTAAGAAGACAACATTTATGAAGAAACAAAATGAGCCCTTGGTGTAAGGGAACCGCCCGGTATGCTTCTGAAACTCCAAAATGGAGCGTTCAAGAGAGTTCAGCAAGTAATGGGGAAAACAAACCAAGCAATTCCTACGGAAGTTGTTAAGAAAGATAAGATGTTTAGCAGAACAAAGTGACAAACCTACCTCCAAGGAGATAAATCAGATATCATCATGCGAGTAACCTCATCATAGGGCGTAGAGGAATCGAGCTAACAAGCACGCCCAATCGTAACATATATTAGCTTCTCGTAACCTTCCACAAATCTCCTCTCTTCAAGATCTCTCACAACCCTTTTGTTAAAGAAACGATATCCCTCCAAAATAAGGCTTGGTCACTTAAAGAATAAGTTCTTCATTGACCAAGAGCTTCGCCCCATAATCAATAGTCCGATCCTTCCAATCCTTAGAAAAACCCACAGAAATGCTTTGATCATGCCCCTGAACCTTCTCCATGAAGTTGGTGATGCCACCCTTGCCGAGAATGCTCCATAGCTCAAAATTATCCTTCTGGTCCAGTCCGCACTTGGCTCAATTTGGAAAGGAGGTCCCCCATCTTCTCTGTGCTTAATTGATTGCAACAAATTCTCAAATTCTTGTGAGTGCTTTGAGACCCGTCCGCTTCGCTTCTTGCTATTGTAATCCGCACAGGATTGGAAATGAGAGCCGTTGCTTTTCCCACAAACGGCTGCGTGTCTGCTGAACTGAGCCTGCTGAAAATCACATGTGGGAATAGTCCGCTCCTTGTCATCAATCACATTTACTCTGTCTTCGGTTTCGTGAAGCAGATCCGGCTTTTAGAATGCATCCAATGTAATGTAGCCCGCATGCTTGATTTTCAAATCAATGTAACTCCACTTGGAGTTCCCCATATATTTCACATTAACATGTTTATTTGACATGATTTGCATCATCATATTCTTTAAGTCAACACATGTGGGAGTATTATTGATGTTGATCCACACCCAAAGATCATGACTCAGCTCTAGATATTGCTTGCATATGGAAATCCACATGAATGCTGTTATGGAGCTGCTTAGGGATGCTATTATTATCCCAAACAGTGAGGTTAACATTAATTCCATAATTAGCTAGTGCATCCACCAATTTATTACCCTCCCTGTAAGTATGCATGATCCTGATGTTATTGAAAGTATGACTAATACTTATGGACTCTGAGATAAAATCCTTAATGCTCCAACTAGGAGATGAGCACTGCTTAAGAAGATTAATGACATTCAGGGAGTCCCCTTCAATGATGAGGTTCTCAATATTTTGAGTGGGCAATTCTCGTGCCCCATAGTGCAGATAATGCTTAAGCAAAATTATTAGTTTGAATTTCCATTTTCCCAAAGATACGCAAAGCAATCAAATTACCTTTATGATCCCGAATCTCTCTCCTCCTCCTGTAGCTATCCTGTGGTTTCCCTTCAGAGGCCCCATCAAAATTCAACTTATACCAATTAAAATCAGGAGGATGCCATTTGATCGAAGATCTATCAATGCTATTCTAAAGGATTTGTCCGATCGCTGATAGTTCCAATATACCAATCTCCAATCTCCAAACAAACATTAATTCCATATAATTTACAAAATTTAAATGAAAGTAAGAATCATATCATATTACATCTACCCTCCAAAAATTACGAATTTAAAAATGAAAACCCTAAAAAATTTAATGAGATTTTAATTGCACAAATGTAATGCCAAAATAAATTGGGGGAAAAAGAAGGGGACCAAATATTTTTAAATACCCTTTCAGGTTGTTTGAAAAAACCCGTACATAAATTAAATAAATATAATACAAAACATTTGATCTTAATTTATTAATTTACCTCGCTCTGTTACCATGTTACAATTTGAGGATTCTAATAAATACAGATTTAATCAACTTACATATTACATAATGTTACAATAAATATTTAAATAAAGATTACATCATAACA
Organism: Taxus wallichiana var. yunnanensis; assembly: GCA_018340775.1. NCBI lineage: Eukaryota > Viridiplantae > Streptophyta > Pinopsida > Cupressales > Taxaceae > Taxus > Taxus wallichiana. The sequence continues at coordinate 114,154,135 of CM031236.1, read as the reverse complement.
TAAGTAAATAAAAAAATACTTACAAGAAATAAATAACACAGTGGCACAAGTATTTATAGTGGAAAACCCCAATAGGGTAAAAACCACTTTGAAAATAACCTTTTACTTCAGAGAACTTATTTTATATCTAGTAAGATCACCTCCTCCTTTGAAACCCTATTTACCAAGGGTAAAACTAAATCACTTGATTTACACACCTTTGATATATTTCCTGAATATATCAAATGAGGACTTAAAGTCCTTTTTATATAAGGTGATCAGTATGTCTCCCATCCCACATTTTCAACCTAAAGACACATACACCTAGGTTTATAATATTCAATATTAGAAATATAATCATTTTATGCTATTAAATATTTAACCTAAAGTATATACCTAGGTTAGCGTATTTAATAATATAAATATAAATATTTCATATTATTAAATATTAACTTATATATTAGTGATAGACCACTTAATCATTATGTTCCAACAAAGTAGACTTGTGTAGACTCATATTCATTTGTCTTGAATCTCCTTCTAGTTTTCTTTCCATGCATACAAGCCTTGCACAAAGTATCTTCTGGTTTCTTGAGTTTAGGCATGTTTCTCACACAATTGTTAGAGCTGATTTTAACAAGATTATCAAAGTTCACATGGCCTAACCTCCTATGCCATAACCAACAATCATCCATCTTACTCATAAGACATCTTTCATTATTAATTTCCTTGAGAACAAACATGTTACCATCAGTCCTTTTCCTTTTGCAACTAGTCTACTAGATTCTCCTTTTCTTATCTTACAACCTTTCACATCAAAAGTAAGAACATACCCTTGCTTGACCATTTGAATTACACTGAGTAGATTATGTTTCAAACCTTCTACATATAGAACATATTTGGTGATGGTATTTCCATTGTCAAACTCAAAGTGCCTCTACCTAGAATATTTATGGCTGAGTTGTCTCCAAATCTCACTGAACCTACAACATGCTTTTGAAGAGATAAAAATTTACTCTTATCACCTATCATATGAGCTGAAAAACCACTGTCAATGTACCAAATTTGTTTTTCATTCTAACTATGAAAGGCAGTTTGAGCAAGATCACAAACTTCATTATGTTGCAAAGAGGATGAACAAGCCCCATAGATATCATACCAAATATCAAAACCTAAAGGATTCAAATAATATCTCATATTCATCAATGGAAACATATCACCTTGATTCTTAGAACATTCCATGTTTGTGCTTGAAGATATCCTTCAAGTTATTAAGATCCTTAAGAAAGGCCTACGATACTAATTTTTAGAAGCACAGGTGGACTAAGAGTGTGGTGAATCAAGATTTATAAAATTTTTAATTAAACTTTAATATTTGAAACTCAAATTACCATATTCATAAAACCACAAAACCACCGATTCAATTTTTAATGTCCGCTACCATAAACCATCAACAAAACCTATAACCATGAGAGAAAATAAAAACCATGAGAACACAAGATGTAAGTGAGAAACCCTTAATGAGAATAAAACGCACTAAGACAAAATATTATATTGATATGTTTCAAATTTAGTGAGGCACTAACCTAAAAAGAGCACCAACCCCTAGTTTAGTAGAGTACCAATCCTACAAGGAACACCAACCCCGATTTTGTGAAGCACTAACTCCACAAGGAGGCTACATCCCCTAAGATGATCAAACACCCACTCAAACTCCTTATTATGTGTTTTATGCCACAACTCGATGGAGATCCAATATTCATCTCATGTTATTTCACTCAAAGCCTAGGTGACAAATATTCACAAAACTAACTCTTCAATAACTATAAAATTCATAAAACACTTTATATCATGTTCTCTAATTTTTCTCCACCTATAAGCACACATGAATCTAGCTCAATTCATGCTCTAATACCTTCAAATAACTTCTACCTAGGTTGTTCCACCTTGCACACACCCAACTAGTTCATAAAAGCACCAAAAACATGCTTTTCATCTTTCAAACTTAGGCCCAAAATTTTCCATCCATTTGGTTCAACCAATACATAAAGTAAAAATTTGAAATTTGAAATACAATAGCTACAAGTCACCCAATTTTGTCGGCCTAGCCAAAAATCTCATTACATTTGCAAAAATGGATCAAAACCCATAGGCACAATTTTAAAATTGCCTTAACATGAGTACCATACTTATTTCATGAACCATGAACCCTTATACATGATTAAAATATCATATAAAATTCATACATGGTCGCAATTAATATCAACCAATCAAACTATTTCATTTACTTGGCCCAGTTTCTTTTATACTTCTCAAAACAATTGATTCCTTCACCCTTCAGTAACCTTGGAAAATTCATCTAATCACCAAAACACTTATATTGCATGAAAAATGCCATGTGACCACTAAAAATAAATTTAAGAACCCGTATAACACTTATAATCAAGTTAAAAGTAATGTAACATCCTTCACCATATAAACCCGCCAAAACCATTGTTTTCAAATGTTAGCTCATAAAATTACTTATAAAAATAGTAAATACCTAAAAATGGATTCATTTGATGCCAAATTAATCCATTTTAACATTTCAGGTGATATTAAGCATCATCCAATCTATCTTATTCTTCAACCAACATCAAACTTGCACAAAAATAGATCCTATATCAACCGCCAAAATCCTTTTACTCAAAGAATTCCCTAGAAATCCTATCATATATCCTCATAATGAGGCAAGTAATATATCACTGGAAATACCTATCAATATTCTTTCCAAAATATTTTTAATAATCTCATGAATCCATTCAGTAGCTCAAGATATTCCCATTTTACTTAAGACTGCTCTTTAATATCCCGAAACTGACCTTTGACCAGTCAACCTATTTGGACCTCAAAACCTCATGAACCTTAATGAACATGATCTAAAAAATCCATGAACATTAATAAAAACTCCCATAAATTTTGAAACATCAATTTTACAAGTTACTCCTTTGGACCATCTTGTCCTAAAACCTTCTTTCCGAGAAACTATTATTTTTAGCAGGCCACATATCATCATGACCTCAACTAAACATTTTAGGAAATATTGAGGATTCATCTACAACATAAAATCATCAATTTTTTACTTTCAATCAAAATTGGGTCAATATACTTCATCTTTTGCAAACTATTCCTAATTAGGGTTTTTGACCTCTTTACATTCTTAACATCCTTTCATAAAAACGTGATGACGAAATAACCTAATTATTTTTTTGAAACATTCTCAACTCACCTTATAAGCATCCCTAAAATATAAAAGGCCCCATGCAAAGCACATGATTCACAACGAGCATCTAAATTTGCGCTTGAGCTGGAATTTACATTGGTTTTCACCCTGTCTCACTAAAAATGCTTTATCGAAAACATTCACATCATGGGTACTTGAATTATTTCTGAGATAACTATAACTCATCCCTATAACATATCCAATCATCATAATATGAATTTCATGGCCCAATCTCTCCATTCACTAAGACTTACCTATGCTTGCATGCTAGATTCTCACTGTAACAACTAAGACCAACTGAAACAATGCAAGAAATGAACAAGAAACCTTTTAAAATTACCAAAACATACCTCATATTCCATGATATACCTGATAGCATGCATCCATGAGCTCAAATGTCTTCAATACACTCTGTCACACCTCTAAGAACCATACCTTTTCCCAATGAGCACCAAGAATATAGAGAATCACCTGTAATTACATTATACCACCGCGTGAGTGCTCAAAAACCCTCAAATAATGTTAGTCAAAATTCCAACATTCTTCCAAAGCAACCAATAAGCTCAGAATGCCAAGCAATACCACATAGTCACATGTATGGGCTTGTTAAAGCAAGCATGCATCACTGAATCCCATTGCAACAGTTGATAAACATTTGAACCACCATGTTAGCACCTCAAAAAATATCATGACATCAACCTACAACATATAATTTTTCATTAATTTGGTTTTTCATCAATGACAACACCTTCTAGGATACCATGCTAATACATAGAATAACCATTTCCTAGGTTCCCTTTGAGCCCATTTTTCATTTCTTTTTCACATCTTAATAATCAAGATAATCAAAATTTTGTTGCATGACTTGCTTATGTTAATTAAGAATAAACATTGTTTTGTTTTATTTTTTTGTTTCATTCCAGTTATTACAAGATCTCCAAGCAAAACAAATGGAACAAAACATGTCATATAACAACATTCATATTTCCACTACTTATTTCCAACCAAATTCGAGATTTATATCCTTACCTCTACCCCTTTAATCACTTCTTCTCGCAGTTACTAAACCAATCATCTCCATTATCCATCTTCAATAAAATCAATCTGGTCCAACCTAAGACCCATCTTGAAACCAATCCCTTTCTTCATCACTCAATCCCATCTAGACCAACTACTTCCTCTTCTACCACCTTTATCAAAGATTTAGGGCCTCCTCTAATCCCTTATAGATGTGCGGAGTTTCAAGAGATTCTCTATGTTAATACAATTTCCCTCCATGACTATCTCCTTCATAATACCACCAACATCCCCATTTATTTACCCATTTTGTAACAAATTTATGCCTACCATTTCAATCCCTGAATCTACGTAAGTCCTTACATCACAACTTATCGTATTCTTCCCTATACCTATGAATAATCTTGTTATGTCCTAATGTGAGTTTGATCCCCATCAATATTATTCCACTATTCCTCAAAATCACACCAGACTAATAAATTGGTGGTTCCATCCCCCTAATTTGCTTCATGTTAACACTAATATCACCTATTCTAATCCCATTACTTCACCATCCACTACGGTCACTTGTGCCCCTATTAATTCATCTCAAAAATCTCACTTGCTTCCTCCTCCATCTAAACAACATAATCCAAGTTTATCCTTTATCTCCACTTCCCATATCCATTTCAATGTGATCACCTCATATCCCCATCATTCGAATCAACTCAAACCCATAAAACTCCGCATCGAGGTGTTTATCATTATATACTTCCCAATCAACCAACTCAAGTATCCCAACCCCATTACTTACATCCCAACTCATTCTATATCAAACCAATCCAGATTTCCCCATCTCTCAACATCTAACTCAATCTCATCAATCTTATCACATCCCCATTTCCCAACAACAACCTTTATCTCAACCCATTCAATCACAACACCTACTCATCCTCAAACATAAAAATTTGTCAACAACCTAACCCATCAACCTCATCACAATCTCATCCTTTAACTTCTCAACCCCATCCATCTAGTGATCTCATGTAGGAATTATTGAGTAGAATGGATATTCTCAAGATGCTATCTTGGGATCTAAGACCACCGTCTCGATATGATAAAATCTATAATGAACCTATCAATCCATCTATCCCCGTAAAAGCTTATCTTTCTCATTAGGAACTGCCAAAATTCTCCAAGTTCAATAGCAAGGAGGACCCCACAAAACCTTCGTGGCTTTAGGAATACATGATATCTCATCACCCATGATCAAGCCCTTATGCTTCATACATTCCCCATTCTATTGGCTGACCACATTGGATTGGTACAATGGCATCCCACAATATTCATTATTCACCTTCACTCAACTCGCACAATTATTCATAGAACATTTCTCAATCAATATTGCATGTAAGATCACTATCATGGACATATACACCATTAGGCAAGTATGAAAATGAATCTATATTGCAGACTTTGTCACACAATGGCATGACATAATCAACCAACTATCATTCTCCCTTCCATAGACTAAATTAATTGAATTATTCTCATAGTCTTGTTTGAAGCACATCTCATCCACTCTTCAAATACAATCATTCCAAACCTTTGAAGAGGCATTTACCATGGCTCACAAACTTGAACTTTGTGCCCTTAAGCAAGGCCACCTAAGACTTTGATGAACAATCCCAAGTCCGAATTCGCTAAATCCTCCACACACATGGTGACAAATATTAGAATGTCACTAATTCCATAGTTTTTAAATCATCCTCCACGTCCAATTCTCACATAGATCCACCAAAAAGAGCTCCTATACTGCACACCTAACTACACCCCTCTTGGGGAATCTTATTGTAGATGAAAAATAGATGTTAGAGAAAATGAAAATTAGAAACCAAACTAGATCAATTCTTAATCTAAAACTCTTTATCACTACCTTAGATTGAGCTAGATGGAAAGGGAATAGAATGAAATACCTAAAATTACCAAAATAGAGCTCCCTTTATTTGTTTGTTGTGCTCAAGATATTGGATTGTAGTTTCTTGCTTCAAATTTTGGTGGAGAAACCTGGGCAGTAGACCTCCTTCAGTAATTTGATGATTTTGATTGAAGAATTCTTGATGAAGGATTGGATGATTGTAGATGAATTGATATAGTGGATGGATTGATTTAATGATAAAAATGTCAAAACTTTGTGTCATATTTTCAAGATGTGCTCTCATGGAGGATGAGAGTTCAATTTATAGTTTGTGGGTGGAGGATTCAATGGCTAAGATGAAGCCATGTTGGATTGGGATCAAGGGTGGAGAATTGATGAGAAGAATGGAGAATTATAGAATTTGAGAGAAGATTCAATGGAGAGTGGAAGGTTTATTTGAATTTTTAAATATGAAAGAGGGAAATTTAGAGAGGATTCTAGAAATATAATCCTCTAGATTTAGAGGTGAGGATGTGATTAGGATTAGAATTAGATTAGGTTAATAAATGATGATTAAGGGTGAGGTTACATGGAAAGGATAGGTGTAGGGATGTGTAGAGTAGGTGGTAGGTGAGGTGTAAGAATATTAAATTCCTAGAAAATGTTAATGAAGGATTAAAATTTGATAATAGGAGATAGTAAGGAAATTAATGAAATTAATGATAAAATGAGATGTGATAATGATTTAAAAGGATCAATAAATGGGAAATATGATAAAATGGATTAATAATAATAATTAATCTTACAATTAATTATTATATGGATAATGGATAGTAATAATTAACCCGACCCTTCAAGAATCGACCCAAAACAACATGGTATCATGAGGATATTTTCTGTAAGTATCACCTGTTATGAATATATTGTGTAACATTATTAATAAATTGTATTGTGTGTATTATTATTTAAATGAGATGTGAAACTCATTTAATAATAATATAGTGTGAAGTTGTAATAAACAACTCACAGATAGAATTGAGTGAGTTATCCTAGGGATAAGTTGAGAGATTTGTGGAGAGATAAGTGGATTCAAGATGAGATTTGACTCCACCATAATAGGAAGGTCAATCTCTATATATTGTAATCTCTTTATGAATAATATATCCCGGATGTTTGTAATTCAATTATATTATCTTTCTATTCGGTTTTTTAATCTGCAAAGCTCTACCAAAATTAATATCTGGTATCAGAGCAGGTCAACCATTAGCCATGTGAGTCGTGTGCTAGTTCTTCAATGGTGAAAATGGATTGGATTATTCCTGCGTGAGTATATTCATTGCGACTGAGATAGGATTTTATTTGTTATTACAAATTTATGGTTTGATTCTTTGTGTAATAGGGATTAATAATGTAAACAATAGGGGAGTGAATGTTACGAATATATTGTGTAACATTATTAATAAATTTTATGTGTGTATTATTATTTAAATGAGATGTGAAACTCATTTAATAATAATATAGTGTGAAGTTATAATAAACAACTCACATATAGAATTGAGTGAGTTATCCTAGGGATAAGCTGAGAGATTTGTGGATTCAAGATGAGATTTGACTCCACCATAATAGGAAGGTCAATCTCTATATATTGTAATCTCTTTATGAATAATATATCCCGGATGTTTTTAATTCAATTATATTATCTTTCTATTCAGTGTTTTTAATCTGCAAAGCTCTACCAAAATTAATATCACCAAGTTCATGGTCATGACATTGAGAATTTTTTTATCTTTTAAATATGTCATCTAAAAAATTATATACTTTGGTGACCTCCAAGTGGATAATCCTAACACACCACCTAATCAATCCCTCGACGTCTTTAAAAACCTTTCCTAACCACTTGCCCAAAAATCAAGCTCCACCTCCTACATCGCAAGAACTTAATGCCCATATAATTAATACTATAAAAAAAAATATCCAATGCCATCATCTATGCCTACCATCTCATATTCCATTACATATATGCCTACTTTGGACCCTTCCCCTACACTCACAACTTCATCAATGTTTACACATGTTTCTACACCCATTATGTCCACACCTTCAATGTTTACAACCACCACTTCCACATCAATATCATTGCACCCATTCCTCCATCCCTACCTACCACATCAATCGTATGTAATACTTCACCCATATTTATCTCAACGTCCACTTTGACATGTTCATCTCATGTTCTAACACCCACTTCCACATCAAACACACCTAATAATATGATCATATACATATAAACATATGAATCTACGACTACGTCCACACTACCCCTTGAATAATTTTCCATGCAGAAATCCACACTTAATGTTTCTCTAAGTGAGACACTCACTCCATCTACAACTACGATCATACTCACATACATGAATCTTAAACCTATACAATTTGCAACCCATTTAGAGTTTTTCAAGAACATCATGCAAAAACTAATTCCACCTTTGACATCAAACTCTAAAACATAATCCACATTACCTAAATCTACCTCCATAGATCCCACAGTTGAAATTGTCATCATTCCTACTAAAGGTTAATCCTCACAACCAAAGTCTAACAACCTTGACATGACCATACAAAATTATCCAACTCGTCCACACAAGAAATTGGATCTTCCTCTCAAGACTAACCCTCCTAAGCAATCTAATGCCACATCATCACTCTTAGGAGCATCACCATCCATTTTAGGGCCACCCTTCATCCAAAACCCCCATTGTCAATAAATTGACACAATATAATCTTTCTCCCAAATCTGACTTCCCTTCTAAAGCATCCACACATCCCATTGTCAAATCAGAATCCAAACCATCTAAGTTTCCACCAATCAAAAATGAAACAAAGACATAACAATCTTCCTCTTCTTCTAAGTTCAAGATGGAATCAAAGTCCCTCAAAAATCCTTGTCAAATAAAATCTTATGCATCCACCATTCTTAAATCCATCTCAACAACAACATCATCTCCAACCACCCCATTGGGTCTTACATAGAAATATTTCAACACCTACTTCAAGCATATCGATCCACGTGGCCTAAGACCTTCATGGTTTGACTCTAATATCATTTTTGCATACCATCATGCACCATGACATGAAAAATAACATTATAAATCCCATAAAACTATTATCCATAATCTTATTAATGAGGATGATCTTCTCATTGAAGGGATCACCATCACCAATCTAAAAATTTTACTTCTCCATGTAAACCTCCATACACTAAGACATCCAAATCTCCTCATTCATCCAATACTTTTGTCATCATTCCTCCTCCAACCACGACCTCTCCCAAGGAAGGTCCTCCTCTCTTTATCAATGTTATTCGGATCATAACCCATTCTCATCCCCATGACTTCTAACCACCTACTCAATCCAAATCAAAATTCATTGTCCCCACTCTCTCTAGAAAACCTACTCCACCACCTTCTTCATCAAAACATAAGGTGTCTATCTTAGCTGCCCTCGACCCATCTGTCATCGAATAGAGCGGTATGAAACAACTCCATCAAGCCCTAGTCAAGATGTCACTTTTTGAGCTCATCCAAATCTCTTTCGATCATAAGCTAAGACCTCATTGAATATGTTAAGCTTATCCATAATCCTAATGATGAGGCAAAACCCTTCACATCTCTTGTTAGATCATTGGATGCTACCACTTCCCATATATGTTGATTTACACTAAAAATCCTAACATACCATCCGAAGAACATGACCTTCCCCTTTTCATCACTGTGTGTATCAATGAAACATTCATTTGTCATTCTATGATAGACAATGGAGCTAGCATAAACATCATCTCATCTCATACATTTGATTAACTTAAGCTCCCTAATTCCATTTTCACCCAATCACCTGTGGTTCTTCATGCATTCAATGATGTTTTCGCCCGCATTGGGAATCAAGTTATTATCCCTATTCGTGTTGGTGAAAAATCCTCCATGAGGTCTTCATATTATGCAATGCATTCCTCTATCCTTCATCAATGCATCAAATATGAACATGAAGGGAATATTTTAACTCTCCCCAAAGACACTCCTCCCTTCTAAGGATGTCATATGACTTATCAACCTAATGAAATGCTCATTCCCACACAAGATCATTCTCAAGCCTCCACTAGCTCATCCATATTTGCATCCAAACTTCCCAACGATGATTCCTTAGACAAAGTGATGGATTTACTTATGTTGGGGGAGTATCATCTTCTCACACTTAATTCTCTTCCCATGCCTAATAGACTTAACAAACCTAATAAAGCTCCAATGTACCAATCTGATGTTGATGATTTCCTTCCTTTTGGTCTACCTCATCTTTGTACCTATATCATTTATGGTGGAATTGATCACCCTTCCTCTCACATTCAAACTCATCCACACACCAAAACATATGAAGACAATTTTTACTTTTGTAAAATAAAACCTTTCCTAAACTTATCTCCACCATTGCAATGGGACGTGATGAACAAGGCATGCATGACCTTTTCATTGACTAATCTCACAAGCCCCATGAAAATTTAGGTCTAGGATTCAAATTAAAAAAATTGATCCTATTCTACCATCTTTAGCCCTCATGGACGTTGACCATCCATCTTCTCCATACCACAAGGTTATGGATATGAATGATACTATTTCCATCTCCTCCACCTTTTTTAATCTCCACCATCAATTTGTGGCCAGCCACCTATCAATGTGATGGAAAATTTAGGTCCCTCTCTCTCCAATTTCCAATTATGATAGAGGAAGACTTATTTTCCATCGACATTCTTAAATGTACCAAAAACAATTTTATCCTTTCCTACATGTGGGTAGAAGATTCCTATCTTCATAATACCTTACCACAGTGCACACATTCACTCTTCTTAACGAATACCCAATTGACATAAACATAGGGACTCTATAGTCAATCCTCGATCCACATGAGCTCGAGTCTTTTACCACCTTCCTCTCTTGACATAGCCAAGTATTTGCATGATTGTACGATATGATGGGTCTCAATTATTCTATCATTTTATACAACATTTTAAACTTTCCTAATGCTAATTCGTTAAGCGAAGCTTTGGCGCATGCGACTGTTGTTGGAGTTAATGAATTACAACCTTATTACTAAAGGCACATAAGGTGGGGCAAGAGGACATAGGACTGTAGGTAGTGCGCGAAAAATTAGCAAGAAATGTAATTCTCGGTGGAAGTATGACTTCGAGACTTATCTATTTTGGTTACAATGGGATAAATATAGATGTTGACTTTAGGACATACAAATGCTATTTTAGACACGTGGGATATTGAGCGACATGCACAATTTTTGGCTAATAATATTATTAGATATGTAGTTATTATTAGATAATCTATTATTAGCGATCTTGCATGCTTTTTTATTTATCTTGTAGTGGTGCATGGATATTCTTAACATGCAACCTATTTTGAGGATGCATAGGTGGTGAAGGGAAAGTCCCCACTACTTATAAATATGTATTGATTTGCACGGTATGAGAGATATTGAGAACCTATTGTAATAGAGTTATGTTTTTGGTTTAAATGAGCAAATGAACTATGGTGATACTCTTGTGTATGTATTCAGCTTTTGTGTTATACAATGGATCTATGTGGTTGGATATTGGTTATTGACATATCTATTTCTAGACATTGCATTGTAAATATGATTTTAATTCTTGTATAATTCTTCATGCACTATGGTTGTGATCTAGATATGTTCATGCTTTACTTTTGAATGGTTATTATGGATCTAGATTATATATGTGTTTATCATGCTAACTCCTTGACAAAGCTGCCATAAAAGAGGGACATGGTACCCTTGCGCGCTTTGGGTGAGCACTCAATTTTGGCTAAGTGATATGTTAGCGCACCTTGCGCTATTTGGTAAAATAAAAGATGAAATTTTTGTTTTATTTCTAGGACCTCTTTTCAAGATATTTGCAAGGATGTTGAATGATAAAGATGAACCATTGACTTTGGCTATCATTGAGGATTGGGTAGAAATTTAGAGGAAGATTTTCTCTCATGATTTAACAATAGAACTAAATTTGATGCACATGTGTGGGTTGAAAATAATATGTATCATGAGATCTATGAAACATTATTTTCTTATTTCCCTATAGAGTTGTACGAGTGGCTGGTAGCATACACATCAAAGAGGAATTGGAGGTATAGAGCACTTGTTTGGATGTAGGAAGATTACCATAATTTGCATGATGTTGATCTGACTTGGACACGTGTTTTGGATCATTGGTGGAGTGGTGTTTTTCAGAGTTACACCAAGGATTACATTATTTCTACTTATTCCTATCCAGAGGTTACTAAGTTATAGTTATTACGTGAACCCAGAGGATCTTATTTGCACACTATCCCTTTAGCAATTAAGATCCTGATTATAACACTTGATTTAGAGGAATAACCTATGGCTAGATAAATCCCACCATGCGTGGGGTAGGATCAAGTTTTGTGAAATATGGAAGACTTGGCATAAGAGATACAAAGATAAGAAATGTGGCTTAAGTTTTATGAAGCAACGTGATTTTATGGAGAGAGATGGATCACAAAGGATTTGGGGCTCACATAGAAGAAGAGGTGCAAGAGCATCTGGTACTCCCCCATTTGGGTAAGCATGGAAGATAAACATATTTGGCTTCATATGATAGGGCATCGGTATAAACTACAAGGACCATGGGTGCATATTTGATCCCTCCTGATGACCTATCCCTTGCGCTTGGTTTTCCAATTTTTACGATAAGGCTTATTGATAAGGAAGATAGTGTGGGTGGTAGAGTAATGACAAGTAAATTTCCTTTTCCATTAAATTCAAGAGTTAATCAAATAGCACATTCATCTATGGTAGTATAGACATCATATTCATTATTTGGGGGTCCATTTGGAGGTATATTTTCTGGTACGTCATCAACACAAAATGTGGGTGCGTAGAACATTGGTAACACATCTAGGAGTAGCACAACTTTTCATCTTTGTGGGATTTCAATGTAGCACAACTATTGGAACACAAGGCAACACATCCTCTAGTTCGGTTCCTACTACAGGAGGAGGATCAATAGGATTAGATGGTTTAGGATCTAGTGGATCTAGTTGTTTGCCGGGAGGTGGGGGAATACAAGATGTAATACATGTTTTGGATCTAGTGGGCACATTCCGCACCAACCCTAATAAGTTTATTATGAGATTTATCTTCACCTATTATAATAAAAGGAATTGAATCAAGATGCAGCCAAGCACCTACATATTTGTGAGATACTATGACGCGCTAAGGGGATTACATCTCCTGAGTGTAAGGAAAGTTAGTTTTCTATTACTTTACAAGGGTGCGCACATAGTTAGTATAGGAAGTGTGATATGAACCAGAATTGTGTAGACTAAATGTGCTACGTGATGCTTTCTTAGTTGAGTTCCATATACTTGAGTTTGAGCATAAAATAATTAGTGCAATCAAGGACATCAAAGCAGGCATGGCTGAAAGTGTAAGAAAGTATGATGCGAGTTTTAAAAATTTGTTATCAAATTTTTCCTATGATATTCACCCAAGTCAACATGCTCAATGGTTCATTGGAGGTTTGATCACACATTTCACAAGGGCACTCTCACATAATACATTTATAGATTTTTGTGAGGCACTTGAGGTAATATTTTGCACAAGCGTAGATTTAGTTGGTAGTATATAAACGGGGTTAGCCCATTCTTGGAAGCTTAGATTACATCTATGGAAAAACAATTGGAAAAAAGTTAGCTAATTCATCCCATGAGACGATAGTGGTATTGGTGTATGAATGAAGTAGAAGGGCATACAAAGGATAGTTTCCCTCTTAAAGCAAAGTGTATGCCATGTTACTCGATTATGAGATCTATAATTAGGATGATGACTCAAGTAGGTACCCCTATTATAGGGAAACGATAAGGAAGAATTTGTCCTGTTACTATAATATTCATAAGTCTACCACACATGATACAAATAATTGTTGATTAATTTATCAGATTCATGATGCCATTGAAATTGGTGTACATGATGCGACATGACTATTGTTGCAAACAATTCTAAGGAATAAGGTGAGCATCATAATTATAATCACAATGAAGGGCACTCGATGGAGGTGGTAGAGGTAGAGGCTACCATGGAGGATTTAGAGGCCAAGGATGTGGAAGTGGAAAATTTGAATTCCCACAAGGAACATGTTATACATGTGGATCCCCTTATCATTATAAATGTGAATGCCCTCAAAACATTATTTTCTCCTAGTGTGGAAAGGGTCACATGTTTGAAGAATGCCCAGATTTTTACGAGCATGTGAATAAACAACACAAGTAAGATAAGGGAACATGAATTGTTAGAGTACAACACACTTTGGAAGATCAATGGATCCCGAAGTTAGCACTTGACCTTGAGATAATCCCGGTATTGGTTACTACACGCATTGAGGCTGCACACGCTCATAAAAATATGAAGTAGAAACTTGTTATTACAAAATAGGAAGTATTGTATGTAAAGTATCTAGATCATTCCCATTAGAATGAATTATATCAAGAGACTAGGGAGGTTATTAGAAACTTGAAGGGTGAGATACAATGCTTGAAAGAGTAGTCATAAAATTTGCAGCAGGAAAAGGTGGTAGAGCTTCCTCAGAAAGATGTTGATGACTTAAAGGAGGTTTGTAAGATACTACACCAAGAAAAAATCATTCCTTGGTTAGGGGAATGGTTAAGGAGAAGATATCTCACGCTGGAGTTGAGTGCGAGAGATAGCTATTGCATGTAAACTTACCTCCTCATGGTCTTGATTATGAAAAGAGATCACTTTGAATGCAGTTGTTGATTGATTACTTGTTGAGTACATATTTGATTGATATAGGTACAAATGTGAATGTACTCACCTTGAACGCGTGGAATTAGATGGGGAGGCCACCATTACAACCATCTTCAAATGTGTGTATATGGCATTTAAGAACTAAAGACACACCCATGGAAGTCTTGAAGGATGCCACTATTACTATATAAGGGGCCAAGTTTACTCGAGACTTTGAGGTCTTGGCACTTGTCGAAGCAGATAGTTTTCCATCTTTACTTGGGCACCCTTGGTGTTATGCAAACAATGTTTATCTGTTCTTCAATAAAGGTTACATCAATTTTGAGAACAAAGAGGAGTACGTGATCATCCCTTTGAAAAATGGAAAAGTTACACCTTATGTGGAAGTATTAAGTGAAGAATATTTGAATAGAATTTATGTAAGCACCATTAGAGATCTTGAAGTTCTTGAGCCATCAAAGGAAGGAATTAATCAATAGGATGATGCACAATCCATGAGTGATGCAACAAGTGTGGTTTTTGAAAACTAGGCAAATGAGACTTATGAAATGGTTAGGTGTGAGATGAAAAGTGCAGTTACTTGCGTAAGTAGATTGTGATATGTTAGGTGTTTAATTAGTAACTAGGTACCAAGGTACATTGGCGAAGGAAATATTGACGTATTTTAATCCACTATGGAATCCCAGTGGACAGATCAAGTGGAAAGAAGTAATATGTTGTTATATACCTTGTGTAGGATAGTAGTGCACCTTTGGTGGAATGCACACATAAATATTATTTTAGAGTGACAAGAGGTGAG
This sequence comes from Taxus wallichiana var. yunnanensis, assembly GCA_018340775.1. NCBI lineage: Eukaryota > Viridiplantae > Streptophyta > Pinopsida > Cupressales > Taxaceae > Taxus > Taxus wallichiana. The sequence goes on along the minus strand of CM031236.1, from coordinate 114,138,325 downwards.
AATCACCTTCTCTACTAGAATTCTTAGGAGTAATGTGCCTACCAAGACATGTGAATTTTAAGGGAAGGATTATGATTCGCATCAAGTTTGAATCGTGAGAGAGTTTGGATAGAGGGGAAGGAGGCCTTACCACCTTCACTATGGGTACACAAGTTTTACTTCACTCTACATGGCTAAGCACATGCAAGGCATGTTTATGTGAAATTGAATAGAGAAATAGGAATTGGAAAGACTGGACTGTAGGTATGATTCGGACCTATAACTATTTTTCTACTAAACCTCCAATGAATGAGGATTTACAGGTTATGAAGCACTTGACTATTAGAGATAGTAAAGGATAAGGAGCTTATTCAGAAATTACTAGGTGAGTCTAATCTAGAGGTGCTCTTTGAAGAAGGAGAGAAAATGAAGAAAAACTTGGTGCACCTACCTAGAAAAATAGAAAGGAAATTTGGTTTACATGATCAATGATGAAGAAGTGGAAAATCTAGATTTTGATCATACTATGGTTACATGTTAGGTCTTAGATATTGAAGATGAGAAGGCGTGCATGTATCATCGAGAACCTATGAAAATGAAGAAGGTCAATATTGGGATGGATGCAAAACCTAAGGAGGCCATCATTGGATACTACTTGGTATGAATTAGAGGTGGCAAAGATAATTGAGTGTTTACATGAATTCTAGGAATTATTTCTAGAGACTATCACAAGTTCAAAGGGGTAAATCACTCTTTGGGTGAGATGAGGATTAAGTTAAAGAAAGGTGTGTGCCCGATTAGGAAGAGGCCTTACAGGATGAATCTTAATATGCACGTCAAGGTAAAGGAAATGATTGATAAGATGTTGAAGTCTAGAATCATTGAGCCTATTGAGGAGTCGAGTGGGTTAGCCTTATGGTGATAAGCATAAAGAAATATGGAAGGATGAGGATCTATGTGGATTATAGGAGTTGAATATTACATGTGTAATAGATCCCTTCCCCACACTTTGTTTACGAGAGGAGATTTGGAAGGTGTTACAGTGTGAGATCCACTCTTTCACCGATGGATTTTTTCCGGATATCATTAGGTGTGGATTGTTGAAGAGGATCAAGGAAAGACAACTTTCACCACTAAATGGGAAGTTTTACATACATGATTATGCCTTTTGGGTTAAAGAATGTGCTCAGTAGTCTTTGCACATTGTTGTGCAAGCATTCAAGAGTTCATTCATAAGTTTTTGTAGGTTTACTTAGATGATTGGAAATTTTATGGGCTAGTAAAGGATCATTATGATAATTTAAGACTTATGTTTGAGATATGTCGGTAGTTTAGTATCTCCTTAAACATTCAAGAAGTATGTTTTCTACACCCTTTGGGACTCTATTGGGGTGTATTATATGTAAAGAAGGCTTATTGGTAGACCCCTGCTAAGGTTTTTGTTATTCGGGATTAGACGAACCTAATAACCAGAAAGCGAGGTGCGTAGATTCTTGGGGTACATAGGTTATTATAGGAATTTTATCAAAGGTTATGCTAGGATTTTTGTACCCTTAGAGGAACTATTGAAGAGTAAGGGAAATTTCCATTAGGGTGAAGCGTAAAAGTGCATGTTTGAGACATTATCAAGGAAATAATTACTTCTGTGAATATTCTATGCTTTCCTTCATGGACCAAACCATTCCATGTACATGTGAATGCCTTGGATGCAGTATTGGCCACAGAATAGTGTTAGCATTATTTGTTTAGAGAGGGTATTATTGATCATCCTATTTTTGAACTATACAACTATGAAGAGTGAATCATTGTCCATGATTTACACATTGCATAATTTTTGACAATACTTGCTAGAAACTCCTTTTATTTTCTATATAGATCACATGGAACTTAAGTACTTGGTGAACAAGCCCATTTTTTAGGGGCACATATGTCATTGGATTCTATTGTTCTAGGAATTTAACTTTTATATTGGTGGTGAAGCTAGGAAAGAGTAACTCGGGACTAGATCATTTGTCAAGGATTAACTCTAGTGAGGATGCATAGAGCATTGAGGACACAATATCATATGTATAATTGTTTATATTGAACACATGTGACCTATGAATTAGAGGATATTTCTATATTCTTGTATATGGTGTGTGTAGTGTCCGAGGGAATGAAATATTTGGAAAAGAAACAACTTGTTATATGCGTCACGCCTTACATGTTAATTAGTGGAGATTTATACAAGTTAGGTTGGGATGAGGTTTTGTGTCGGTGTGTACTAGAGCATGAACATACTACCATTGTGGAGGAATCTTATCGTGAAACTATAGGTGGACATTATTCAGAAATGCTACTGTGTGCAAGATTCTATTGGCAAGCCTTTGATGGGAGACAATTTACAAGGATTGTACAGAATATTGTAAGGCTTGTGACCATTTTCAGTGCCTTAGGAAGCTTGGGCATAGAGATGAAATGCATTTAAGGCCTATTACTAGTGTAAAACCTTTTGAAAAGTGGGAAATTGACTTTATGGGTCCTATTTCCCCACCCACACACAGGACTGGATCATACTACATTATAACTTGTATAGATTATCTTACAAGGTGGGTAGAAGAAGCACCTACAAAGGATTACATGGCATCCAACATGACATAATTTTTGTGGGAGAACATCATCGTAGGTATGGATGTCAAATAAGTCCGACAAGTGATAGGGGACTCATTTCTTAATGAGACCATTAAGATAATATTGTAATAATTTATGGTCGCACACCATAAGACAACACCCTATCACCCCGAGGACAATGTCACTACGAGGCTTTTAACAAGATATTGGGGCATACATTGACTAATATTTATGATGTTGGAAAAAGGATTGGGATGATAAAGTCTTTGTTGTACTTTGGGCATACATGACAAATTACAAAAGGTTGAATAAGGCCACACCCTTTCAATTGGTGTTTGGCATTGAGGTTGTTTTACAATGGAATTCATCTTACCTTCCCCATGTATTACATGCAAAGTGGATGTGATGATGAGAAATCCCTTAAAGAGCGCATTGATAAACTAATACACTTAGATTAAAGGCATGTTATTGCTAGGTGGAGTCAAAAGACGAGTAAAAGGCCATTTAGGTAGAAGGCATAGCATGATAGGAATATTTAACATAAGTAGATTGAATTTGGGTAGATGGTCCTTATGTATGATTCAATTTTTGTGCCATCCTGAAAGTTCCAAGTACATTGGTTAGGACCGTGTGTTGTGAATTATATACTTGATTAGGTGCACTTTCCAGTTATAGGAGTTGGATGGGACATGGGTGCCCATTTATTTTAATGGAGTAGGATGAAGCCCTACTATAAATAAGTCTTCTTGGTGTTTATAATAAGGTAATATTACCAGTTAGATTAGATTTTCTTTAATGCATTTCCTTTATCTATGTTTCATTTTCATTGTTGTTATGCTTTTTCAATTTAGTTTTGTATTTTTTTGTAATAAGTGCACTTGCACGCTGCTAAGTCGATTACTATATGTTAAATTCATATGTAAAGGACCACACATAATTTTAGTGTGGGTGGATTAAGAAGAATTGACTGGTGCCTTGTTTTAGATTGAAGTGCATTGTAAAATTACAGGTGCTCAAAGTAGAGATAGGTTTGAGAATAAATTTCAAGGAAATTACTCTTGGATTGAAGACCACATGTAGAGGGATAAACACTCATTATAACACGAGGTAGGCTGTAGCATTAGAAAATACTTGGTATGAGGCACATTGGATAGGTACTTTGGCACAAGGAGGTGCACGTAAGGAAATTTGTGGCCAAGAAGTAGTGGGCGAGCTAAAAGTTTATGGATCGAGGCACATAAACTTTAGGCATGGAAGGATAGGCGCAATGCATGGAAAAGCAGGCAGAATTAATGCTGCGTATGGTGGTAGTTGGGGAGCAATTAATAAGGGGAATTTTGAAATGAGATATAAAGTTGGTGAATGTAATGTTATTGTTACCTTACATCCTTTGAGCTATCAAGTTGTGAAGTGTGATGAAGAGCATAGTGCAATGAGAAATCTTTGGAGTGGTGAACAGGTAAATTTGATGCACATTATTATTAGATCTTTGTGGAGAAGTGTCATTGGGCTAGTTTTGCATATTTGTGAAGGTAGGTTCATGCGGCTTGGGTTTTTGGAAGAAAGGATCATGGCTAGGGAAAATTAGGGAATGGAAATTGAAGGGTTTGTTTTGAGTTCAAGGAGTGCAAGGATTAGGTAGAGGAAACATTGAAGTTAAAAAGCGTACTTGTGAATTGAAAGAGAAATGGCACCTAGGAGAGCCCCAATTGTTAAGAAGGAACAAAGAAGTAGAGGAGTGGTTGGTTGAGATGAAATACCACCAATCAAACGAATCCATGGAAAACAAAGATAACACTATACAAAATTAGTAATTTTAACCAAAAATTTGAGAAAATGCACAAATATATCATTATAGAGACCATTCGGAAAACAAATAGGAGAATGACAGATAGGAATAGGGTCTTGGACAATACAATACAAAAGTTATTGGAAAGCATCGAGGTTATGCAACTTTATGAGTTACCATATTTTGGAAAGCCTGACCAATTGTACCAATGGTTAATGTCCCGTGTGCATGAGGATTTCTTCTACTTTGCCGGCAGGAGAATGTAAATTACAACTAAATTGGTTGGAAAGGTCATAGGTTTGTGCGACTTAGGTTTAGAGATTACTGGGTGATTTGTTCGATGATGAAGGAATCAAGGTAATGGCCATCATATTTCAATACAAAAAGGGGGACGAGTATTCAATTTCATGCACATAGATGACCTAGACAAGGATAGTGGTGCATTTAGTTGGTTATTGCAAACTAGGTGCCTTAGAATGTTGGACAAAGGTTAATCGAGTGTTAGCTACATATAACACATAAAATGGGACAAAGACTTATTATAATATTCAGAGTGTACATTATAGGAGAGCCTAGTAAGTAGATGCATGCATCCAGGATGACAAAGGTGATAAAATAACTTGAGGTGTTATTCTACTTCTAATTGTATTAAGTCAAAAATCAGTGTGCCCACGATGGGCCAAGGAGAAAGTATGGGAATATCCCATGGAGAATAAATCACTTGCGTAAAAATTTTTCCATGTACACATCCCATGGTTCGATCTTAAACACTTATAAGTAGCTCCGAAAAAGTGGTTTAGGAGAATGCGTTGGGAATTTGAGGGAGAGTAGTGTATACCATGCGAACTACCTAGTGTTTTGAATGGACAAGAAAAATTCATGACGTACCATCATTTCAGCTTGGGAAGATTTTTCATGAAGACGGGTGAGAAGATCCCATGGTGTAAGTTACCCTTCACTTTCACTACATGATATTTCAAGGATTTGGTGAACAAGTTGCATAATGTGGAAAGTTGAATTTGATGTTGATAAAGTAGACACGAACATACATAATCTACACAATACATATGTATGGCCCAAAAGGAGGTGTATATCGAGACAATGGAAACATATAACATTGATATAACTTTGAGACATTAGCTATAGCAAAGATTGAGCCTACACACATATATATGAACTGAAGCCATAATTTAAGAATGAAAAGTAATTACAGGAGAGGAATTATCTTTACAGGTCCTCAAGGGGAAAAAACGAGAGAACAAGGGGCCATTGGAACAAACACCCACTAGGAAGGAAGAACATGGACATAGGTTTAGAATGTCCTCAAGCATGAGGAAGATTAGGAAGATAGTGCTACCCTTGATCATGGAAGAAGAATATTACATAGGAGGTATAGTACAAGTGTTGGCATCGGCCCCTCAAAGAAAGTAAGGAGGTCACCGCGCGTAACCCTGGTGAAGAAGGAGGAGGAGGAAAGAAAGAAATGATAGAAATACATTCCGATCAAGGATAATGACGAAGAAAAGTCTTCACATAAAAGTGTGTAGGAATTTATTGCACAAACCTAATCTAGAGGTATGAGAGGATGAGGAGATAGGTAGTGAGAAACCTTTGTTCGAGGAGGATTTCCCCATGTAGGAATGTAGGGACCTGAAGAAGAAAGTTACATTGGTGGAGACATGGAGATAGTAGAACGTGTTATGCGCATAAATAAGGAAACTGAGGGAGAAGAGGAAGTACAATAGAATGTGGGTGCCAAACATACGATCAAGTAGAGAGCGCACTTTGATGAGCCCAAGGAAGATGATATGGTAAGAACATAGAACCTTGGATATGTTGATGACACAAAAAGATAATTTGCACCAAGTTTCAGAGCATCATCACAAAGGAACAGTTATATGGATGGGAAATGATGGATCCAGATATGGAAACTACACAAACCCAAAAATAGTTGTTGTGGAGTATACAAAATCACATGGATGAGCCTGAATTTGATGTATGTGGAGAATCATGTGTGTCATGAAGAATGAAGAAATATTCTCATTCTCTCATATAACAATCAAGCCAACTCAATTTTTATATGAACAAGTAAGTAATGCATTAATGAAGGTATCTACAGAGGTTGCATGCAAAAATATCGATAAAGTGATAACTATTCGAGATTTGTTAGAAGATAAAAAGGATAAATAAGTAGAGATTTAATTCTTGAAAGAGGAAAAGGATAAATTTGAGGTGAAGGCACGTACAATACTTGACATGGTAGAACATATCGGTGATGAAATTTAGAAGGAAATGTTGCATTTGGAAGAGATAGTGGTTGAGAGATTCCCCTCTACTATGCATTATTTGCACATGATGGTTCACATGGTGTTGGATAAGAGTACATTATGGATGCCAAAGCCAAAGGATGTTATAGCGTAGATGGAGAGAGCTAAGGCAATGATAGTGCACCGGATTACAAGTTATGAGTCTTTGCTTCAGACTCGAAGGATGAAATGAAAAAGGCATATTTGGCATTGAAAATTTGTGTAGATCCTGAGATAATAATAAAAATAAGGAATATGGTGGAAGAAAATACAGTCCTTTCCACAAAGAACAACGAGACACTTGGGCACGAGGAGAGGCTCACTTTAGTATGTAGAACAAGGAAATGTGCTTATTATGCCCAAAACCCTCACAAGGAGAAGATCAAAGAAATTGGGAAACTCATAGTACGGCGTATGGATGTGATGGAAGGGATGGTCTCAAGTTTGGCCAATGTTATTAGAGTATTATAGAATGAGGGTGAGAACATGAATGGATGAGATGGAAGGGGTACTTGCAGACATCCCTGATAAAACAAATAAGGTGCTCGGTGATTGGAATGAGCTAGAGGTAGAAATAAAGAGTAACTATCATGGAGTTACTATAAATTTTAGGGAAGTAGGGCACTATATTATTTGTATTATTTGTTCATTCATTATGTATAAAAAATTCTTTTATTCCTTAGTCTATGTTTTTAGAGAGATAAGGCATGATTACCCATTGCTTAGGGTGGAAATGAAACAAGTGTGGGGCAATGTTTGGCTGATGAATTACATCCTAACCTAAATCTTGAAGGCACATAAGGTTGGGGCAGGGCATAGGTGCATAGCGAGAAAGGGCACACCCAAGGAAGTACGACTTTGAGAATTAGATGTTTTGGTTACAACGGGATAAATATAGACGCGAGTGTGGGACACACAAAAGGCTATTTTGGATAAAGGAGATCAAGCGACATGCATAGTTTTGGGCTAATAATAGGATTAGATTTGTATTTATTATTAGATAATCTATTATTAGTGAGATTGCATGATTTTGTATTTATCTTGTAGTGGTGCATGGCTATTCTTATCATGTAGCCTATTTTGAGGATGTATATGTGGTGAAGGGAAAGTCCCCACTACTTATAAATATGTATTATTTTACACGGTATGAGGGATCTTGAGAGAGCGTACTTGTAATAGAGTTATGCTACTAGTTTAATTTAACACATGACTATGATGGTACTATTATGTATGTATTCAAATTCTATGTTTTAAAGTGATTAATACAATGGATCTATGTGGTTGGATATTGGTTATTGACATATATGTTTATGGATCTTGCATAGTAAATCTGATCTTAATTCTTGTATAATTCTTCATGCACTATGGTTTTGATCTAGATTTGTTCATGCTTTACTTTTGAATGGTTATTATGGATCTAGATTATATATGTATTTATCATGCTAACTCCTTGACAAATTTTCCATAAAAGAGGAACCTGGTACTCTTGTGCGCTTTGGGTGAGCACTTAGTTCTAGCTGAGTGATGTGCCAGTGTGCCTTGAGTTGTTTGGTAAAATAAATACTACATGCACCCCCAATTTTCCCTCTTTATCAAAGAGGAGATAAAACACCTTCTCTTTACTAATATCATCCTTCATATCAACTATCTGCAATGGGTTTCCAACATCGTACCCATTGCCAAAGCTTTAGGTAAGCTGTGCATTTGCACTGATTTTTGAGATCTTAACCTCACTTGCCCTAAAGATGAATTTCCTCTTCCCAACATTGACCAACTCATGGACCTTAGTACAGGTCATGAGATGATTTCTCTTATGGATGGTTTATCTAGGTACAATTAGATCCTCATCACACCAGAAGACCAACATAATAGCTCCTTTCATCGCTACTTGGGGACCTCTTGCTATCGTGTCATGCCCTTTGGTTTAAAAAATGTTGGAGCCACCTATCAGTGAGCCATGACCTACATATTTCATGACCTCATCCATAAAATTGTAGAGGACTATGTTGATGACATTTTGGGTAAATCTAAGCATTAACGTGATCATCTTTCCATCCTTGATCTCTTTTTCTAGCGCCTTATCCACTTCTTCCTATCTCAACCCATCCAAGTGTGTGTTTAGAGTGCTTACTGGTAAAATCCTTGGATTTATCATCTCTATCAGAGGTATTGAAGTTGACCCTACCAAGATCAAGTAAATCCTCGAGAGGAATCCTGTCTAACTTAAAGTAGCTTTGTAGTCTCCAAGGATGACTTCATTCGGTTTGTTGTTTCATCTCGCAACTTTACGGTCATCTCCAAACCTTTCATCATCTATTTCGTAAAGGAATTGACTTCAAATGGGATGATAACTACCAAAAATCCTTTAATGACCTCAAGAAATATCTCTTATCCCCTGCCTATGCTTATGCATCCATGCGAGGGGGATCCATTATACCTCTACATATTTTCCTCCGATCATGCTCTAGGCACCATGTTGGCACACCGCATGATGAGTAAGTCAACGAGAAGGCTTTGTATTACATCAGTCATACCCTTCTTGATTATGAGACTCACTACATTGAAGCTGAAAAGTTGTGTTATGCCATTTTATTTTCCACCTCCAAGCTTTGTCATTATCTTCTTAATCTTAAGACTTATGTCATCACTAGCTTTAATCTTTTTAAGACCATGCATTCTAGGCCTATATTTTGGACTAGATTTTATCTCTAAATCAATCAAGGGCCTATCTATTGTGGATGAATTACCCGAAACCGCTATTCCTGATAACCATCTTCCTCATGAGCAATTTCTAGATAAATCTATCAACACTATTGACTATGAGTTTTCTCCTCTTAAGATGAAACTCTTCTTTGATGTCTCTAAGTTTCGACAGGGAGGCACTAGAAGTTTTATCATTCCTTCTTGGGACACTCCCATTCCCCTCACTTATAAGCTTGATTTTGAATGAACAAACTATATGGTGAAGTATGAAGCTCTCATCTTAGGCATCCAAACCGATGTCTTACTTGGCATCCAAATCCTTGACATCTACGGGGATTCTCATCTCATCATTAATCAAGTAAAAGGAATTTATCAATGTAAAAATGAGGTCCTTCAGAAGTATAAATATATTGTCGACTTCCTTCTCAGAGAATTTAATTTCTACACTCTTCAAACCAGCCCTCAAAAATCTAACCACTTTGCAGAAAACATGGTTTCCATTACCTATCTCATCCCTAGGTATACAAAAGAATTTAAGCTCTCTATCATCATTCAACATATTGAAAAAACATCTCACCTTAATGAGTTCTCTATCTTTAAGCTCATTGAATCTAATCCTTGTGATCTTTAGTATTCTCAAATATTTGACTATATTTCTAAATCCATCATCCCCTCTAAACTATCTAAAAATAATAGGAGGTCATTTCTTCAATGTGCTAACCGATATGTCACCCTTGGAAGCATCCTCTATAAGTGTTGCTTCAATGGCATCTTTCTTTGTTGCCTCAAATCTCATGAATCCACTTGAGCTATCCAAGAATTCCATGATGGTATATGTGGTGTCCATTTTAGTGGTTTTTTTGTAGCCAAACACATCCTTTTCATGGGTTGCTATTTTCCCTGTCTTAATCAAACTGATGTGAGTACGTTAAAAATGCGTTAAATATAAACACCATTCCAATCTAATCCACATTCCTAGTTAGGCCTTACAATTTGGCTCGGGATCTTTGGATTTTTCACAATGGGGACTTGACCTCATTGGCCTCATCAATCCCCATTCCTCTCAATTCCATCATGTTATCATCAATTTTTGAGTACTTCACTAAATGGGTGGAATCCATTCCACTTGCATTAACCAAAGCTAATAAAATTGTTAATTTTATCTATCAACATATCAATTTCCACATCGGCGTCTCCGCCATAAAATCATCATGGAAAAAAGAAAGCCCTTCAAAAATAAAGAACTTAATAAGCTTTATGAATCATTCAATATTAAGCTTGTATTATCTTCACCACACTATCCTCAAGCTAACAAGCCAAGATGAAGCCACTAACAAAACTCTTCGCAACATTCTCAAGAAGACTATTGATAAATCAAGTTGCAATTGGCTCCTTTATATCCCCTTTGCTCTTTGGGCTTATCGAACTAGAATCCACACCTCTATAGATGATACTCCGTTCTTTCTCATCTACGACTCTGAATCCTTTCTTCCTCTTGAAGTCCAAATTCCATCTTTGCGCGTTTCTCTTCGTGATTTCCTCTCGACGTGAATATTATCACTAGGATATTCTAGCACAACTTAAATTGATAGATGAACATCACCTTCTCACTCTTGAACATCACCATGTCTACCAAGAGCACATCAAACATGCTTATAAAAAAACCTCAATGAACACAACTTTAACATCGGTGACCTTGTCCTTGAGGAAAAATAGAATGTCACTACTCTAGAAAAGAACCAATATGGAAAGTTTTGTCCCAACTAGATTTGACCTTATATTATAACACATAAGTACATGTCTGGAGTCTATCTTTTGGCCTACCTTGATGATAAACCTCAAATGTAACCTCTTAACTCATTGCACTTGTGGCCTTTCTATTGTTAGCATACCTACCAACATGAACTTAGTCATCCTAGTGATCATGCATCCATCATTATCGTCTTACATATTTCATTGTAATGATTCGTAATTATGTGGTCTACTACCACTTTACTATATACCACCTTCAATATGGGAACCTTGACTCTCCTCATAACATATTATTTATGGAAAATTTCTTCCTCCTAGGTGGGAACCCTAGAATTTTTACATCCACTTCCTTCTTATGTACCTACTAGAACAACGGTATGGGTCCACGTGTGTCACTTGTGCATTCTTCATCCCCTTCTAAGTGGTTTACCTAGCTATCCCTAACTCTTCCATACAAATTCAACATTCCGGATGCACATATAAAATATATCTTACTAAGAAATAAAATAGACTACTCCTCGAAGGACAATTGCTCAAAAGAAAAAAATATCAAAAAGAATAGACTGATCCCTGAAGGATATATATCATATATATCTTATCCTACCATTTATAAAATCATAATCCAAAATCCAAATCCAAAATCAAGTTAAAAATAAAATGTAAACCACTCCCTCGAATGATGGATACTATCTCATATCATGGAAGCTAAGGCTTCCTACATTGATCAACCTTCTATACATTCAAAAGTAAAAGAATAAATTTCAAAAGCAAGCATCCTAAGAAAGCTTCCCTGTATCAATCATATTTTCCATCCATACCAAATTTCATGCATTGTTCAGTTTAAACCTTAGTTATCAGAGTGGGGTATAGACCTAGGAACATCCACCGAAGGAGAGCCTATACTCTTCCTTAAGAGTTACATCTAAACCCCTTATTTCATGTCAACATTAGGTCTATAAGATCATTTCCATAATTTCCGTTGCGATCCTTTAGGATCACTAACTAGTGATGGTTATGTGTTAACACATGTCATTAATTGTAATTGTATTTCCTTGATTGGATCCTTGCTTGTTTACCTCTAATCTAGTTTAAAGTATTATTTCTTCATGTGTTCCTTACTACGATTAAGTGTTATTCATCTTTTATTATTCACATTCTTTCAAAGGAAAATCCTTCCTCTCACATCCAATTTTTTTCTATCATCACCCTGATCATATCATCATTAATGGTGTCTACCTAATCATTTATCCATTTCCCAATCTATTGTGTTATTTATTTAGACATCTATATTTTTATATACCACAAATATCCATGTCTCGTAATCTATTCTTAACATACACATCACATCTTATATATTCATTTATTTATCAATCCATAACCATCATGTCTATATATGACACATCATATTATTTTATTCTACTATTTATTATTCTCATCCATTATCATTAATCCATGATTATCATCTAACCATAGTATAACATCTTAACCTAATTACATCCATAATTAAATCCATAACATTATAATCTAACATCTACATCTAATCCATAATCATCGTGCAACATATAAATCACATAAATATAAGTCAAAACCATAAATAAACACATAATATATGAAAAATCACAACAAAATCATGAATATATATCATCATCATCATCATCCTAAGTACATTTATACATCCGGTTCAGCCACTAAGGGTCTGGTTTAGAGCTGATATATCATCAAAATCGATAAATCGTACATAAGAAAATCTCAAATCTTTACCCTTAGGGTAGGCAAAGGTACATCTATCTGCCATCATCCCCTCCTTCATGGCCCATATCTCATCATGGCTATGCCACACTCTCTATACTCCTAGAAGGATCCACTCTTTCGCACACCCTACTCCTCACCGCTTATGGGAGGTACGATGCATACCTCTTCACCTACGATAACCTAGACATCATGATATACTCATAGTACCATGCCTCAATCTGTTAGGGCTCTATCTTGATCTAAGGAAACCATACCTAGTGCTGTTGTCATCTACCCACCTCCTTGTGATGTTGTTGGTGCACCACTCTCTCACTCTGAAGCTAATATATCACCAAGGTCTCCATATCAAGCCCTACTGGCCTCCTCTATCTCTTGTAACTATCTCACTACTTTGTCGCCAAATCCCTCTGTTGGAATAATGTTATAGCCTTCGATGACTAACATCCCTCTCCTACCGGGATAAATCATGCTTTTCATGTAAGTGGGAAACCTCCTCTACCCCATCTCCATCATCCTCCTCATCACCCTTAGGTGCCGCATCCTCCTCCTCTCCTCCCTTGATTCTCTCCACCGTCATTTGGGCTACCCATGTCATCATCATCCAATCTACAAATCTAGTTCCCATCCCCAATTCATCATCATCATCCCATGGTCCCCTTTTCTCCTCTATTGGGGTTACCATATCAAGAATAGTAAGGCCCCTCTTGGTCTCATATGTCATATATCTAATAGGCTCCATGGGTACTATCTATACCACTCTAAATTGCTACTTAACCCAGTCAAATTATATGGCCTCTATCATCTTGGGCCTCTACCCCTACACTCATCTCATGCTCCTCATCCCAATCAACTCAAAGCATCCATCCCGGGCCATGTAGGAAAGTCATGGTATGTCCGCCATCTCACCTTCTCTACATCATGCTCCGCCAATCTTTCTACATACCACTCTTCTCCTCTCTCCCTTTCACTATGAGCCTGATTGGCTCACCACCTCAAGAACACAACCGATAGATCAATTTGATCCCCTATCACTCATGGTAGCCTTGGTGGTCAGATCAATACAATATTATCATATGCCTAACAATATAATAGGAACCCCACATCTATCACCGACCTCCTCTTGGTCGCATACATCCATATCTTGTGATACACTTGTGCTAGCAATGTAGGCCCAAATGTAAACACCTTCGATGCTCTATAGTATCTGTGACTACTCCCACCGGTTTCCATGGAAATCTCAAACTCCCAGTCGGAAGTGTATAGTAGGAGATGGTCATCATCACTACACATATCAACTTACTCCTCGCCACCCCTATCTCATATCTCATGTCATACTAAAACACCCCATATGTGAAAGTAATATGAGGGTTGAAAGCTCTAAACAATCATGTCAAAACCCCAAGTATTCTATCCACTATGATAGGTTATATAGGAACCCCCTGGATAGGTAGCTTTAGGATGTGATATACATCCTCGAGTTTCATAGTCATCTCACATGTCCTAAACCAAAATTTTCCTATATGCACATCTCATCTCTCCACCAGGAAATCATCAGTCCCACATCTTATGGAATTTTCTAGTAATGATAGAATCCACTTAACCCCACTACAGCTAGATGGTCCCACTCAACATCAGTCATGTCTCCTTTAATATGATCACATAAGGCCATAAATCTATCCTTGAGGAGCAAGGTATCTCTATCCTATAAAATCCCATCAAACAAATGATCATTAGCCTCAGTGTAAGTAAAAATCATCAAAAATCCAAACATTATCATCCTCACCCAAGTCAATGATGCCCCAAGTTGGGTCGACACCTCTTAACATGGGTCGATGGTGAATGCCCCTGCAGGAACCCCAACTTTTAGAAAATGCAAAAAAATGAATAAAAACTAAAAACTAAGATTAAGGTTAGGCACTTACATCCTGTGGGTCCTCTAGTGCTACTTAGCTACCCCTCTAGCCTCCATTTCTCTAAAAATCGCACTTTCTATTTATAGCTCGAGCTATCAATTGTCACTTCAAATGACACAAATGAGCATCACCGACCAAATTTAGGGCTTATATAGCCGACAAACCCTAATCCCCGTTGACCCCCTTGGGTCACCACCACTTTACCCTAGTTTCCATCGACTACCTCTCGTCACTTTGTCAACTTGGCTCTACCATTTTTATTTTTATCCCTCCATATATTACCATAATATTCCCTCTTTAGGCCCATTATCCTCGAGTTGGGCATCATTACATTGACCAAATCAAGGGTTCCTCATAATTGGTGGTGACCCATCCGGATCGACGTCAACCCTATAAAGCCAACCCTACCCCTT
Organism: Taxus wallichiana var. yunnanensis; assembly: GCA_018340775.1. Taxonomy (NCBI): domain Eukaryota; kingdom Viridiplantae; phylum Streptophyta; class Pinopsida; order Cupressales; family Taxaceae; genus Taxus; species Taxus wallichiana. Next base: position 114,123,108 of record CM031236.1, on the reverse strand, counting down.
CCTATCCTAGAATGTAATTCTAGAGTTTTCAATAATTCTTGTGATCTTGATTTCATTTATGATCTCTTTTACATATTCCAAAACCATCTTATAGTTATCTTGGTGATTTGGTGCTCATATTTGAAGCTTTGAAGTCCTCTTTTATTTGTATACTTAGATCTACCATCTCCCTATTTGTATCCATCACCATAAGTTTTGCAGGTTCAGTAATCATCACAAAGATTCTTCCTTTCATTCTTCCATTTTTTCATCATCTCGACTGTCATTTTATTCTTTTCCACCCATTTGACCCTAGATTTTCCCAATCACCATTGACCTCATAAGTCTTCCTTGCATTTGTCATTAGTTTTAATAATTTTCTTGCATCCTTTTTGTTAGATCTTGTTCCATATCTTATGCGGGTTCATTCTTCATATCATTTAATCATCAGCTCCAGATCTACCTCTTGAGCCTTAAGATCTACATTTTTCATCTTTTTCAGTTGATCTGCTCTAGTCACCATCGACTAGACCTTGCATTCTTGGGTCACTATCAACCCACCTATGTTTGATCTACTTACCATGCATTTAGGTTAGGTTTGCATTTCTATTTTATATCTAACATTTTAGTTTCTGTTATAGTTTATATTTTGCTACATCTAATTTATCAATATTTTATCTTATGTTTACCAAAACGTGGGTTGACATCCATTCTAAGAATTTTTCACTTCTCGGGACTAACATTTTTAGGCAACCCACCCATCTATCTACTAATCCATTTTTATTTAGCTTCTCTTGTTCTATAGGTCACTTAGCTCACCACAAAGAGGATACTTCATTTTACACCTGCATTCATCTTCATATCATCTAGATGTACCATAAACCCTCTCATTCAAATTCAAATTCAAACATTTGCAACTATAGAATATGAAATTCAAACATGCAAATGCGGATCTAATAATCCCCACAAAATCTACATCGGTGGAAGCATAAACTAGTATAATCCAAATCACACAAAAGTACACACACATAACAAGTATGTCTTTGTGGTTCACCCAATGTGGGCTACGTCCACCAAAGATAGAGATCTCATATATATAATATAACAAGAGATTAGAAACCAACTCTTCTACACAAGAGTACATGTATCTCTACAAGAGTATCTCCTCCTCCTAGACCTCCAACAAGATCTTCCGAGAGTACCTTTGAACCATGCCTCCATACCACCACATGTTTCTCCTCCATATCTCTAACTAGATCTACCTGAGTGCACTACAACCGTGCCTCTTGAAACACCACCAGATCTCACATACCTGAAGCTACCCTGCATCTTCCACTATGCAACTAAGCTCTCACTGTACTGTGAATCTGTAAACAAGACCTCTAAAAGGGTCTACCAATGTGCAACTGTAACCATGCACCAAGAAGTAAGTCTTTCCTCCATCACCGCATCAACTCGCAAACATGAAGACAACTTCCTCTACCATGTTAGATTCTATGGAACAAAAATTCAACATGATCATATGGATCTGCAATACAAGATCTCACAACAACCTATGGATCTAACAAGAAGAAACCCTAAGTTCTTTGCATACTATGTAAGCCATTACATGAGATTAAAAATATAAAGGAAATACAATAGAAGATAATACCATATTCTCACCAACAATGTATGTACTGCACTTTCCTTTGTTCAACTTCTCTCCATGGAGAATCTATCTTCATGTAACCTGTTCTTTCTTTCTCTTCTTCTTCTTCTTCTTCAACCTCTCAATCTAGGAGAATCAAGGATCTAAATCAATCCTTCTCTTAATTCTGCTTCTAAACCCTAACTTTCATGCTTATATAGGCATATATAAACTTAGGGCACTTTTCCATGTAATTACATCCAATAAATCTACTTTAATGCTAAAGATAGATTTAATTAAAACATCATTACGTGCGATGCTAGTTAGCCTTAATCGAGGTTGGTTTGTACTTACTATGACCGATGCCGATTGCCCCTTTGATCGATGACGGTTCACGTATATTCCAAAGAACTTTATAACGCATGCTCTAGTGAAGATATTTATCTCCACAACCTAACAATCTCCCACTTGGAGATAAATTTTTGAACCTTTGTACTGTACCTATACATCACCATCCTCTACACACTGTGAAGACCATCTATTCTTTCCTTCAACAATTCTCTCAGAAATAAAACCAGGAAGATCAAAATATCTTCTCAAAACCAAAGAAGATAAAACCATGACTTACCAAACCTGCACAAAGCTACAACTGATCCATGACACCAAGCCTCAAGCTCCCACTGAATCATAACACCATACCAATTATTGGTATCAGGAAAACAAGCCAACCAAGATCCTTATGCAACAAGCCATCATGACTAACACACCTGCAAGATATCCCACTCAAACCAAAGTTCTGAGCCTCAATCGCATCCGTAGCCATACCTGTAAAACCAACCATGTTCTCCATCCATCTATCCATGTCTCCATGTAACCACCAATGCAACTAACCATAGACAAGTAAAATTGGAATATGCGTAAGAAAAATGAGATCCTGGGTCAAGACAACCCAAATGAGTTCTACATGCAACCCATGGTTAATTACTCCACAACACCTGCACAACTCAAAGAATCCAAATACTGCATTCTGCAAATCCAACCCTACATAAATAACTAGCATGTCCAAGACATTCATCTGTAGATAACATACCTATCAAGGAGTAACATAGTAATAAGAGGAAATACAAACATCCCCTACTCATGCTCAAGGCATATAAACTATGCTCATAGGCATCCATGTGCAAATCAAACATCTGCATCATCATAGACTCACAAAACTGAATCTATCCACATGTATAAACTCACCTATACATCCATCCATATCACCAGCTCTCTAGAAGTTCCAAGTCTATCACCGACTAACTCCAAAAGCTGAATATAAATCTTGTGCTCATCAATGTCAATAACAAATAACCATGCTAAACCATGCTACTAATAAATAGTGCAAATACCAACATACATGTCATCAACATACTCTGCACAATCAACCAAGATGAAAGCAAAACAAGGGCACCATCTAAAAATGGTAAATAAACACTTGTTAAACCTGTGACCAAACCAACCACGGTTTCCCTAACCAACGCCCGGTCACTTACGACCAACCACGGTTAATCCTAACCAACACCGGTCTCTATAACAATCATATTTTCTCTTTTAACCCTTAAAAATTTAAAAAATTGCTCTATCATACTTACCTAGCTGAATCTAACCATCATTGTAATCCCATAAGGATATCTAGGCACCAAAAAGTAAACCATAAGTGACATCGCAAAGCAATAAACTCATATATACTTGCAAATCCGTGACTTCCTCCAAAACCAACTAGTGCCTCTTACACTTTGAATAGTAGCAATCTCCCCTCACTTTGCATGTGCATCATGTATCCAATCCTGCAATGCCAACAACCATGGCTTTCTCCCACTGAACATGAAATTCCTTGCATTTCCTCTAACACCAAGCTCAAAAGCTAATATGTCAGTGAGAAAATAAAACCGGATGAAAGAACTATAAAATTGATTCCTTCTTATCAAAGAATACTCCTACATCACCGACTTTTGGAATTATTATGAAGTAGGTGAATTAACTTCTTTTCATCCATGTGTACTCAACATCTCTCATTACCTACAATAGCTGTGTCTAACCATGAATTTTCATTGAGGATCTCATTTGTAGACTAGAAACCCTTTGTCCTCAAGATTCCACACAACCGGAAATAAAATTCAAACAACACCAAGAAACCATGGTGTAAATCTGTGCACACTATCCAAACATAATATCAGTTTCTCCAAATGAAAATAAAACATGAATCATATAGAGATACTTGACCCAAAGTCTCACTGGACTAACCGAGCCAACTCCATCCTCTTTCTGATCCAAAACCATGAATTTATCTACACCGTCTTTGCCATGTACACTCTATGCAAGAAACTTGATCCTCCAAACCAAGAAAAAAACCATCTACCCTCTCCTGCTGAAAAAACCCCATACATATAAGTTGCCATAAGGACCAACCACGGTTAGCTGACCAGTACCGGTTCCTCTGTGACCGACCTCGGTTCTTAAACCAATGTCAATGCTGCTGGAACAAACCCAATGCCACACAATTTGGCATAGAACACCACACCAGGTGCCTACTTCGACCAAATCCAATAGTTGGTGAGCTAGTCATTTCAAGAAGCATCCAAATCTCGTACAAAGAACAATACAACAAATCCATGCAATAAATTGCATCAAGATGAAATACATCACCTTACCAGCACCAAGATACTCAACTACATCTTCAATTGAACTGAAGTACATGCTTCTCTGATGGAAGCCACGTCTTCATTCTATCTTTGATGCCTATCTCCTAAAGCCCGTGCATCTAACTGCACCAAGGATGCATACCTACTCCTTTTCTCTGTCTAGATCTGCAATCCAAAACCATGCATGTGTAATTAAACCATACACTGTAAAACCAAGATAAAACCATACCTCAATAATCTGGATCTACAATCTGACCAACATGCTTGTGCCTCCAAGAACTAGGGACACCTTAGCAAACAAGATACATTCCATGTATATTCTCAATTCTTCAAATTTTTGATTTTTGTTTAAAACTAGGCTTCTGAGTAACCGACCATGGTCACCTATTACCGACCACAGTTAACTTATAACCGACCAAGGTTAACCTGTAACCGACCATGGTCACACCTCTTGCCGCGCCGGTTTCCACTTAACCGATGCCGGTCACTGTAATTTCCAGCAACCTTACTCTTCTAGCTCCCACTTGAGATTGAATCTCTTCTTAGATCTTCTCATCAAGCAAAACAAACCTTGCTCTGAAATAACGAAGCTAACCAAGCTCTGATACCAGTTGTTGGGGATGGGTCTATGTGGAAACATTTGTAACTATAGAATATAAAATTCAAACATGAAAATATGAATCTAATAATCCCCACAAAACATACAGTAGTGGAAGTATAAACTAGAATAATCCAAATCACACAAAAGTACACACACATAAGAAGCATGTACTGTGGTTCACCCAATGTGGGCTACGTCCACCAAAGATAGAGATCTCATATATATAACATAACAAAATATTACAAACCAACTCTTCTGCACAAGATTACATGTATCTATACAAGAGTATCTCCTCCTCCCAGACCTCCAATCTGGATCTGCCCGAGTATACCGAACCGTGCCTCTATACCACCACTTGTGTCTCCTCTAGATCTCTAACCAGATCTACCTGAGTGCACTACAATTGTGCCTTTGAAACACCACCAGATCTCACATACCTAAAGCTACCCTACATCTGCCATTGTGCAACTAAGCTCTCATTGTACTGTGAATCTGTAAACAAGACCTCTAGAAGGGTCTACCAATGTGCAACTATAACCATGCACCAAGAAGTAAGTCTTTCCTCCATCACTGCATCAACCTGCAAACATGAAGACAACTTCCTCTACCATGCTAGATTCCTATGGATCAACAATACAACATGATCACATGGATCTATAATACAAGATCTCACAACAACTGTGGATCTAACAAGAAGAAACCCTAAGTTCTTTGCATACTATGCAAGCCATTACATGAGACTAAACAATACAAAGGAAATACAGTTGAAGATAATACCATCTTCTCACCAACAGTGTACCTACACTTTCCTTCTGTTCAACTTCTCCCCATGGAGACTTTGTCTTCATGTAACCTGTTCTTTCTTTCTCTTCTTCTTCTTCATCCTCTCAATCTAGGAGAATCAAGGATCTAATTCAATCCTTCTCTTAACTCTACTTCTAAACCCTAACTTTCATGCTTATATAGGCGTATATAAACTTAGGGCACTTTGCCATGCAATTACATCCAATAAATCTAATTTAATGCTAAAGATAGATTTAATTCCGAGAGTTAATTAAAACATCATTGCACAGGTAACCGATGTTGGTTAGCCTTAAGCGATGTCGGTTCATACTTTCTCGACCGATGACGGTCTGGGTAATTGATGTCGGTTCCCCCTTTACCGATGATGGTTGCTATATATTCCAACAACTTTGTAACGCATGCTCCAGTGAAGATATTTATCTCCACAACCTAACACTTAGCTCACCACGAAGAGGATCCTTCATTTTACACCTGCATTCATATTCATATCATCTAGAGGCACCATAAATCCTCTCATACTTGGAGTCTTTGATTTTCTTTAGTACTAGTTCACTAACCGAAAGCGGGAATGAGGGAGTTTGGTCAACATTTATTATAGAGGAAAGAAAGGGAATTATGCAGAATAATGGAGTATGCTCTTTGAAGTTGGTTAGCTATTCTCGTAAACACCATTATCCCTAAGAACATGGATATTTCAATTGCTTTGACAAAATTTATAATACAAGTGCTCAAGCTAAAAGTGTCGACCTTTATTTGTTCTACCACCCCTTCATATTTTCGCCCATAAGTCATTCTAATTGTTCTATTTTGGAGTTGGATTTATTATTCTAAAAGTAAAATTGTAAAATAAAGCCAACTTATGTAATTAATCAATTAAGTAATTAACACTTAATTAAGTATAGCTAGTTAGGAAAGGTAGTTACATCCTCCCCTAGCCTCTATAAGGCCTCATTTTCATTTGTAAAGGGGTTGGATATTAGTGCATCTAGATGTAAATATATAAATTTTGATCAATACATAAGAAAATATTATTTTCCTAATTTAAGTTATTTCCATTTATTTCCTTCAAATTTGGTTAATTTGATTGTTTGTTTTTCATTTGAAATTTGAAACTTTGTGTTTAAATCTGTGAAGTAAAATGTATTGAACTTTGTTTTAATCTGCATTATATGTGTTATGGGTTTTTCATTTATGAAAACACACATGTTTCTCAAGTTCTAATTGCATGCATGAGTAAAATACGAGATCTACACTCTTCTTATTTGAAAGTGTTGCATCTTTTGTATTTCTCTTATACAATTAGTTGGTAATCTTGGAAAACCAGGATGACTTATTGGTCCTTGATCGGTTGGTTAATTGCAATTGTGTTTCTTTAATAAAATTTTCTTACCCTAGTCATCTTTGTTATAATTCCTCTATGTCCTTCCTTCATCTTCTATATTGAGAAATATGAATTCATTTATGAACACCAATATTCTCAATAAATATTAATTAGTGTGTATATTTTTAAATACTTAGGGTTTTGGATTTTGAATAAAGTGTTGAACCCTGGTCATTGGTGTTGTCATTGATGTCAAGTGGAATTGATGGAAAAGGAGTGAGTGGTGAAGTGAGGCTCTGTAAGGGACATGAAGGTTGATTGGTAGTGTTTGATCCGTGGTATATCGAGCATACTGAGGATTGCTTGATGTTACGTGAGGCTTGGTCTATGAGGTAGGAATCCCTAGAGGTATGTACATTGTTGGTAAATTTAGTTCAAGTGTTTTATAGGTCATTCATGATGGTTTTATCATTAGAAATATCTTAGTAGTGAGTAAGTAAGGTCAAATGTTGGGAGTCACATTTGTAATTGACTCATTTAGGCCTAGTTCTAGAGCCTAATGAGTTGAAAGAGTTCATTGCAGGCATGCAAATATCAGGTAAGCATGGGAGTATCCTTATAAAATTACCTAGGGTATGTATGAGAATGCAAATGTCTTATTTTAGCTCCTAGAGGAAAAACTCAAAAGTGCACTAAAACTACCTTTGAGGAATGGGATTGTAAATAGAGTTAAATGAGATAGGTCTGAGCTATATAGGAAAAATTATGGCTAACTAACACATGGAATGTGTATAGGGGTATCTTTTAGTGTGCCATGTCAAATTTAATCAATATTTGAAGAGTTATATGAAATTTATGTAAGGTTTTCTAAAATTGGCTTATTGGAAAATACAAATTGAGCCCTCTGTCTTCTTAGCATACAAGAAAAAAATATGGAGCTTTCTTTAGATAAATCATAGAAGTAATTATTAAAAAATTAAAATCCTAAAATGTTTCAAAAGGTTTGAAGCAATTTTTATTAATAATTAAAGAAGTTATGAGCTCTTTTATACTAGTGTTTCTCTCTCTCCCAAGCATGGTCGAAGAAAAGGAAGTAAAATGAGTTTTTTTCTTGTAAAACACTTGTGAGAAGTTGTTTCAAGTTACTAAAGGTTTTTAGGGATGAATTTAGGTAATATAATGTCATTGATTCTTCTCAAGCATATTTTCTCTTCTCAAGGCCCTCAGTGAGATGCAAGTGGCATATTCAAGCCATAGAGTGAGACAATACAATTTTTAAGGGTAAGAGTGCTTCATATTTATGAGGTTGAAGTAGAATATGAATCCTTCCCAAGCTCAAATAAAATTTTGTAATCCCAATTTTTTTCTAATGTAGTAGAATGGTGTCATTGACTTCCATGGCCCTCAATCTACCTCTTAGGAACAAAGTCAACATAATGCAGAACTTTTGAGCTTTAAGGTATGTATTTGTCCTTCCATGTATGGTCTCATAATGTTGGAAGTAAAATTTTGGATTTCTCCTTATAACAAATATATCCCAATATGTTGAAGTAGGTTACAAGGTTTTTTTTGAAGCATGTCAAGCTTACATTTAGTTATGCTATGGACTATATGTCACTTTGTGTGAACATAGTTTTTTCCTATAAATGGAAAGTTGATAATCTCTAAGCCTTGTTAGAAGGTATATCATGCTTTATTAATCCAATAAATCCTTCTACAATGTCTTCTAGACCAAATATCAAGTTACTTCTCAACATGAGTAGTTTTTATAATTGTCTCTACAATGTGCACTTTGGAACTTCAAGTTTTTAGTGGTGTTTTTGAGCTCGTAGAAGCTTAATCAAAGCATGGAAGAGGTGGAAAATGTCATGCAAGAGTCCACAATAGTGGAAAGTTTTGAATTTCGTTTAAACATGACAGATAAAACCTTTTTGAATCCCATCGAGCTTGCATAGTGGGTAAAACCATATGCCTAGGGTTGAAAAATGTAAAATTCTCAAAGAACACATTTTGACCAATGAAAACTATTGAAAATTTGTACCAAAATCTATGATGAGGTCACCTTGAATATTTCTTAAGTATTCTTTCAAATCTCAATGTATACATTTGGTTCTCCTTGACAATTTTCTTGTAAAACAGGTCCTATTTCATACGGTTTCGCAAGGTTCGGTAATGTTTCCTATGAAATTTGAATGTATGAGACTTCTTAAAATGCTCAATAATGATCCTAGGAAGGTTTTATTAATATTGTTAATGATGAATTCATTTGTAGGGCATGACATGAGTCACTCATAAATCAAGTTCAACCTTCATGGAAGTTCTTCCTCAATCTCAATGCCTACAAATCAATCTCTTCAAGTTCTTAAATGCATCGGGAGTATTGGAAACGAATGAATGAGGAGTAAACAAAGGAGATACAAATGTTTTGGATTATTTTCTTGTGTAACTCCTCATATAGTTAGAACCTTATAGCTAATTTTTCTAAGCTCAAAGAATGTAAAAAGAAAGCCAATCAATTATTGACAAAGGTGTCGGTTTACTTTTAAATGGAGATTGAAATGAAAAGGTAAAATCAAATTCACTAGATGCCTCTTATCAGTTACAATCTCTAATACTTATGGAAGAGTCCTTTGATAGTTATAAACTCTTTTTCTCCTCATGTTTCTCAAAAAGGAATTTGAAAATCCCTTTCTTTGCAAAGTAAAAGTGAATGAGTCCAAATGGATGAAATATAAGTTATGTAAGTTGAAAAGTAATGAAGAAGGTGAATTTCCCATTCAAAGTAGATGTGTAAGATAGAGAAGGTGAAAATTAAGACACTTTTTTTTTTCTTGGAATTATATGGATAAAATAGAATACCTTGAAAAAGTGTGTGATAAAGTTGAATACAATTGAAGAATATGGAAAGTGAAAAAGGTGTTGAAGATATGTATAATTTTTGAGAGATGAAATTAATGTATCATGAGTTAACTAGAAGTAGGGTATGTGAATGAAATATTGAAAATGGACAACATGTTTGAAGTCCCTAACAACTGAATTTGAAACCGATATCCATATATGACTAAGTTGAGATAAATAGGAGTTGATGCGGTGAATCAAAGTATGTGAGTGAAAGTGAAGTCCCGATAAAATGACAGTTGATGAAAATAGGAAGAGAATTGAAGATGCAAAGTGAAAACAAAGAAGTATGTGATAGTCATAGGTGTTGTTAAAGTGGGATGAAATTGCTAAGAGGATCGAAAGGTGTAAAAGAAGAATATTTTGTAAAAGTATGGACATTATTCGGTTTTTGAAGGAGCATGAACCCATGAATCACAAGATGAACTAAGTGAACACAAGACTGAAATATTGTAGTAGATTAAACACATGTATGGTAGGAAATTGATTGTGTGTTTCATATTAACATGAAAATATGCATGAACTAAGCCTTATATAATAGACATTAATATTTGTGTAAATGATCGAAGAAATTAAGTAAAAGGGAAAATTTGAGAAGATGTATAAGCTAATTTAGAGGTCACCATCAGTTGTAGAAGATAACAAGTCAGGTGTGATCAAGAATTTTGTTTAATTCTAAGTTACAACTTAGAAAGTTGGGGGTTGCATATTCCATGTGAGTTAAATCTCACCAAATATTAGTTCTAGATGGTTAAATTATAGGAGGTTGATTCCTCCTTGTAATTTGAAGCATATTAAAGGTCAATTATAGTTAAACCAAATTTTGGGAGTGTAAGCTTCTAGACTAAGTAACATCTTGGTCAATTTTTGGATTTACTCTCAAACCGAGTTGAAGCTCAACCATGAAATCAATGTAATCAGATATAGTCCTAAGAAAATTTCTTGGTTTCGTGAGGGTTTTTTCCCTGTTGGGTTTCCCACATTAAATTCTATGGGTTTATGTGTTCTCTTTGGTTATTTTCTTGTGTATGATTTCTTGTGTTCATCATAGCAAGATTAAGGAAATAGAAATGTCTATAAAAGTTTTATTAGACATTGATTCACCCCCTCTCAGTTTCCCATTTTCCAACATAAAGGAACCTCCCGTTAAAGAGGAGGGATTGTCATGCCCTAAATTGTTGATTTTTCTCAACACCTAATTATCCAACTAACAATCTAAAAATGAGGGATACAAAAACAATTATCCATAGAGAAAAGTGTACACAGGGGCGAAGGAATTTGGAGGTGAATCATTAAAGATGGACATAATCGGCCATGAAAACATATTTTCATAAGGGCCGAAGATATTCAAAAGTGATCAAATAGGAACACATAGGATCACCCCTAGGAAATGGTGTTTGTGATGGTAGATTTTTAAGATTTTGCGTTTTTTTAGATTCTTAGATGAGTTAAAATTTAAATATGTGTGCTTTTAATGAGCTATGCTTGATCAGAAGGTTTGTAGGATTCACGTCAGGTTCACCAAATATGTATAGCGGGACAAGAATGTGTCTTAATAAAATGTACTCCTAAATCATCCATTCTACAAGGGTATTAAGGCAATGAGTAAGAAACACACATGAACCGATGTACAATGGGTAGATTTAAAGGAGATATAATGAGCTCTATGGTTATATATCTAGAGGGCGTAATCCCTACACTAGGTCAACCTAGGGTTTCTAATTCCCATGGTCAAGGTAGAGGAGAGAACCCTACAAAGATATCAATGATTAGGTGTGGAGAGGTATGGATCAACAATAGATGAGACAAACATGCATAATATAACTTAAATAAAAGTAATGTAAAGCTAGAGCTGATCATGAATAAGAGTAATATGATAAATAACATCCAAACATATGTATTACTTAGCTAACATAACACAATGCGGGAAGGCAAGTGAACTAATCTATGAAAATTTTAAAAAGATGGCTAAAGAACTCACATTGAACTGTAGGGTGGTCACAGATGCATCTATCTCTTGAGAGAAGTAGCACATGTAGATAGAATCACTATTAGATGGATAAGTGGAACACCATTCCTGTCCTAGATTCACTATAGATGACCCATTAGTGCGAAAACCCACCAAGAAGAAGAATGTCAAATATAATCCGGAAAAGTACAAGATGAACCAAGATCTAAGAAAGAAGATGCAAATATGGAAGAAAAGAGAAGAATAGATGGTAGTCCCTAAGGTTTGAGCTTCCCTTCCTTCTTATGATGTCAAGATGTGGTGAGTATATATAAAATACCATCGCTACGATCACCCATGGGTGATGGTGTTGGAAAAGGGTAATAAAAAGAGGTGATGTGTCATGAAAAGTGAAAATAATGTGTCATAGATCATGGATATGGATAAACAAAGTGTTAAATGGTGAGAAACAAGCAATAAGTCATGAATACAATGTGTATGAGACTTAAGGGGACAATGATAACTAGTGTAAGGAAAAATAAGGACAAGACCAAATAATGACACTCTCTTTATGTACTATTTCTAACCCATAATGGTTACGTGAATAACCATTCCCATTCTCAGCATGCCCCTTAAGGAACCCACTCAAGAAATAGATGCATCGGTGAAAATTTAGGTGTATACAAAGGGCATGTAGTGAAATAATCGGATTGGTTTGGAAAGGATTGAATGGAAATGGTAGTCCATCCTTACCACACACTAATTTATCCTTTTGTTATCTAATGTTTTAATGAAGGGTATTACATGTATCTAGGGTTTCCACTTGTTGTATGTCATTATACATTGTGCCAAGATTGTGTGAATAAGAGAAAAATATAGTGAAGCACATTTATAGAGTACTCAAGGGAACAAAAAGTTACAAAACCTCACTAAAATAATATCCAAGGCCATACGGTAGAATTTGGGACCGTACAAAGAAGGGAAATACCATAGAGTACTTATATGGTCATGAACCATAACACTTTCCAGTTGGAGTATCAAAAATGAAAAATCTCTAGTCTTGGATCATACTATTTTCCTCATATTTTCGATTAAACTCTATACACCTAAACCTTCATCTCCTCTTATGTATTTGAGCTATCATTTTATCATTTATCATTGTTGCAAGTATTAATGCGTTGTTCTGATTATGCATGGTTGATTGTAAATTAATTAATTTAGAATATCCTTAAGTAATGAACCCTTACATCATATGTGTATGTGTGTACACACACACACACACACATGTGTGTGTGTGTGTGTGTGTGTATATATATATATATATATATATATATATATCATTTTCCATATGACATTCACACATTATCATGTTAGGGTGTAAAAATATGATTGATTTGTGTTTATTATATTAATCATATCATGATTTTTTTAACACTTTTCCTTTATTTTATATATGATATAATTGATGTGTATTTGTATGTTAGATTATTTAAATTTCATAGTGATGAATTTATAATGATTATTATGTGATTTTTTAATGATTAATTAGTTATTTGTGTGTGTGTGTTTGCAATTTTTCTCATTGGTCAATATAAAAATATTATTTGAAATCAACCAATGAATTATGTAACATTGAGGTCATCACATATATCAATATAATATGCATAGTTTTGATTTGTAGTATATTATAATTCATCCACTTCTAGGTAGCTAGGATGCACATACTTGAAATTTTAAACACTTTGATATAGTGTTTCATTGACATATAATTGACCATGTGTGATTATTTTCTGATTTTAAATTAGTGATTGTGGTGTATCATCTACTTCATATATTTCATTTCTCAACCCTTTGGTATATGATGTAGAACCTTGTTTCTATCCAAGATGTTGCACCCTTAACCCTAGATCATAAATAGGGATGTGGATAGTTGACATGTGGCTGACATAATCTCTTATCATGTCATATCAAATTTATTTATGCTTTCATATTTTTATTATTTTATCTTTGATGCATTTCATAGCATAGTATGGTATATATAAGAGTTAGAGAGTAGTATATTATCATCATATTGAGCACTTGAGTTTTATTGTATGGTTTGGAGGTTTCCCCCTTGAAGTGGCTAAGTCATTATACTTGCATATTGTGATCATTTATCTATATATTGGTGTTATATTATTGTTGATATTCATATCTATCTAAGTAATTTCATTACAAGTGGTATCAGAGCTTCGATCTGGCCAGATTTGGGTCAAAACCCTAATTTTGAAAAATGTTGGTGAAATTTTCTACAATTTTAAACTCAATTGGAAAAAGTAGTCAAGTAGGTTTTTCCCAAAATTTCAAGATTTATGGACTCATTTTTCAAGATTTATATCCATTTTATGACTTTTCATAAATTAGCTCCATAGGATGTTATTTGTGGAATTTATCTACATTTATTATATTTTTAGAAATCTTGTCAAAAATATTAAGGATCCATTCCTTGCGTCTTTGTCCATTCGGCATTAATTTATCTATAACATGAAACCCTAATTTAAAACCTCAAACCCTATATTCCTACCCTCATTCTTTTATACCAAGACCCAAACCCTACATCATGATAGGAGATCAACCGTATCCTAGATTTTACCACTATCATCCCAAGGTGCACTTTGACACATCACTCAATGTGAAATGAGTGCTCACCCGAAGTGTGCAAGGGTACTAGGTTTCTCTTTTATGTCAGCTTGTTCTAAAAGTTAGCATGATTATAAATATATTCTAGATCCATAACATGATAACCGATTATCTTGCGATTCATAAATCAAATATAGATATTAACCATTAACATGAACAATCAAACAAGAATCAAGATTAACTTTACCATATAACAACCATTCATAGATATGTCTACAATCAATATCCATTTAGAAAGATCCATTATATTAATTTTTGTAAAACACAGAAGCTCCATACATACATAGTATAGTCACCATAGTTATGTGTGCTCAAAAATCACAACATAACACTAATAAAACATGGATCTATCTAAACCATGTAAATCAATACATATTTAAAGGTGGTGGGGACTTTCCCTTCACCACCCATGCACCTTTAAAAATAGGCTACATGTTAATAATAGCCATGCACCCTTACATGATAAATACAAGAGCATGCAAGCTCACTAATAATAGATTATCTAATAATACAACAACAATATAATCCTATTAATAGCCTCAAAACTATGCATAACGTTTGATCTTCTACTCATCCAAAATATCCTTTGTGTGTTCTTCAAGTCTTCTACAAAATGTGCTCCACACTCCATGTCTAAAATTAGCCCCAAACTGGAAAATGACTAAGTCTTGATTTCATGCTTCCTAGGCGCACCTTGTTTCACTATATTTCTATGCACATCTATGTGCCCTATGCCCACGTGCCTAATCCTTTTGCACCTTTCATACTTAGGTTGTATTTCATCAGCCCAACATTACCCCACACTAATTTCATTTCTGTCCTCAACAATGGGTAATCATAACTTATGTCTCCATGAAAAGAATAAAGAATGAAAGAATAACTGTACAAAGAATGAGAAAATACTTAGCATGTTACTCTTCCACAAGCATGATTAACTCGGGATATTCTTATTTGATCTCTACATCTAATTCATTCCAATAACTTAGTACTTTATTTGTTTTATCCGGAATGTCTACAATCTTTGCTTCTATCTCATAAAGATTCATGTTCTCACCTTCATTCTGCAATACTCTAAGAATATTGGCCATGCTTGAAACCATCCCATCCATGACATCCATGATCTACACTATCAATTTCCCAATGTCCTTTATTTTCTCCTTGTGCAGGTCTTGGACTGTTATAAGCACATCATGCTTCTTTGTTATTAAAGTTAGCCTCTACACGTCTAAGTGTTTCATTATTTACTACTTTCTGAACCTTATCCTCTTCTACCATGGTTCTTTTCTTGATAATCACATCTAGAGTTGTACACATGTTTAATGCTAAATTTTTTTCTTTAATTCATCTTTCAAAGTCAGTAGTAATGCCTCATAGCTTGTAATATTATGCGCTATTATTACCTTGGCCTTCGCACTGTTCTGTAGCATCCTTGGGTTTTGGCATTCTTACGGGCCCCTCATCTAGCACTATATGAACTAAAGTGCATAAGTAGTGTAAATCATATGGAAACTCTTGTGCAAATTTATCTTCCAACTCCATCCTCTTCTTCAAAATCTCATCCCCAATTTGTTCAGCCATCGAGTATCAAACATGTCGTCTCCTCGGCTATCTCTTTTTCTTCTGTCAGCACTTGATTTCAGTATCCTTTTCCTTTTTATCTTCTAAGAGTTCCCGAATAGTTACCACTTTGTCTAAGTTTCTACAAAGAACTTCTATAGATACCTTCGTTAAAGCATTTCTCACCTATTCATCAAACATCATAGTAGGCTTAACTATGACATGGCACGAGTGTGGTGCCTTTTTCAACCTGCGCAACACACATGATTCCTCACATACATTGAAGTTAGGCTCATCCATATGAGTTTGCATGCTCTAAGATAGTTATTTCTATGTGCACATAGTTTCCATGTCTTCATCCATCAGCTCCCAACCATAAAGGTCCTTAGGTTCCAAAGTGCTCTGGAACTACACGCATATGATCTTGGTTGGGTCATCAATGTACCCAACTATTGGTGTCTCATAAATTTCTTCCTCCTTTCCTTTCCTCAAGTGCTTACCTTTAGGGGTGTGCACTCCCGAATCCAACACCGGTCCTTTACCTATATTTGTAGTATGGGGCATGCCTGAAGGCTCACCCTTATCTGTTTCTAACTTTGTTTCCTTCAACTCCTCTTGTGTCCTTCTTCAATTCATCTACCTAAGGCTCTTCTACATCCTCAATATTCCTTAGAGTATTCAATGTGTTATCTTCATATTTATCTTCCTCATCATCCTTCCAAGGAATGTACTTGCACCTTTTTCTTCTTTTCAGGTTCTACTTTCACAAGTGAAGTTCTAGGTGACCTACTAAGGGGCTGTGATGTCCCCGTGCTCTGAGTCCTTGTTATTCTTAGCACTCTTTTCAACCGAGGTTCTTCAAGAGTTTTGTTCCGTGTCCACCTCTATTACCCTAGTCTCCAACACTTCATCTTCTTGCTCTAGTGGACGGGTTACCTCTTGCTCTCTTTTCTCTCTAGAAGTAGACTATTTTTTTTTCTGCTCTAACTTGCAACCTGTTATTTAAAACATTGTATCTCCCCTATAAATTCCTAATCATCTCCATGGTTTCCTATAAACTTCCTTTTGATGCATGGGGATGGATAATTTTCATGTAGTACCTCATCCTTTTTAATGATAGCCTTCTTCTTTGGAACTTCCTTGGTGTGCGCAACCTCAACATGTGTAGTGATATACACGGGAACCAACTTAGGATCGAGACACTAAATTTTCCATCCAATGATCCTCCATAGTGCAATCGTACTTTAACCATTATCGTTCCCTTTTCCTTCTTGTTCTTCTTACTCAAGTGTTCATACAAATTTGTGCCTTATTCATAGTTCTAGTTCTTTTCACAAAAGAACAATTAATGTTCTAAGGGCATTCACGCTTGTAATAATCATGAGATCCACATTTATAACATGTTCCTCATGGAAACTCACTCCTTCCACCACCTCGACCTTGACCTATGAATCCTCCATGATATCCTCAACCTCTACCTCATCCTCCATCAAATTTCCCTTCATTGTGATTATGCTCATGATGCTCACCTTATTCCTTAGAATTATTTACAACACTGGTCTGTCACACACTAGTATCAATGACATCATGAATCTAATCAATCAACCTATAATTCTCTGTATCATGAGTGGTAGACCTATAAATCTTATAGTAATAGGACACATTCTTCCTTATCATGTGTTGTAACAATGGGAACCTACTTGAATCATGATCCAAGTGAAAGATCTCATAGTCCAACAACATGGTGCACACCAATTTATGAGGAAAACTATCCTTAGTATGTCCTTCTACTTCACAATTTGTGCACCAAATTCCACTATGCATCTCATGTGCTGAATTAGCGAGATAATTCTCTATCTGTTTCACCATTTCGTAATCTATGCCTCCAAAAATGGGCTAAATCTTGTGTCTACACTCCCAACTACCTCAGCGTGCGAGCTGCTTCAAGTGCCTCACACGGGTGTGTATAAGTCTTGTATGAGACTGCCCTTCGAAAGGTGTGATGAGTCCCCAATGAACTACCGAGCATGCTTTGGCTCTAGTGAATGTCATAAGATATCTTCGATAAGAAGGTTTTGAACCGTGCATCATACTCCCAAACACTCTCAGTCATGTCATGCTTGATGTCCTTCAACAGATCGATGCTTTTCTACTCAAATTTAGGTATATAAAACTTTGCTAAGAAGGCATCATGCAACGTAGTATAGTCTACACAATTTTGGTTCAGATCAAATTTCATGTACCAACTATGTGCGTTCCTTGCAATGTAGTTGTAAATTAAATTTCCTTGTGCTTTATATCTCGTAATCCCCTTCACGTGCCATAGTATCTCACACATATGCATGTGATCAATTGCATCTTCTATTCCTCTGTATTCTAGGAGATGAAGAGACATATCCACATAAATTTGTTGAGGTTTGTGCGCATCGTGCCCACCGAGATCTAGAGCACTGTATTACCTCTTGTGTTTCCTTCACTTATAGAACCACCAGATCCACTAGATCCCTAGCCACTGATCCTCCTAATCCTCCTCTTATAGTAGGTACCGACTAGAGGATTCACTACCTTGTGTTCAATAGTTATGCTAAACCCGAACTCCTACGATCCCGAGAAATTTTGGTAGTTCTAGATGTGATACTAACCTTCTACGTGCCACATTATGTGCTAATGATGTGCCAAAAAACATACCTCCAACTGGACCTCCAAATAACATAGATGATGATTATGCTGCCATAGATGAATAATCTACCTGATTAACTCCTAAAATTGACTGAAAACTAACTCTATCTATTGTTACTCTACTTCCCACTAGCTTTCTTCTTGATAGATATCGTAGAAAATGAAAAACCAAGCGCAAGGGCTAGGTCACGGGTAGGATCAAATGTGCACCGGTAGTTCTCAATATTTCTTCAGCGTGCCTTCATTCGAAACCAAAGAGGGTTCTTTGTTATGCTTTCCTAAATGGGGGAGTTCGGATGCTGCCTGCTCCAAGTCTTCTACGTGAGCTCTAAATCCTTCATGAGCCATCTCTCTCCACAACACCATTCTTTCTACAATTTCTCGCTTCTTCTCCAAATGCATCTCACATAATTTATTAAACTTAAGCTTACTTTATTCTCTCTATCTTTCTACCATTAGATCTGCCATATTTTACAAAACTTGTTCATGTCTATGCTCATGGTGGGGTTTGTTAGGAAATAAGGGATAAAATATGCGGAATAATCCCTCACGTAATCGCAATGTGATGAAACTAATATTCATAAATTATTACAGATCTCAAATAAAATTGCAGGATAAAATAACACAACACAAAGAGACATTATTTAACGTGGTTCACCCAATTTGGGCTACGTCCACCAAGAATGACTTGCTTAAATTTTATTTGCAAGCCACCGCTCTCACAATACAATACCAGATCCATTTGGAGCTATGCTCAACAAAATCTACTAAATTCAAAGCACATCTGTAATGTTTTTCATTATATCCTACCATATGCATAAAACCATATAAGTAGGCAACTACTTAAGCAGTTTTACAATACCGTGGGTATCAAAACCATGGGCCAAAACTAGCCCAAAAACCTATGGGTCAAAAATCTCACCCATATGAGAAGAGCATGTTTCCTGATATGTTGGGTGCATTTTTTCGAGGCCAAAAAAACAATTTATGCCCAAAAAAAAAAAATCGGGGGCTACTGGCCCGACCACTGCCTCGGTGAGGATACATGAAAAGTGTACAATACTCTTAGTGTATAGTCTTCAACACTTTCACACATGAAAATAGGCTCCACAACCTAATAGGGTTTAGCTTGTCATAGGATGTTGTTCCAAATCTAGGGTCACAATCAAGATCTTAATTGCTAAAGGAATACCACGCAAATAGAATCATTTGGGTTCACGTAAGAAGCTGGAACTTAGTAACCTCTAGACAAGAATAAGTAGAAACCACAAACTCCATAATATAGCTATTTAGAACACCACTCCAAAGTAGTTATCTACAACACGTGTCCAAGTCAGATATGCATCATACAAAGTCTGGAATTATTCTTGTGTCCAAACAAGTGTACGAAACCTCCAATTTCTCTTTGATGCGTAAGCAACCAACCACTCGTATAGCTCTATAGGAAAGATGGTGAAGAATGTATCATACATCTCGTGATACATATTCTGTTCAACCCACGCACATGCATTAAAATTAGGTCCAATGCTAAATCTATGAGCATACTCTTCCTCCAAATCATCTAACCACTCTTCAATACTATCCAAGGTCATCTCGGTGCATCTTCATCATGCAACATCCTAACAGACAACCAAAAAGAGGTCTTGACAACGAGAACAAAAATGTAGCCTAGATTTTACCACCAACAACCCAAGGTGCGCTGGCACATCACTCATCTTGAACTAAGCACTCACCCAGAAGCATGCAAGGGTACCAGGTTCCTCTTTTATGTCATCTTGTTCTAGAAGTTAGCATGATTATATAGATATTCCAGATCCATAACAAATAACCAACCTTATTTAAAGTGCATAAATCAAATCTAGATCTTAACCATTAACATGAGCAATCAAACAAAAATCAAGATTGAATTTACCATATAAGAACCATTCAAAAATGTGTCGAAAATAAATATCCATCCAAAAATATCCATTATATTAATTTTTGTAAAACATAGAAGCTCCATACATACATAGTATAGTCACCATAGGCATGCACACTCACAAACTCGCAAAGCATAATGCTAAAAACATGGAATTTTCTAAACCATGCAAATCAATACATATTTAAAGGTATTGAGGACTTTCCCTTCATCGCCCATACACCTTTCAAAAATAGGCTACATGCTAATAATAGCCATGCGCCCTTACATGATAAATACAAGAGCATGCAAGCTCACTAATAATAAATTATCTAATAATACAATAACAGTCTAATCCTATTAATAGCCTAAAAACTATGCATAAAGCTTGATCTTCTACTTGTCCAAAATATCCTTTGTGTATTCTTCAAGTCTTCTATAAAATGTGTTCCACACTCCATGTCTAAAATTAGCCCCAAACTGGAAAACAACTCAGTCCTGATTTCATGCCTTCTTGGGCATGCCCTGTTTCACTATAGTTCCATGTGCATCTACGCGCACTATGCCGCATGCCCAATCCTTATATGTATTTCATACCTAGGTTGTATTTCATCAGTCCAACATCAACTAGAGGCCAAGAGGAGGGTCAATCCACCCTAATAATGACTCCAAATAAGGAAGATATTGATTTTTAATCCTCATCTTCTAGTGTATCAAAAATGGTCACCAACATCAGGACAAGGTGAAAAATATGATGAATAAGGATGACCTCAACACTATGCATTCCTAGTTTGGTAATAAATTGAACTTAACAAAGGAGGAAATGAGAAAAAAATTAGACAATGGGTTAAACATAATGAAGGGATAAATAAATATGGATATTGAATCAATGCAAAAAGAGATGATGAAAACTCTTTCAAGCATGAATACTGACATGTATTCCCATTCAAGTCACATGGGTTCATTAAGTAATGTGTAACTAGATCTAAATCATAACAACCAAGGAGGATCCTCTGCACAATTTGGTGGATTTTCTAGACAATGGCATACCATTATTTCGAAAGTGGAAATGTGTAAGTTCAATGGGAATGATCTGATCACTTGGATAAACCAAATGGAGATTTTTTTATCTACATCAAGTTCCAAATGGGAAGAAGGTGGTAATGGAATCCTTATATCTAGAACTAGAAAAATTCACTTGGTATCATTGGTTGTGCACTCAAAATAAGAATAAGGCTCTTAATGTCACTTGGTCATTTTTTACAAAGGAGATACAAGTGCTATAATAGTAGTGTGGTTGAGAACTACTTTATCCAATTGGTAAAACTATGATGAACATGACTAGTAAAGGATTATATTCAATAGTTTCAAAACTTTTTATTGCATGTGGATATAATTACAAATGAAAATATGAATGATTTGTTCTTAAGTGGTCTCAAGGATAACTACATATGAATCTATGCCATGACACTTATGGTGGAAGAAAAATTCCTTGCCATGAAGAGGAATAAATTCACTACCATTAGAGATCATAGTAGCTTAGTAATATCATTCCCTTAACCTAAAGGGTTGACTCCACAACAAATTAAAGAGAAACAAGTAAAAGGAATATATTATAATTGTGATAGTCAATGCGAGAAACGACCTAAATGTCTTTGAGAAGAAATTGATCTACATTGAGGGGATAAAGAGGAAGAGGTTTATGAGATAGTTACTAAGGAATATCAACCATCTACATCTTTCCATGCATTTTTTTGCATTTGTACCTAAAACATATTAACGTAGTAGTTGGGTTCATTGAAAAAAGGGTGAGTTGTAATGATTGAATCTGGAAGTACTCAAAACTTCATCAATCATAAGTTGGATTTACACTTAAATTATTTTATTTATCCAGCCCTAGAGTTTCAGGTCATGGTGGCAGATGGTGGTACAATTATTTGTTCAAAAAATGCTCTCCATGGGAAATTACCTACTAGAAAGTTTCACGTATGTCATTTAGATGAATATTGTAGACATTGTGTTAGGGGTCCAATGGATTACTACATTAGGAATCATTGAGATGAAATTATAGGATTTGTTCATGTGGTTCCATTATGAAGGGATGAATTTTGAGTTGTGAGGGATGCAGAAAATATCTACATTTGGTAAGTTCTCATCAAATGTAGAATTTTCTTAAGAAGGGTGTCGATGGGTTTGTGACACAACTATTTTCACTATAAGCTCAACTATCAAAAGGATATATACCATTAAATATATTATAACTTATTAATAAGCACTCAGTTATTTTTGGGGATATGCCAAAAGGGTTACCTCCCAAAAGAGATCATGATCATGTTATTCAACTAGTACCAGGAATCCAACCACCCAACATTCAACCTTATAGGTACCCTTATCTACAAAAGAGTGAGATTGAAAAGATGGTACAAGAGATGTTGGAAGTAGGTATTATTCTCCATAGTTAGAGTGCTTACTCTTCTCTAGTGGTGATGGTAAGAAATAAGGATGAAGGTTGGTGCATGTTTCTAGACTACATGGAGCTCAAAAAATACACAATGAAAGATAAGTATCATATTCCTATCATTAAAGATTTGTTAGATGAATTACATGGTGTTGTTTATTTTATAAAATTATATCTTTGATTAGGTTACCATAAAATAAAAATTCACAATGAATATATTCATAAAATAACATTTAGGACACATGAGGGCCACTATGAATTTCTAGTAATTCCATTTGGCCTTACAAATGCACCATCTACTTTCTAGAGTTTGATGAATTCAATCTTTCAACCATTTTTGTGGAAATTTGTCTTGGTATTCTTTGATGATATATTAATCTATAGTAAGACTTGGGAGGAACATTTACATCATGTCAATAAGGTATTAGACACTCTTAAACAATAACACATGTATGTTAATCCTTCTAATTGTGTTTATGAGGTAATATATGTAGAATGTTTGGGTCATATCGTGTCTCATGAAGGTGTAAAAGTGGATCCTCATAAGATCCAAGCCATGGTGGATTGGCAAATTCCTAAAACCCTCAAAAACCTCAAGGGATTCTTAGGACTTATGCGTTATATCATTGATTAGTGAATAATTATGGTAGAATCATAACACCACTCACAACCTTATTGAAGAAAGACACTTTTCATTGGAATGAGGAAACAACTTAATAATTTTAACCATTGAATAAGGCCATGTGTATAACTCTAGTTTTAACTACCCTGATTTCTCCAAAACCTTTATTATTGAATGTGATACTTTAGGGTGTGGCATAAGTGTAACACTTATATAATAGGTACACTTAATTTAATTTGAGATTCATCAACTCAAAGGTAAGAACCTATCAAAACCAACTTATGAGAATGAAATGATGGCTATTCTCCATGCAGTCAAATAGTGGAGACCATATCTCATGGGTCGTCACTTCAAGGTAAAGACAAATCATGAAAACTTGAAATACTTCTTAGAGAAAATAATATCGTCTAAAGAACAATGAAAGTGTATTTCTAAGATGTCGAGATATGAACTTTATATCATTTATGAAAAGAACAAGATAATTTGGTAGTTGACACACTATTTCAGAGAGTTGAGTCCACATAAGCCTTTTTATATGACATGTGACCCATATTATAGGTAGATTGGGTGGATCAAGAAAGATCATAATAGAAAATGACATAAAGACCCACACTCTTAATTTATAATCTCAAACAAGATGAGCATTTCAGAAAAAAAAATTCATGAAGGGGATAAAATTGTGGTATAAGGACCAATTTTACTTATGTAAAAACTCTACCCTTAAAATTCAAGTTCTCTCAGATCTCCATGTTTCTCCATTATGTGGCCATTATGGATTCTTGAAAACTTATCACAAAATTAAGAAATATTTATTTTGGGAAGGGTTGAAAGGATATGTCCATAAATTTGTGGCAAAATGCTTGGTGTGTTAGTGTAATAAGGGTGAAACTATTAAGTCTCTAGGACTTTTACAACCTCTATTTATTCCTAGTGAGTGATGGGCAGAGTTTTCCATGGATTTCATCACATAATTACACAAATTAGAAAGGAAAAGTGTAATTATGGTGGTTGTGGATAGACTCACCAAGTATGATCATTTTTTTGCCTTGTCACATCCATTTACAATGAGTACAGTTGTCATATATTTTATGGATATAGTTCAAAAGTTACATGGAACACCCAAGATTATAGTTAGTGATCATGATCCTATATTTACTAGTAATTTTTGGATTAATTTATTCTCATGTGTTGGGTAATAATTTGGATCATAGTTCCTCCTATCATCCCCATTCAGATGGATAGACCGAGGTAGTAAACAAATGTTTGGAGGGATATCTATGATGCTTTGCTTCAGATAAGTAGGAGAGATGGGTTAAGTGGCTACCACTTACAGAATGGTGGTATAAAACTTCATTTCATACTTCATCCAAAATGTCCCCATTCTTATCATTATATGGTTACCATCAACCATCCCTCACTTCTAACTTAAGGGTCCAACCTAAAGTAAGAGAAGTTGAAGATCACAATGAACAACAACTAGAGGTTCTCTCTATCCTTAAAGAGAACTTAGTAATTACACAAAATTGCATGAAACAGCTTGTTGATCAACACCATAGTGAGAGAATATTTTAAGTTATAGACTTTGTTTAGATATATGATTTCAGCCATAGAAGACTTTGTTTGGATTAATGTATTCTCATGTGTTGGGTAATAATTTGGATCATAGTTCCTCCTATCATCCCCATTCGATGGATAGACCGAGGTAGTCAACAAATGTTTAGAGGGACATCTATGATGCTTTGATGCAGATAAGTAGGAGAGATGGGTTAAGTGGCTACCACTTGGAGAATGGTGGTATAAAACTTCATTTTATACTTCATCCAAAATGTCCCCATTCTTATCATTATATGGTTATCATTAAGCATCCCTCACTTCTAACCTAAGGTTCCAACCTAAAGTAAGAGAAGATGAAGATCACAATGAACAACAACTAGAGGTTCTCTCTATCCTTAAAGAGAACTTAGTAATTACACAAAATTGCATGAAACAGCTTGTTGATCAACACCATAGTGAGAGAATATTTTAAGTTATAGACTTTGTTTAGATATATGATTTCAGCCATATAAGAAACTATATTTGAAACAACAAAAAATATAACAATCTTTCACCCAAATATTATGTCCCTTGTCAAGCGTTGAAAATAATTGATAGTGTGGCATATAAACTAGATCTTCCTTAGTCAACTAAAATACATCCAATTTAACATGTTTCTTGTTTGAAGAATGTCATTGGGCATAATGGGTATTTTCATTCAATGTCACCAAATATTGATGAGGATGAACACATCATTTTAGAGCCTAATCAAATCCTACATACATGCACTACAAAGTTGAGGACATGGGTCATCACCAATTATTTGATCAAATGGAAGAATTTGGACATTGAAGATGCAACATGGGAAGATGAAGCATTCCAAAAACAACATCCAAAGATTACCAACATTGGGGAAAAATTTTCTTTAAAATGGAGGGGCATGTTACACCCTTAACCCTAGCTCATAAACAGGATATGGATATCTCGACCTATGGCTAACATAATATCTTATCATATCATATCATATTTATGTATGCTTTCATATGATCAATAGGTCGACTTGGTACATTTCAAATCATAGTAGGCTATATATAGGAGTTAAAGAGTAGTAGATTATCATCTTATTGAGCACTTGATTCTTATTGTTTGATCTAAAGGTTTTCTGTTTGAAGTGGCTAAGTCATTATACTTTTATATTGTTATCATTTATCTATATCTTGGTGTTCTTTGGTGTTATATTTTTTCTAATATTTAGATCCATCTAAGTGATCTCATTATACATGACATGTGAAAATCGGGCATAATATGATATATAGGGTATGATACTAGATCCATTTTTATTCTTTCAGCTTTCTCTATTTTTTCTTGTTTCAATTTCTCTATTAAAATATGATTTTTTTCTCAATGATGACAGATGAGATTTTCTCATTATGAACTTGATCCACTGAAATAAGATTCACTTGTGGTAATTTATCTTCCTAGATAGGTATTGATTGTTCTTGCGTAATAATTATCAATTTCTCTTTTCAAGGGGCATATGTGTTAGTTTCTCATGCTCCATAATCATAGATGTTGCTTGTGTTATTTTCTCTTTCTTGGGATTAAGAGATACTTACTCGATGTAACTATATTGATTGAAGTATTCTCTTTTTTAGGAGGATGTTTGATTTTTATGTAGAGTGATCACATTTTAATTTAACCATGTGTTTATTATAGAATCATTTGATGTGATCATTATGACTATTGATAGTTGCTTTTATTTGTGTCAACCATCATCATCCCAAAATAACATTAAATTTATTATTGTTATTCAATACTTGGAATGTTTTGAATATACAATTAATTCACACTACTACATGTAGGATTATATTTCCCAATGAGTGAGGATATTAAATATATGGAATGTTATATCTCATGTTGATCATAATCCAAATACTTAAGAGTGAAGTTACATGTGTTATGTTCCTTCTCCCTATTAATTATTACCTTAATGTGGCTTTCATTTTTAATTGATGCTCATATGAACAATTGGTTAGCTCATTACTTTTTCCATATAAATTTGATTAAAGGTTCCTCCTTGATTGGATTAAATTCCTTGATTACTTTTTTTTATGGTTTTTAAATAGCCTATACAATTTCTTATACTCTTTTCAATCCTTAAGCTGGGTGGCCAAAAATTGGTGGGGATCACACAGGGACACTCCAAACTTGTGACTAAACCATGGTAAAAGTGCTTGTATGGGGTACAAGGGAGGAAATTACAAATGATGATAAAGGTAAAGAGGGGGAAATTATGTAAGGAAGATTACTACCATGAGTAGATTGTAGAGCTCACACCTAGTAACCAGAGTAGTTCAACCTTCAATATAGAGGAAAGCACAATGAAGCTAGTGGGACCAATGAATTAAAACACCAAGTTTTTAAATTCATCTATCGAGGACACCAAGTTCCTCTCCAATTCCATACAAGATCAACTATGCTTGCAAAGTGCATGAAAGAGAGAAATAGAGGAAAAACAAGAAAAGGAAATAGAAGAAGTGTAGCTTTATTCCATTGTGTGTAGTGATGAATACAAAGCTTCAACCAAGCTATATCACAATGCTACATAGTAAGAGTTCTTCAAAAAATGGAATCCCTTGGAATGGAGAGGCCATCCCAATTTATACAATCTGAATTGTCCTTTCACCTCCCTCACATGACTCTTCATTTCCATATTCCACTTGTGACCTTTCATTTTCCATGAATTAAGTATTTCTCTTATAATTTTGAGAAAATACTTTTTACAAATTTAAAATAGGTCACTTAAGTGAATAGGATGAAATACAATGATGACATAATGAAGAATTAGAATGGAGAGAGAAAGAAGAGAGGGAAAGAGAGGAAGAAGGAAGGAATGAAGGGAAAACACCCTCGTGATGAAATGCTTTGAATGCCTTGATGTAGTCATGAACTTTGAGTGAAGATTTCTTGCCACTGGTGATCTTCTACACTGATGAAGATTGCTCCCTTGAATAACTTTGAATCATTTTCCCAATCTAGTGATGACCACAAACTCTATGATGCACATGACATCCTGGACCATAGAATGAGTGTTCAAAACACTATTATGAGGTTTACCGATGCAAGCTTGAGATGAACACATACAATGCCCATGATGACCCTCCTTGAAACTTGGTTGATGAACTCCTTTGACTCATTGAAATCATTTTGATCAACTCTCTTTGAATCACCCAAGCTCCTTAAGTGATGAAGATGAATTCACATGATGTGCCTTGTGATGTCCTTCTTTGTAATATGAGATGATCATTCCAAACCATGAAAAACCGCCATCTCTTCATGATTGATTACACCTGAGAAACTAGACCAACTCTGTGCACTTGAAATTCATGTTTCCTTGACACTTACTATATTTGGAAGGGACAACTTACTATCTTTAGTAAGTTTCAGATTTTTCCTTTTGGACCCCAAATGGTGATATCGACTTGAATGATTATCCCTCAATGTCCTGTTGTGCCAAACTTTCCCTTTGAGAACAACTGCTATTTTTAGTAAGTACACATGGGGCAACTTACTATTTTTAGTAAGTGTCATAGTTAGCTTTTCCCAACCTCAACTGGCTATGGTAGCTTGAATTATTTCTTCTTACTTATGTTCCTCTCACCTTTTGGACCAATTAGATATTTATAGCATGGGCTTGTGGAACCACTTACTATTTTTAGTAAGTGTCAATTATGAGCCGAGATGACCTTTTTGATGACTTTTCCTGTGATACTCCCTTTGTGTTCACCACCTTCTTTGTAGCCTCTTCAAATGGTGGCTTACCCAAAGTAATAAGACCCTATGTAGGAAGGCATGTTATTTTTAGTAAGTGCACCATGGATGTCAGATTGCAACAAAACAAGTCTTGAAACTCTGGGTTTTATTTTGGGGTTCCACGCTCCGCATTTTGAGTAATTCCTTCATTTGAACAAGTGGGAAAATGATATTTTCATCATGGGGGAAGAATATGAAAAAAAAACACATCCCTCATATCCCTAAAAATAGGGACTTCATGGCATGAAAACTAGTTTACGTGAAACTATATTTTTCAATGATCATTCCCTCCAATTTTTGCGTGATTTCACCCACTGGAACCTTGAGAAGTGAAGAGGTAGCTCACTGCCTTTTTCACATATTATTATTCATGTGACATAAGGGAATAATGCTGATGAAAAATCAGTCCTCCATATCCCTAAAAATAGGGACTTCATGGTGTAAAAACTAGTTCACATGAAACTAGATTTTTCAACGATCATTCCCTCCAATTTTGATTTTTCATTTCAGGAACCCTGAGAAGTGGAGAGGTAGCTCGCTGATTTTTTCCACTATTGTGTCATGGTGGCCATTAATGGAGCTTGAAATTTTCAGGTCTGGTTTTTTCTTCATTCATGATGAAATCAAACATTCCATTGATGATATGGTTTTTCTTCTTTCTCATTGGTGAAATTTCTCTTTCGATTGATTTTTTGGTTTGATGGGAAATTGAGCTTTGTTCTTCATGGAGGAAGTGAAATTTTTTTTTATGATGAAAACTTTGAATGAAGGAGGTTTCA
The DNA here is from genome assembly GCA_018340775.1 of Taxus wallichiana var. yunnanensis. Classification (NCBI taxonomy): domain Eukaryota; kingdom Viridiplantae; phylum Streptophyta; class Pinopsida; order Cupressales; family Taxaceae; genus Taxus; species Taxus wallichiana. Next base: position 114,093,229 of record CM031236.1, on the reverse strand, counting down.
AAGGTTTTTTTTAATTTTTTTTAGAGAAGAGTGAAAAACTCAACAAAAATGGTTTTCTTTGTTTTTCATTGAAGTTTGGTTTTTAAGATATTTTTGAATTTTCATTTTTATGACAATGGAGGTTTTAAAGAATTCTTCTTCTTCTTTTTTTTCATTAATTTGATGAAATATTATTTTGAAACCTATATTATTTTCCATCATGGAGTTTTTATTTTTTATTTGAATGGATTTTGGTTCAGGTTCAAAAAATGGTGGTGGATTTTTGATGAAAAGTTGAATTCTGAGGAGGTTCTTCTCTGAACTTTCTTTTTTCTTAGAGTTAGAATGTTAGAAAGAAGCAAGAAGGATTTTAAAATTTGAAATTTTTTTCAAATTTTTGAGGAGTTGAGGTGAATTTTCATGTCCCTGATGTCCCTCACCTCAAAGGGGCATGAGGGACATCAAAATCATGCACATGTTGCCTCATCTTGACATGTGGCGGAGATCCAACGAAGGGGATTAAAGCTAAAAAAGTAGCTTTAAAGCACTGAAGGGTTGAGAAGTGGTCGCATGAGGAACCATGAAGTATTTTTAGGATTTGGGTGAAAATTTTCATGTCCTTGATGTCCCTAACCTCAAAGGGACATGAGGACATCAAATTTTTCATGGTGTGTAGTGTGATGACATGTGGTAGTGATCCAACGGTGAAGGATTTGAGCTCCCACAAGCACCTGGGGGCTGAACTGGCGATCCTGAGAGGTTGCATGAGGGTCAGAGGGCTTATGGGGGCTAGGAAAATTTTTTTCAACCTTGATGTCCCTAACCTTGAGGGATGTGAGGGACACAAAAAATTCCCTGCTAGCTCTCTGGAGAGTGACATGTGTCCTTCAAAATTTGACTAACTCCCGAACTCGCTCAAGAGGGCAACTTGAAATGATGATAACTTGAGCTCTTGATGGAATTTTTTGATGAAATTTTATATGATATTGAACTAGAAATGGAATTATGAATCCAATGGTGGGGGTTTAGTCTTTATTCCTCCATTTGATCCCTAAAAAGATGGATTTTTGATTTGGTACTCCACTTGTGCATGAGAAAAAAACTACTTACAGACCCATTTGCCAAAGTGTTGTGAAAAAAATAATTTCACCATATTTTAGGGATTGGAATTACATTTTGAATATTTTTTTTTCTCCTAACTCCATCTAGAGCTCCCGGAATCACCTTTGGAAGCTCAATAGTTGTTTTGGCTTGTGCACTACCTAGGCCTGTGAACCCTGATTTTAGTGAAACTATCCCAACTTCTCTAGATCCTTCTGAATCTTCCTAAATCAATTCCATGATGTTCCTAGGCATTTTGATTCACCTCCATGTCTGGTTTTTTTTTATTTTCCACTCCATGGGGTTGCTCCAGTCCTAGGAAGGCTAGTGATAGCCCTTCCCATAATTGCCCAAAAGTTTGCATTTTCAATGAACTCCTAAAATCACCTAGGGGTTGAATTGAATTTCCTAAATCACCTAGGGGAATGAGTTAACATGAATTGGGAGGTCATTGGACTGACTGGGTAGAGACTGGGGTATCTCAGAAGGATAAAACATGAAAATTTTGGTACATGGGTATCGTTGTCATGCTTGGAAAATTACCAATTTCCCTGTTGCACATTTGCATGACAACAACAATTGGCTCTAGCTTGGGGACATGACATGGAGGATGAGAGCACAATGAAGACATGACATGGAGAATCCAGAATCTCAACTTTAGACCATATAATCCATTGACCAATGCCTTATCCATTGGGCCCTATGGAGTCACTAGAAAAATAGGCTACACAACTTTCTTTATTGAACACACACACACACACAAACAAACAAACAAATGGAAGGGAAACACACAAGGGGAAAAAACACACAAAAAAGGAAAGGGAAATTATATAGGGGGAGGGAAATTTATAGAGGTGGGGAAAGGATATACACATACCTAAAATGGGTTGAGAAAAGTACATGCCATCATGAAATAATGGATAAAAGTTATGACCTTTTGAAGCACAAAAACTGTTATTTGATCAAACCATGCTTTTGTGATGGCTTTGCATGGCTTGAGAAGAAGAAGAAGGTAGATGACCAAGATTCCATCTTCATACTCATACACCATTCTTACATAGAGAATTTTCTTGCATCAATGAACTTCAAACTTCATTATCTTCTCGAACAAAGCTCTTGTACCTTGATTCCCATTCAAGAACTTCCCACTTTATTTTTCTTGATGCCCTATGATCATGAGACATTCCATTCTTCATGTCTTCAAGTTGGGAAATATCCATCCTCTTTGAAAATTTCCATTTCAAAATTCACTTTTTTAAATATTCTTCTAATATCAGCAAAACACTTGGAAGGAGAGAGAACAAACTGATTTTCTTCCCATTCACCAACTTCTTTGGATGTCCCACTTTGTTTCCTACAAATCAACTCAACATTTTCCTTATTATCTTCCTCCATGGTAGGGATGTTGTCTTCAAGATTAATAATATTCAAAGAAGATTCCACAACCTTCCTTCTTTTGCACTCATGAACCTCTTCACATTGTGTGAAAGGAAAAGACATGTTTTCACATCCATTCTCATCAACCAAGGCATTGGGGAAGTCATCCAAGTTCATCCATTGGCTCTATTTCAGTATCAAACATTGGTGAATCAAAAAGAGGAGCACGAATGGCCTCATACATGTCTTGCATTTCCATGGCCCGAGTCAAGAGTTCAAGGTTGAGTTGAGGATCTTCAATTTCTTTTGCAGCCTTCAAAATGTCTTATATTGATGGTTCTTTTGAGTCTTCCATAGATTCATCTTCATCCTTATTGGAAGAATCTTCATGTTGTGCCTCCAGGAGATGGTTAAAAATATGATCCATATGGGCCCATGATTCATTTGAAACATCCTCATTCACCTCTTCCATGCTTTGTGTTGCCCAAGATTCACTTTCTTGCAAGCATGGGCATACTTGATTCATGACACCTTTTGACAAGGAGAAGAGGTCCATGCTTTGTGGGAAGGGCACTCCTTCAAGCTCAAAATCCATATCATCTTCTTCTTGGTAAGAAACAGAGAACCATGTTGGGGCAATAGTATGAGAAGAATTTTCAGCTACATCTTGACCATCCATTATTGAATCTTCTTTCTCAGGTGAAAGATGAAAGGATTTTTTTTCATCATGATGATGATTCTTCTCCCTGAGTAGTGAGTAGAGGTTGTGTTTAAATTTTTCATTCTCCTTGGATTTGAAAAGAGAGTGGGATTCTTCCATTCGATCATCCATGATTGCATCGGGAAGAGAGTTTGATTCTTTGACTTCCTCCATTTCTTCATGCAACATTTCTACATCACTTGAAGAATCAAAATAGGAGGGAAGATTATCTATGACCATCTTGAATTCATCATCTTTGGACCATGATGTTGGGTGACTTTCTTGCACTTCTTCACATCTCTCCATTTCATCATTAATTGAAAGATCAAAACTTGAAAAGGAGATCATTCATGCTTACTTTGAATTGGTCATCTTCTTCATCATTGGTGGAGTCTTTGGAGAGCATTGGATCATCCATTATGTAGCAAGGATATTCCTTTATTGAATATATTATTCCCCCTATGGGTTGTGCCTCGAGCCAAGATGGAATTTTGAATGGTGATTCTATCTTCATGTCTTCTACTTCTTCCTCCATGATGTTTCTTTGGCTTTCATCGGAAGGTTCCATGATAAGATCTTCTTCAAGAGCATCCAAGAATATTCTAGGAATGAAAACCTCATAGTATGGGCAGCCATCAGGGTCTTCTCCATAGGGTGCATCTTCATCTTCTTCCTCCATTTGATGTGAGCTTCAAGATGTTCATATCTTCTCTGTAGAGCTAAAGCATACCTCCAAATTTCATCAAAGACTTTGGGGTCAGAATTTCCTTCTATTATGCTCTGAATCCTTTCCACATATTCTCTTTTCAAAATATTCATTTCTTCATCACCGTATGTAATGAATTCATCTAGAGAATGATAGAAGAAGGACAATGTTCTCAATTTTGTAGTGAGTTGTGAGATTGCAAAAATATTCTTCAATGGATCTTGCACCATCTATCTTTCATCATCTTCTTGAATGCTGATTTGATCTTCATCGGAAGGCTCAAGGATAGGATTTTCTTTAATGGCATTCAAGAACCTTTTGGGGATGAAAACCCTTGTGGTATGAATGATCTTTAGGATCTTCCTCTATAGGACAACTCTCCTCTTCTTCTTCCTTGCTATGGGCCACTTCAAGTTTCTCATACATCTCTTACAAGAATTTGGCATATTCTCGAGCTTCACACCTTATCTTATGTCTCCTTTGAATCCATTCCTCTTCATCATTAGTGATAGGTTCTTTCTTCTTTCCTTTGTCAACACTAGTCGGAACCATGGTTGATCAATGATCTTCTTTTTGGGAAGACATCTTCTTCTTCTTCTTCATTATCACTCATTGGTACTTCACTCAATCTAGAAATTTCTTCATGGTGTGGGAAATGAATGTGATAGGGGTTCATTCCTTGATGGAGTCACCTTCAAAAAATGATTTTCCTTTGAAATCTGATTTTTTTTTTTTTTTGAATATATATATTTTTGTATTTTTTTGATATTTTGGGTAGAGATATTTTTGGGTGCACTTAGGAAAATATCTCCCCAGTAGAGAGTCACAAAAATTGTTGGTGAGAAAATTTTTCGAGGTAGACAAATTAGGTGTCTCCACCAATGTTCATGGGGCTATGCCCCTCTGCATTGAATGGTACAACTCCCATTATTGAAAGTAAACTAATCCTAATCCTATCTAAATGTTGTGGGTGGCCAAATTGGTTGGGGATCACACATAGGGACACTCCATTGAACTATGTGGAAAAGTGCTTGTATGGGGGTACAAGGGAGGAAATTACAATGATGAAGGGAAAGGGGGGGAAATTATGCAAGGAATATTACTACCATGAGTAGATTAGAGCTCACACCCAATAACCAGAGTAGTTCAACCTTCAATATAGAGGAAAGCACAATGAAGCTAGTGGGACCAATGAATTAAAACACCAAGTTTTTAAATTCATCTATCGAGGACACCAAGTTCCTCTCCAATTCCATACAGGATCAACTATGCTTGCAAAGTGCATGAAAGAGAGAAATAGAGGAAAAAAAGAAAGGGAAATAGAAGAAGTGTAGCTTTTATTCCATGTGTAGTGATGAATACAAAGCTTCAACCAAGCTATCACAATGCTACATAGTAAGAGTTCTTCAAAAAATATGGAATCCTTGGAATGGAGAGGCCATCCCAATTTATAGCAATCTGAATTGTCCTTTCACCTCCCTCACATGACTCTTCATTTCCATATTCCACTCATGACCTTTCATTTTCCATGAATTAAGTATTTCTCTTATAATTTTGAGAAAATACTTTTTACAAATTTAAAATAGGTCACTTAAGTGAATAGGATGAAATACAATGATGATGCATAATGAAGAATTAGAATGGAGAGAGAAAGAAGAGAGGAAAAGAGAGGAAGAAGGAAGGAATGAAGGGAAAACATCCCCTGATGAAATGCTTTGAATGCCTTGATGCAGTCATGAACTTTGAGTGAAGATTTCTGCCACTGGTGATCTTCTACACTGATGAAGATTGCTCCCTTGAATAACTTTGAATCATTTTCCCAATCTAGTGATGACCACAAACTCTATGATGCATAACATCTGGACCATAGAATGAGTGTTTAAAAACACTGTTTTGAGGTTTACCGATAAGCTTGAGATGAAACACATACAATGCCCATGATGACCCTCCTTGAAACTTGGTTGATGAACTCCTTGACTCATTGAAATCATTTTGATCAACTCTCTTTGAATCACCTAGACTCCTTAAGTGATGAAGATGAATTCACATGATGTGCCTTGTGATGCCCTACTTTGTAATATGAGATGATCATTCCAAACCATGAAAAACACCATCTCTTCATGATTGATTACACTTGAGAAACTAGACCAACCTGTGCACTTGAAATTCATGTTTCCTTGACACTTACTATATTTGGAAGGGACAACTTACTATCTTTAGTAAGTGTCAGAGTTTTCCTTTCTGGACCCCAAATGGTGATATCGACCTGAATGATTATCCCTCAATGTCTGTTGTGCCAAACTTTCCCTTTGAGAACAATTTGCTATTTTTAGTAAGTACACATGGGGCAACTTACTATTTTTAGTAAGTGTCATAGTTATCTTTTCCCAACCTCAACCGGCTATGGTAGCTTGAATTATTTCTTCTTATTGTGTTCCTCTCACCTTTTGGACCAATTGGCTATTTATAGTAGGGCTTGTGGAACCACTTACTATTTTTAGTAAGTTCATTTATAGTCGAGCCGAGATGAATATGATATTTTTTTGATGACTTTGAAATGACGTGATACTTCCCTCTATGTGTTCACCACCTTCTTCATAGCCTCTTCAAATGGTGGCTTACCCAAAGTAAATAGAACCCCCTATGTAGGAAGGCATGCTATTTTTAGTAAGTTCCACCATACTGATGTTAGATTTTGCAACAAAATAGTCTTGAAACTCTGGGTTTTTTTTGGGGTTCCACGCTCCACATTTTGAGTAATTCCTTCATTTGAACAAGTGGGAAAATGATATTTTCATTGATATTGATTGGGGGAAAGTAGAATACTGAAAAAAACAGCCCTCCATATCCCTAAAAATAGGGACTTCATGGCATAAAAACTAGTTTACGTGAAACTAGATTTTCAATGATCATTCCCTCCAATTTTCGTGATTTCGCCCATTGGAACCCTGAGAAGTGAAGAGGTAGAACTCCTTTTTCATGATATTCTTCATGTGGATGATGAAAAATATTCCTCCATATCCCTAAAAATAGGGACTTCATGGCACAAAAACTAGTTCACGCGAAACTAGATTTTTCAATGATCACAATTTTGCTGATTTCACCCATGAAGGCCATTAATGGAGCTTGAAATTGTGTCATGTGAAGCCATTAATGGAGCTTGAAATTTTTTTTTTTTCTCATTCATGATGAAAATCAACTCCATTGTGATAGGTTTTTTCTTCTTTCTCTTTGGTGAAATTTCTCTTCGATCCGGTTTGGTTTGACGGGAAATTGAGCTTTGTTCTTCATGGAGCTGGAAGTGAAATTTATTCATTATGAGCATTCCTTGCTGTGAATGGGAGGTTTGAAGGTGATTTTTTAATGTTTTTTTTGAGAGTGAATAACTCAAAAAATATGGTTCTTTTTCGTGTACTGGTTTGCAAGATATCTTTGATTCTTCATCTCACAACAATGGAGTTTTCAAGAATTTCTTCTTCTCTCTTTTGTTCTTCTTTTCCTCTCATTTTGATGAATATATTTTTTAAACTATATGCATATTCATGGAGTGGAAGTTTTTTTTTCCATATGGAGCTGGTTTGAAGTTCAAAATGGTGGAGTGGGGTGAGGTGTTCTGCAGAGAACTTTTTTCTTGAGTGAGCAAAGCAACAGAAGGAATGTTAGATGTTAGATGTAGAAGAAGAGAGGATTTTAAAAATTTCAAATTTTTGAGTTTGAGTTGGGCACATTTTCATGTCCCTGATGTCCCTCACCTCAAAGGGACATGAGGGACATCAATTTTCATAGTGCGCCTCAGCTTGACATGTGGTGGAGATCCGATCACGGGGATTAAAGCAAAAAAGTAACTTTAAAGCACTTAAAGCACTAGAAGGGTTGAAGAAGTGGTCACATGAGGTGACCTGAAATTTTTTCAAAATCCTTTAGGGGTTGGGTGAATTTTTCCATCCTTTGATTTCCTCACCTCAAAGGGACATGAGGGACATCAATTTTCATGGGTGCTCAGGTGATGACATGTGGCAGTGATCCAACGGTGAAGGATTTGAGCTCCGCAAGCACTACCTTTAAAACTGGGGTTGAACTAGCGATCTTAGAGGTGCATGAGGGTCCAAGAGGGCTTATGGGGGATAGGAAAATTTTCATGACCTTGATTTCCCTAACCTTGAGGGATGTGAGGGACACAAAATCGTGCCAGGCTCCTAGAGCTGACACGTGTCCTTCAAAATTTGACTAACTCCCGAACTCGCTCCAAGAGGGCAACTTGAAATGGTGATAACTTGAGCTCTCGATGGAATTTTTGATGAAATTTTATATGATATTGACTTAAAATGGCATTTGAATCCAATGGTGGGGTATTAGGTCTTGATTCCTCCATTTGATCCCTAAAAAGTGGATTTTTGATTTGGTACTCCACTGTGCATGAGAAAATCTACTTGAGACCCATTGCACCAAAGTGTTGTGAAAAAAATAATTTCACCATATTTTAGGTATTGGAATTCCATTTTAAAATATTTTTTTTTCTCCTAACTCCATCTAGAGCTCCGGAATCACCTTCAGAAGCTCAATAGTTGTTTTGGCCTGTGCACTGCCTAGGCCTGTGAACCCTGATTTTAGTGAAACTATCCCAACTTCTCTAGATCCTTCCGAATCTTCCTAAATCAATTCCATGATGTTCCTAGGCCTTTGATTCACCTCCATGTCTAGTTTATATTTTTCAATGAATTCCACTCCATGGGGTAACATCTCAGTCCTAGGAAGGCCAATGATAGCCCTTCCCTTGTTGCAAATTGCATGAAAACCTCAAAAGTTTGCATTTTTCAATGAACTCCTAGAGAAAAGGAGAATGAAACTTTCACATCAATGTTATAGAGGCATGTGAGCACAAGCTTCAAGCTTAAAATTGCAAAGCTCTAGGACTTAGTAGAGTTGACCATTTTTATCCTTCCACATTTACATTTATATATTTTGAAAGAGAAATATAGGAAAGGTGGAAAACATCAATGATTGATGAAAACAACCAGCCAAAAAGCACCAATCTTACATAATAGGTATGGGCACCTAGTATGACTCCACTCGCAAGCCATCAAATCAACAATACAACATAACGACGCCCATACTCATTAAATTTTTGTCGATGATGTATTTTAAAAATTGGACTAAAATTAGGCATGGCTTCATTGAGTTTCACAAAAATTTGGATTTCTCAAACATTTTCTATGCTTACCTTGATCTCGTGGATTTACCATTGATGTCCATGGTTCTCTACGAATTATTACATCAACCGAATGATATATGGATTTTGTTTTACGTCCCACGACCTTTATTACATTCAAGGGTCTTTTTCCTAAAGATTTTGCATCTTAATCATTCTCTTCTACCTTCCCACGACGCCTAACTCTTTTACGTGAGTAAATTTTTCATGTGTTATCTTATTTAGATTATTACATGGATGACCATTTCTTCATCTCATGGGGATAATGTTTTCCACAGAGTATAAATCCTTGGTCCATTTTCTTTGTAGCATAGACCTCATAAATATGCAATACACTAGCTTTCCGACACTCGTGGAACACTAACTTCTCAACTAATTTCTATGGAACAATAACTTCTTTGTTCTTCATAATTTGATTTCCCAAAATTCCTAAGTATTGATCCCCTTTTATTTTATTTCATAGGTTATGTGAACCCACAAAAACATTACATTCTGCTTTCCATGGAACACTAAGTTCCATTGCTCCAAAGATTTCCAAACAAAATGGACTTAAGTGTTTAACTAAAATGAAGTTTTCAAAAATAACATGGGTGTTATTTTAGAAAGCATTCACATCTATAAATTCATGTGACAACCCTCAAAGGACTCAAATGTAAGGTCCTCAATGAGATTAGGGTGTACATCCATAAAACCTTCTTCATAAGATACTAGTTTTGCACTAAATGAAAATAGAATTACATGGTTGATTAAGTAATAAATTTGGGAATGAAGTTACTAAACCTTGAAAAAGTATGTAATTTTGTTTCTACTATCATGATATTTTGCAAGGGGAAAATTCAATGTTGAAACATGATAATTATACCCTAGTGTCGAAAAATTTGATCAAAACCCCTCCCGAGTCATCCTACGAGTAAACCTAACTTGTGTGTCATAAAATCCCCATCACTGAAATAAATAATAATGTGATAAAAAACCTCCTAAGTATGTGAAATATGGTCATGAGGTCACCCAGTTCATGCAATAAAGTGTCATCAAGAGGTGAAATCTTTGCTAGGTCTAGAAAGGCTATTCCCTAGCCTTTCTAGGACATATGTTCATGTTACAAAGATGATAAGGGAGATTAAAATAATTTGGAGATGTCTTCTAATATTCTAAAGTGTAATGAAACAAGTTTAGGGAAGTTTTGGAAAGTTTCAGAGGTTTTGGGATCAGAACAGTGAAAGTGAGTCTTGGAGGCTTGAGGAGCTTGCAGCAAAAACACCCGACCTTCAATGAATATTATCATAGCTCCACAATGATTCATGAGTAAAAATGGATACCATTGGAAATATATTTCAATTCCCTACATGATGGAAAAATCATATTCTTCTCAAGGCATAAGTGCTTCTTAGGGCAAGAGAAATTTGTGTAGACTCACCTTGTGGTCCCAAATTAAAAGAAGATTTTTTAGAGAATGAAGAAAAAAAATCTTTAAAACCATCCCATTATTCTCAAATTTATCTTGGGAGTCAAATTCATATATAATTTTACCTTAAAATACCTCCTACAACTCCAGGAAAGTTCGTTTCAAGATTCTTGGGAGTTAGTCAAATTTCTAGTTGGAAGCCTGATGCATTTTGATGTTCGGGCTATCCCAACCATCCCAATTGTCCCAACTGTCTAGGACACTTGGTACAATATGGAAAAAAATGTTCCCTACCCCCATTTTTAAGCCCTTGGACCCCCATGAAACCATGTACCTTTGCGGTAGATGTTGAATGATCAAACATGCAAATTTGGCTAAGTTTTTGACTTCCTAGGCCTTGGGCACATTTTTCTACCTCTAATCTCCCAAATTTCTGGGAAATTAAAGAAAATTGGGATAGTAAAATTTTCCCCACCCCTATTCCCTTCTCTTCTTTTTACATGACCCCAAATTTTGTCTCCAGGGTGTTGAAAACATTTCTCTCTCCTCCTCCATCCTCACCCACTCATTTCTCGCCACTTGTCAAGGCTATGAGAGCAGGGAAAATTTTACTATCCCAACTATCTTGGGATAGTGGGGATATTTGGGACACAAAAATGCACCCCACCCCTAGGCTGGTTGAAAACTCAAAAATAATCTAGCCTGCTTTTAAATTATCGCTTCTTACCTCTTCTTCCCATGAAGTGAAAGTGTTCTTTGGAAAGTTTTAAACGTGAAATAAACTTCTACCCACTTCATTATTTATTCATATATCCATGAATTCTAAGTAATAACCTCCATTAAACCTGAAAATTATCTAGAAACCCTGTCAAAATTCATCCAAATCTCCATTATGCACGGAAACTTAAAAATTCATATCTTGCAAACCTATAGGTGAAATCGGGTGAATTTTTCTCGTAGTTCCAGAATCTAGAAGCCTTCAAGGATTTTGTAGTAGAGTACTAGAGGATGATCTGAATCATTAATGGAATAAAACCCTAGTTTGACTCCCTAGCATATTTTTTAGTTTCGGGCATTCCAAAGGCATATTGAGCTAAAATTAAGAGGAGCACAAGATCGTAATGAGGAGCCTAATCTAGTAATGCCATTTTCATTGCAACTTGAGGTGGAAAAATGAATTTTATAAAATTATTAAGTATCTGGAATCAATTCTTTATAAAAAAATAGTAACTTACTAAAAATAGTAAGTCCCCTCATAATAAAAAAACTAGAAAAAGAAAAAGTAAAAACAACCGCCTAAAAATAGAAAGTGTTTGAAAATGTAAAAGCATCATCAAAAAAGTTGAAATGAGTATTCTAGATGATCAATGAGTTCAAACTTGAAAAAACATGTGAAATATCCTAAAACAAATAGGTCCTTGCTCCACCGCTAAAAATAAAAAGTCTTTGTTTCAAGTGCGAAAGTTGCAATAGGACACATTTTTAGTCATCTTACTATTTTTAACATCCTCACAAGGTTTTATGATGGTTTCATTATTCAAATAGAGTAATTAATTATTCACAGAGGTCTCGAAGCATCATTCTAATCACAGTAGCAAAGTAAAAACACATGTTGGACGAAGCAGCAAAATCTAGGGGCATTGTGCGAAAAAGGAGATCAAAAAGAGTCAAAGTTTCATTGAAAAATCAAGCTAGGTATGGAATCATAAATAATCAATCAGGTTTGATCCATCCCCACCCAATCAAAGTGAGTCTGGCTAAATGAGCTTAGTGATCTAAGTAAACTAAGGTGAGTTGGGAGAGTGGGCCAAAGTGAGCTAAGGTGAGCTAAACCGAGTAAGTCAAGTAGGATTGGTTGGAGTGGATGATTACAAGAGTGATTCATTTTAGTACATTTAAACCTTCTCAAAACCCAAATCAGCAACCTCTCTTCTAATTGAATATATTCCTCCAATCAGTAGTGTTGATCCGTGAGGTAGTCAAGAAGGCCCAAGTATACATAGGAAGGCCAACTCGGAAGTGGATTGGGAAAATCATTGACCAAGGAAAGGAATTATTTCCAGATATTGTTTCTCTCATCAAATATATTTTTGCAACATTGTCAGAAGTAAACAAAACAAGAGAGGATTTTGTAAAAGAGGTCAATAATTTAGATGAAATGTTCCCACTAGTATCTGAGACGAGTTCCTTCGAATCTCAAACCCTCATAAGTAAGAACATGTTTGCATCCGATGCAGAGAACTTATCTCAATTTTAGATCCGTATCATGGATATGGAATATGTAATTCTCAATAATGAAATATTTGAGCTAGACTCTTGTGGAAAACATTATTTTGAGATATTGAATGATTTCTACAATTGTGTTTAGAGACTTGAATTCCCTTCACTCATCAAGGATTCACCATCTAAATAACTCATTACTTTCTTCCAGAGCTAGTTTAAAAAGAGGCAAGTGACTCTCTTTCCTTCAATGAAGAAATCTTAGAGTCCCTACCCAACATCAGAATTTACATTTCTATAATTGCAATGGATCACAACAAATGGCTTCATCAATGCAAGAAGAACAATGATTTACCTAATACATGGACCAAGGTTTTGGGTTGTGTTTGCATTAAATAGACAGATAAATTGGTATTAGTAGTAACCCAATTCAACAAGGAATTCAAGGAATAAGAACCCGCTCCAGAGACTCATCATCAAGAGGCATGAATCAACAAAGTAATTCATCACAGGAGATTCTTCTCTCTTTCTCCCTCTTCCTTCTCTACCCTTTCTAATTCTTCATTGAGTGTAATAATTGTATTTTATCTCATTCACTTAAGTGACTTTCTAAAGTTACATTGTAAAATTCCCTTTAATTTATTAAAAGGGAACTTATTTCTCACTTCTTAGGAAGGTGAAAAGTCACAAGTTAAATGAGACCATGAAAAGTCATTTGGGGATTAGCCAAAGATTCAATTCACATTGTTATATATTGGGATGGCCTCTCCATTCCAAAGGAGGCTAAAAATTATAGATTTTGATAACATATATATTTTAGCAATTATGAATTGTTATTATTGAACTTTTGTTCATCAATGCATAAGAAATAAAAGCTACATATCTTCCATTTCCATTTGTCATGTGCTCTTCTATTTCCTCTCTTGTATACACTTTGTAAGTATAGTGATCCAAAAAGAGATTTATATATTTGATAAATGAATCTAAGAACTTTGTGTTTGGGTTTTTTCTTCTCACTAAATAGCTTCATTTTTTCTTTCCTCTATATTGAATGTTGAAATACTCTAGTTATTGGGTGTGAACTCTACAATTGGCCTACTCATAGTAATAACTTTCCTTTCCTAGTTTCTCTCCTTCACACCTCGTTGCTTTATAATTTCCTCCTTTGTACCCTATACAAGCACTTTGCCACAAGTTCAATGGAGTGTTCATGTGTGGTCCCTGACCTATTTAGCCAACCCACAACATTTATATAGGATTATATTATTTTACATTCAATATTGGGAGCTTCAACATTCTATACGAGGGGCGTAGCCTCATGAACGTTGACAGAGACACCTAATTTTCCATATCAACAAATTTTCTCACTAAAAGTTTCTTATATATTATAAATGAGATGCATATTGGTATACTAAATATGTGAATCATGTGAAATATTCATGAATATAGTCATCATAATGTTGGTGTGCTACTTCCAAATGATCAAAACCATAATGAGTGGTAAGAAGAGATTAGAAATGACCAAGGAAGAGAGATTATAATTATTATTAACTATCAATGGAAGCATTAGGTAAGCCACAAAACCATAATAATGTCATTCTTATGAGACTATGTGGGGATAATATAAGAAAAATCCTATCATTTTTGCATATAACTATAATCATTTATGAAAATGACTAGTGTGGTGGTTAGGGTCCTCTTTTCTTGTGAATAGGATGAACTTATACATGCAAAACCTAGATGGGAAAGTAGCATTATAAATGTTAAACCCTATTGGTTTATTGATTGAAACCATATTTTTTATCAACCCAACTTGTGAATAATTAGGAATATAAGCATAGGTGTTTTAATTCACTTTTCAATTCCCCTATGGTTTGCATCATGCATTCTAGCTACTTGGTTGGGATACTAAAATTTTTAGAATGTGTAGCACATGGTAAATTAATCTTTTAAAGCTCTATATAAGTCTTATGAGAATGATGTGGATTACTAACACATGAATTTTATAAACCATCACTATGATAAGATACATCCATAAGTTGTCCTAAGAAAGCATTACATCAACATACTATATTATTATTTTCCAACATAGAAGATACATTATTGTTTATAGAAATATATCTAGAAATAATATTGTTTTCATTTACATCAAGACAATATCCATTATGTATAGATAAAACATTATGAATATTTACAATCATACCCATAACATAGGTGGTTGTAGGGGCACTCGATTGGATAATATAAATTTGGTATATGGATCCCATAGTAGAGGTTGTCTCCTAATTTAAGGGGTCATTCATCGTCATATAAAAGAATTTAAATTAGTGTACATACTTGTGGTGGTTGTAGTAGTGTTATTTTTACTTTTGTTTACTTCAATGTGGTTGTAAATAGGATGGATACCTTTGGGAGTGGTTTCCCAACTAGGAAAAAGATACATGTTGAATCTATCAAGGAGATCAAACTTAATACAAATAACGTTCATTTCATGGAGTGAAATATAAAATTAGAAACCCTATGGAAAATAAATTAAATAATAAGGGTAAGACATGAATCCCTAGGTCAATGTGATCAAATAAAGAAGTGGGATCACCAAAAAATAAGGATTAATCTAATTAGGGTATTGAAAAATTGTGTATTAATTAGATAAGATTATGTTACCACAAAAATGACAAACATACATAGTCTAAATCATATTAGGCTAAGATATGATAAATATCACTCTAATAAGTGAGGTAACTAAGAATGTAAAAATGTGGGTTAGAGAAGATCATAATTATATTCTATTGAAATGGAGTAAGAGTGATATTTAAATTGTGTACGAGGTTGTGCATGGTGTCGTGGAACTATTTAAAAAATTTGGGGTTTGAAACTACAAGTAGGATGAAGAAGCATGTCATAGTAAAATTTTCTCATGTGAATCTTTCTTCTTTGGCTAGATTAATCCTCTATGATTTTGATGTGAATTCTACCGCTTACACAATATTTGTCTGTGTGCTTAAGATAAATTTAGTATATGTGATTGTACACAATCTCACACCGTAGATGATTTAAGTCTTCTTTGTACAAAAACATATATTTTTCCTTTTCTTGAAACCCTATTAAAGGGGTTAGTCCAAAATTTTCAAGATTCCTCAATCCCTACTGAGTTAAGAGCTACCTACATTGCACTAATATGAAGAGACCTCGGATAGATGTAGTTCTCCTCTTATTAGGTGTATGATAAAAGGTGAAAATCAATGCAATACCACATGTTATTCCCTCAAAACCAATGACACAATAGGTAAATTTTGCAATGGATTTGCTTCATATTTGTAAATAAGAATAATCATTTGTGTGCTTGATTGTGTAAGAAATATTGAAATAATTGGCTAGAGTATCGATCTTGTAATGAGTCCACCCTTTTACAATGTTTTTAGTGTTGTGTTTATATAGTGATCATACATCGAATTTGTAACCCTTTTGACATGCAATTGACTCAAATTTGAAATCAAGTGACTAAAAATACCGACATGGAGAGACTTTTTGTATGAAATTTTTAGTGAAAATCAATGGAGGAAAAAGTCATCCATATTATAAAAAATTGTTGGGCTGAATTTTTTTGTACATAGAATAATGGGCCTAGATCAAAATCACATGGTATTGATTCCTTTAAAATACAAAAATGATGACTAGAGAGGTGTTTAGGAGATGTTACAAAAGAATTTGACTTAGACACACATGTTGATGTGTCAATTAATCTCAATTGTTCAAGTTAAACAACTATACACAAAAAATCATCTAAAAGCCAAATTATAAAAATGGATTGTGCCATTTTTAGGTATCTACAAAAGTAATTAGTTAGTTCTTATTTCAATTTTGTATACTTTATATTTTGAAATATTAAAATAAATAAATATTAAATGTCACTTATGAGAAAAAAATTATTTGATATTTTTAATAAATCCGTATGTTACAACAAATGAGTTTGGCGTAAAAGTGAATCGGGAAAAATGGACTTTTAGATCATGGTGATGCAATAATGGGAATGATGATGAAGATGACAATGCAAACAATTATTATCATGTTAATATATAGGGGTCTAATAATTTAGATTAGATTTAAAAATAATATTTTCATAGACTTAATAACATTATAATGAGTTCTAAATTTATCTAATGTTGATGTTTAAGTGTTGGTTGTTTAATAGAAATTAAACCATGATCATTACAATATGATTGTAAATTATCCACTTTATTTGTATCAATAATTTATCTAGTGTAAATGGTCACATTTAAATTTCTTAAATACTTTTATTTCTAAATGTTATCAAAATAATTAACTATCAATTATTTACTCAAAATTTTCATCATTGTCATTTTTTCATCACTATCATTTGTAAATGATAACCAAAATATATTATAATTTTTCCTTACAAATTGTTCCTATCATAAAAATGCATCATAATCAATTTTCCTTTTCAAATAATTTTTTAAAAGGATAATGCTAATTTATGTTAGGAAAATATGTTGCATTTCATTTAGCTACTAAAAAGTTCAAATTCAAATATTTCATTATCACTTTGATGCTAATTTTTTATATTATTTTGTCTAATGATTATACATGTCGTAAAATTATGATGTAAACTTACCACACTCTACTAATTAAATATCTATTTAAAAACCACTCTAAAAATAATTTCTTTATGTCAAATATTATGATACAAATTTTCGACAATAATTTTAACATCAAAATCAAATTTTTAAAGGATAAAACACATGATTTTTAAGAAAAAGAGTTGCTAAATCATCAAAATCTACTAGTTCTTGGTTGATATATATTTAATAATATATTAACGATGAGCATATACCTAAATAGATTTGATCTAAGAGCCACCGTATACCTAAACAAATTTTATCAACAATTTGGGTGGTGCACAATCCTAATATCAATGTGTCATATATTTCTATGTTATTCATGCATGAAAACCCTAAACAATATTGCCAATGACATATCCATCCACTTAATAATAACATGTGTCTCATTATTAAACATACAATGTCAAAGTTTTTGTATGAAAAAATAATTCCCAAACACAAATTTTCCATTGCATTATAAATTGTTTTGTAATGCACAATTGTAGAGATAATGTAATGAAGTGTGTGATCTCAATGATTAGTTTCGATGCCAAGAAGCCTAATCCATGTTCCATGGTAAAAATGCATATAGTAATGAATGAAAATGTAGCATCATGGTTGGTGGGTTGATAAGTCATTATTTGATTTCATAAAAACTCTTTTAATAATACCACATTGCCCACATTTTACGCACCCAAATACAATAGTAAAATACAAGGATAATTTTTTTGACTTACATTGTGAACAACCACAACTATGACATCATTTCATTTAATTGACATCTTGATGTTACGAATTAACATTCTAAGAACATTATTGAATGCAAGGATAAGAAGGTTATTTCTCCTTTTTCCATCTACAAAATCTTAAGTTCATTCCACATTTAATTTACAGTTCGACCATTTTAGTTGGCTTCCTTTATGCATCACGGAAATTTCCATAACTTACTTGCTTATTTGGCACAATTCAAATCACATATAAAGTACTTAATTATCTTGTTCTTATGTTAAGAATATGCTTCTCAAATGTTTATTTAATGTTTAAAATTTACCCTGCTACACAAGAGAATCTAACGTGATGTCAAGATGAAATCTTGGGATTAAGGAAGACATAGATTTGAAATAGCTTTTTCCCAAGAACATCCTTCGATCACGGAATAGTTATTTCACTACCATAGTTAATAAAGTTCAATAACTTATTGACTTCCATTTATATTTATATATCTTTTGTTTTCTCGAAGTTTGGTCACACCAAGGCAATACCTATATTTTTTTTAAAAACACGGAAAGAAATTTAATTGATTATACGGACTCCAAGAGTGGCAGTATCCCTAACCTCAAATCTCTTTTTTTCTCTTCTATACTTTACTTTTACATCACAATATGGTCGCATTATAACCATCGTTTTATAACAAAAGAGTTACGAAAGCACTTATCGACATCTTAAGGAAGTACATGGTTAGAAGCATTATAAACTACACATGAACCACAAGTGACCTATGTTCACAAAGATCCCATGTCTCTGCATTTCACGATTCCACATAAGAAATATTCTTTATTCCTTAATGCCATAAATGACATAACAAGGGATTTTGGGACAAGATTTCATTTTCTAAGGTTCTCTAAAATCAACATCTTTCAAAACAATTTCGTATGCAAGGAGTTAAATTATAGTTTTCTACCCACAAGTTAACATCCTAATCAACTAGGGTTTAGTTTAATTCCAATTTTCACTTAGGGCTTTACGCTCTATTATAGATTAGATTAAGGTTCAAAACATATTCACCCTATAAACCCTCCGTAAAAGATCAAAGCGCTATATTATCACTAGCCAAAGATAACACCTATAGCTAAGAGGATCTATTCATTAGCAAAATTTTAAGTGATAGAACCACTATTTCACTAGCTCCATGATGTCATCTGGACCCCACAAGAAATTCATTCGATGCAGAAGATTTATTTGACTGTGTTGCTCCTATATGTCTGGTTTATGTCGATGTCACCTAAACGTACCTACTAAGACGATAAACCCCTTTCTTGGAATCTTATTTGCCTAAAACTAGGATGTTCCATCGAGTGTAAAGGTTCGTTTGAAGGTCACAGTTTTCTACGCTAAGGGATTAACATAGGCAGGTTAGTTATATACAAATTTTGAACTAGGGTTGACTGTTGTGGTTAGGTTCCTTTATTACATTTTCAAGGTAAGAAACACAACACCAATTATTAAACCAATAATGCAAAATGAAAGTTCACTACAAGGTATAAATTTCAATTCCTTTTGACATTTGTATTCCACTTTTACCATAACAATTTTGGGATCAAAATAACATCCATGAAAGAAATACCAATTTCTCAAGCACTTATTAATCTAGTGACTTTTACATACTACCAATTTCAACAATAAGTCTTTCAATATATTACCAAAAATAAACAATGAATTACTCAACGCCTTTACGTCATCATTCTTTCATCCTGCAAAAACCACATGAGCAAGATATCAGCGATAAATCGCTGGCATGGCATCCACCCTAATCTAACATAATTATCATTTTTCAGTTTCCCATTTACATATGATAATAATTAAAATTTGCAATCGAAAGAAAAGAGTTTAGAGACATGTATTCAATACATTTCATTTTACTTCATTTTGTAACCCAGGAGAGAGAAAGAGAAGGGAAGAGAGAGAAAACACCATTTTGTCAAAAGTTCTAATTCACACAACAAGTTACATTATAGTGTTTTAAACAATTATTTACATGTGTTAAAAGTTTCAGGGTGGTTTGGCAACCCTACGAGGGTCCCGCAACTTTCTATTTTTACATTTTCTCACTAGTTACAAAACGTTCAAAACGGGCTCGGAGGCTAAGAAACTACTTCCAAAAGTTATCTTCCGATGAGAACACACACCACGATTAACTTTCTATGTGTCCCTAGATATACCAAGAATTCATAGCAACTGACGGAATTGAAAAAGAGTGAACGGTTTGCGTTTGGTGGCTAGTTTTCGGGGCTACTGATCGTAGTTCACCTAGTTGTAAAATGACAAAAGTTAGCTCGAGGGCCCAGAAAACCATGTCCATAAATCGATGTTGATGGAGGAGCACACAACGAGACATCTCCTACTAGTTCCCCTATATAAGGAGAATTCATCAGAGTCGACGGGACTGAGAACTAGAAAACCATTTTCAAACGGCGACAAGTTTTCTGGAGCGACAAGATGAAATTGGTCTAGTTTGACCTCATCAAACTGTGACCGGAGGCCTACAAAATGGCTTCACCAAACTATCCCGAAAAGTGCTCTTTCCTATACTGAATGTTCCATGCAATTGTCTAGTATAAACACTAGAGGTTTGCGAAGATGGGAAGTAATTTCTCCATCCAGGTTTCAAATGGCGGTTCAAAATGAAAGCCAACTTTCTAGATTTAACAACTTTCTACTGTTGTAAACCAGTGTAACAGGGCTCCTATAAGAGCATCAAAAGGATGTCATATGTTCATTTCAGGTCAAACCAAAGGTCAAGGTGACTCCTCGTATACCAAGGTACGAATGAAACTTCACATCTCTTTAGAGTTACGAAGGGTACTTAATGAGTCTCGAAAAATGCAAAATTTAACTATTTAAAATAGGGAGAAGGTCAACTTTATCAATGGGGAGTCAAATTTTGTCAGTTGATAAAACAATATTGGAGTGATCAAGATGGGTAAGAGTTTTCTAAATCATCTCAAAGTGAGGGTGATAGTTCATGGTTTAAAGTAGGTGAGTTATAATGACTTCGTGAGTTATGACACGACAATTTATTGTTTTGTAATGAGTTGAAGGGACATTTAACTGTATTAAAAATCCTAATAATTTAAAATTCTATTTAGTTGCAAAAGAGAACTAAAACACGAGAATTATGAGAGGTAAGGGAAGAAGAACCATGCTGGAGAATGAAGAATTCGGTCAAATCAATGGCTTTCGGTTCAACATCTTGCTTGGGCACTTCATCAACCAGTTCACGAGCATCCACAGCTCCACCATTTTGCATACACGTCTACCAGGGAAGTTGCATTACAAACAAAAACATCTTGTTTTCTATGCCTTGATAAAATAGGTTGATGTGCATGCCAAACATACCATATTCCAATGTGTGCAACAAATAAACTCTAATCAGATTGGAAACTTGTTTGTTGCATTGGCTAGGGAGGATCCAAGGCCTTTTAAACAACCCATCTGGGCATATAGAGCAACCAACGTTGTCCCTCCAGCCACCTATATACCATAACACTTGCAACTCCAAAAATCGCCATACGTCTTGTCCCTTCCCTGTATCAAAGCTCTTATTTTAACACGGGCTAGAGTACGCTGGGAATGAAAACTATTAGGTTGGAGACCTAGGTTTGTTGCACACACCAAACATGCCATCTGAAGTATTTACAACCCACGAGGAAAACCATGTCTCTAACGCTAAAAAAATGCATTTCTAGAGAGTATGTTCCATGCTGTCCCATTTTTTCATTTGGTCAAACGTTGTAATAGCGTAAAGCACAGAGCATTGGCAACTACAACATCTGACAAAGTCCATCAATATTTTATGCTTTGATGGAAGCCCACGCAGGTCTAGGCATGGGCTGGGAGGATCTGGAAAAAAGGTTGTGGAGTCTGGCTTAACACGTACCAAATGCATTTGCTTGAAAGCTTCCAAGGCCTTTTCAACAAACTCTTTTTTTTTTTTTGCACATCTTGCCAACATTACAGTCCATAAAACACGTTTCTTTTAGGCATTGTCGAACAGTTCACATGCTTCCACATTTTTCACATTCTCATGTGCTCATCAAACACCAAGCAAACATATCCACACAACCATGTTTTTGCAGGCATTTTGTCACACAGTCCATGCGCCTTGTGACTGCTTCCACATTTGAATACAGATCCACCAGAGCAGGACAAAGACATCCATCTCAGCATAAGGGGAAAATGAATCTACCCAAAGGAGTCTCAGGTGGCTCAAGGGGCCACACTAGAAAGGAGAACAACACACAGGTAAAGGGGGGTGTTTGAGCTTGGTACATGTTGGGAGGATGATGGTGCAGGCTGGGAGGTTGGGAGGAGGCCACAACAGCCCTGGTACGCCATGAGAAGACTGGTTTTGCTCTGCCGCCCCCCTCCAAATTTGCCCCTTCAAAAAAACAAAAGACAAAAACCCTAACTACAATTTTTTTAGAGCCTTTTTTTTTTTGCCCTCCATTTTGTTTTTATTTTATTTTATATTAAATTATAAATGTATATTTTTATTGAATTAAGTGACATATAAACTTATGTTTTTCCCTACATTGATGTATTTGTTCTAAGACATATACGTATTTATTTTATTTTATAATTAATTTTTTTAAAATTTTCCTTTTTACAAATATAATTAATAATATTCCTTTGCGTACAATGACCAACACAGAGAGACGAACAAGACTCTCCTTCCATCCCAGAGGCGTTTGAAACCGGATGCAAGACAAGGACCGACCACGGCGTCACAACAAGAGACCGTCTTCTCATGCGGACCGAGGCGACCAATCCAAACAAATAAAATCACTTATCGATAATCAACAATAAAATTGATAACAAATCGACAATCAACTGATGAAGTTATCGTCCATCGATAATTAAAATAATAATATTATTATTATTATTATTATTATTATTATTATTATTATTATTACCACTTAAAATAATTATTAATCATATTAACAAAGACTGACATACCAACTCGACAATAAGGTAAAACAATAATACTATCAAATAGAGGCCAATCGACAATTAAATTAAAATAACATTATTATCATTATATATTATAAAATATATATATAATCACTATTCACTTTACCACGACAACAAGGTCCTCCTTCAAATAGGTTAACGAACAAGACATTACACAGTCCACACACAGAGGTGTCGATAACGACTCGAGAGAGCAAGGAGAGGGAAGGTGCTAAAACATCACTGAGACAAGGACAAGGTCAACAATGGTCAATGAGAGCATATGCACACAAGTGTCCCAGGCTTAGCAATAAGGTGTCGAGTCGGGGGGGGAACATCGAACGGGGCATTACATTTTCCATTTAAAATGTTTATACTTTCATAATAGAAGGGTAAATGGTTGCATTTTACCACCTAATTGAGCCATGAGTCCTCAAATTTCTTGGACTCTTTTGGAAAGCATCTTAATTTTTTAATCCCTTATATGAAGGCATTTCAACTATAACATGTACCTTTATAGGATCGACCTCTATAAACATTTGTTATATGAAATAGCTTAATATATTCCAAAAGAAACTTTGAATACACTTATTTTGGGATATAAGTATACACTATATTTTCACAAGTGTTTGAATATTTACCTCAAGTACCTAGCATGAAATTGTTTGTATTTGGATTTTCCAAGTAGTTAATTAAAATAATCCTTCATTATCTTATAAATGAGGTCATGCAATATATACGTCTGTGCCATTTGATAAGTGTATCGTAATTTTTAATCTAAAGGGAATGACCAAATAGATAAATGTCCCTCATAGTATCTTTATTAAAATTATGTTGATGATGGGATTGATCTTGATTTGAGCATACCATGTAAAATCATCCACAAAGGAGAGAATTTAATATTAGTTTGTTGATTCAATGGTCATATTGATGTTAGGGAGTGGAATTCATCCATCAAAAGACTTTTTAAAGTCACAATATTCCATACAAATCCAAAATTTCCCATCAGGATTAGTAACTAGAATAATGCTAGAAATCAAGGTTATTAATTATTGAGTTTAATAAATTCAACATCTTAGACATTTTGAATAGCATCCTTAACTAGTAGGGTTACATCATTATGCATTTTTATAATTTTTTCTTAACTAGCTTAGCATCTTGGTAGAATAAATAAAGATCAATATTAGGCATATCAACCTAAGACTATGTGAATAATTTAGGAAAATTATGTATCATTTATCTAGAATATTTTTTCATTTTGGCCCAAAGAATTATTGTGAGGATAGGTCATGGGTCTTCAATGGTGACATAATTATATTTAATTGTTTCTTCATTTGAAAATATAAAGTAGTCTTCCACCTATGGTATGGTGGGGATAACATCAGGTTTGTCAACCATACATTTGTGTCTATTGAAAATTCATCCTTTTCCATAGAATGTGGGAATTTATTTTAGAAGGAAACCTTTTATTATGATAAAAATGAAGTTAAATCATTGGGCATATTTTGTTATGATAGAAGGGATCTCCTCATATGCCCCTAAACATTCTAAAATTTCCAAAGTTCTAGTGACATGGTATCATGAATGAACTTGGGTTGTATTAACTCTAGATTCAATATGTGGTTGACCTATTTCTTATGGTTTCATTTAGATTTGAGGAAATGTGTATAAATATATGTGTTTTTTTTTTCATATTTAGTGTGGGTGGTAGGTATCCAAGGTTTGTTTAGAAAGTGATTTATTGTATTCATGATTATTTCTTATATACATGTGCCTACTTACCTATATGGTCTAATAGGGAGTGGATTCAATAATGACTTGTTATTTCATCTCCAGTCCTCAACCATTGTATCCTACTTTCAGTGTATATTTCAATATAAAACCACATTAATGTAATTTTAATGTTTCTATTGAAAGGGTGGCATAGTTAGTTTTTGAATGTGTTGTAATTGTATCCTTAACATGTGTTGAGGTTTTGGATTTACATGTCGAATGCAGGACGCCTATATTCTTGAGGATTAAAATGTAATTGAGCTATATCACAATAATTAAGTGTATTTTTTGTAGGTACATATATAAGTTGAGGATACTTGTGACACGCACTACCATTAACCTTATGATCATCATGTATGTGGTATAGTTTGTGTTGGGGAACCACCGAGGTTGAAACAAATCCATATTAGGGATATAATTCTCAATGGGTTGTGTCATTGCATAATATTTGAAGGGTTCATTGTCAAGAGGACAAGTGTACATGTATCCTTCATGGATAAATTTTACACATGCATGAAACAAAGAAGCGATTGAATTCATATCAAGAATCCAAGTTATTCCTATAATAATAATGTATTTGAGATCATTAGGCATGACTTAACAATTTGTTCTTGTCATTCTTGGGATTGTGGTGATATATAGTGTATTTTTTCCAAATTATACTTGTTGTGATATGTTATTAAATACTTCTTGGATGTTCATATCAAAATAAATGAGATATTTCTATCTCATGTTGAGTATATGGAGAAAATATATGTTGATAATGTTAATGCTTAACCTATTATCCAAAATAATTTACTTAACCCCCCTTCTTATAAATATGTGCTTGAATGCATAAGGGGAGGTGTTGTTTGATAATATGTTGAAGAGCTAGATATTATTTTTTAAAAAGAGATACTATCTTAGCTCCACCTTGATGTATTAATAATAGATGCAAAATAGGATGGCTCATTATCAATTGATACAATTGTGTTTTTAGTAGGGATGCATGAAGGATTTCCTTCTACACAATATATTTTACTTGATAGATATATTTTTATGAGTATTTATAAGTTTCTTAATGATATCATAATCTTTGGTTGTATTAGTCTATGTTCTAGGAGGTGGAAAAATATTATGAGGGATGTGTTAGTTACCAGCATTTTATACTACATAAGGGAGATTGTTAGCCCTACTTATTTGGATTGTGACTAGATTCAACATTCATGCAATGTGTTACAAAAAGGGAGGGAATATTTCATCATGTAGAACAATATCCCTAATTTTATAACATTCAAGTTCATAACATTTTCTTGCATTAGGTATGATTTTTGATATAATCTATGAAAGAAACATGTGGTTTTGATGCAATTGTTGTAATTGTTAGATATAATTAACTTGCGCCCATGGGAAAAAGAGATGAATAAATATGCGATGTACATAAAACTGTAAGAATCAAAATATGAACTTAAATTCAAGTCCTAAAATGGGGAAAGTTTGAAACCTTGACGTGATTTTAAACCTGGGTAGAGAAAAAACCTAAGGTTTTTATGTTTCAATAAATAGTGGAGCCACCAAAATGTTTTCATTACTTCACTCTTAAGAGATATAGATTGAACCAAAACTTGAACTAATTTTGTTCATATAAAAATGGTATAAAATATAATAATCTCAATTGAGGACTAACGAATATTGCAAGTATTTGATTTAGAATTTCAAAACAATAGAATTGCGATTTTCTATCGATTTTGTTTCTATCACTCATAAAAGTTGTCACATGATCTAGACATGCTTCTTCGGGTGCTCATGTATGAAATATGAACTGATAAACTATATTAACACTTCTAAAAAGGTCATATGCCTAAAACATCTAGAAAAATCAAGATTTATAGGAAATGTCCTTGTGCATTATCTGGGATCTGTAAATTCTACATACCCTTTTCCTATATCTACAATTTTCTTCGGATGTGTGTAATCTCTTCTATTCTATGTGGAAATAAATGATTTTTTTCTTCCTTGTTTGGACCCTAATCATGTGTGCTTGATCACAAGAGACCTTATAAAAGGATTAATATTTTGGATTATACTGACCCCAACCACTATGTGTTAAATGGATGACAATTGTGTATGTACCAATACTCCAAAGAGGGCTCAAACCATGTAGTTCTCCCACTTAGTGTGTGTGTGTGTGTGTGTGTGTGTGTGTGTGTGTGTGTGTGTGTGTGTGTGTGTGTGTGTGTGTGTGTGACTCTGTATAAATTTCCCACCATATCCAATCCATGAAACATGTCTAGACAAACCTAAAAGGGATGTCCCACTTTTAAAAATAGTCATTGGAAGCCCCTATGTTGTCATGTTGAGAATAGTTTTTGAAATTGATGGAAAAACCAATTAATGAAAAAGAGGATGATGGAGAAGTGCAATAATGTTCTTGACTTGATGATGGCATGGAGATTCGGGTGGTTTCATGATTGCATGAGTTGATTTAGTGAGATGGGCTTGTTTCAGCAAGCCTAATCAGTGATAGAGCATTGTGAATAGAGATACATTGTGACTTTAGGAGCATGGTAGATGCATGGAGAGAATGTTAAGAGAGGTTAAAGACACTCACATGAGATTTAAAGTGTAGGTACATGTGGAAGACTCGGTTGATCATTATTTGTGGGTTCACATCTAGACTAAGTCTAGGTGCTTCAAGACCAAATGAGGCATGAGGATGAGGTATAGAGCCATGAGATATCATGGAGGAATGAAGGGGTGTGATAAATGTTTTCTCAGGGTTTTTAGGGTCTTTTATAGAGGTTTCATGATGAGGTATGAGGTTCTTCTATTATGACCTAGCTTAAATCATATAAAATCATTACGGATAGTCATGAAAATGAGATGGGATATGAAGATGCAGACCTATTTGATCTAACTTGATGATTGGATATGGTGAATATGGGTTTCTTAGAGGTTTGAGAAAAATTTAAAGTCATTATGAAGAGAAATTTGTAATTTATGATGTTTTAGGTGAAATAGGGTCCAAGAAAGGGTGATTTCCAGCTCGAATTGTAACTTTTGATGCTCGTTGTGGATTTTGTGCTTTATATGGGACATTGTGTTTTTTAGGGATGTTTTTAAATTGATATAATAGCAATTAAAAATAATAATGAGATCATTTCATTATCAGGATTTTATGAACGAATGTTAAGAAGGTAAACTACTTTTTATGAGTTTGAAACCCTAGCTCAAAAGAGGTAAGAGAGAGCTTCTTGGTAAGTTTCCATAATTGATTTTTCTTAATATTATGATGATTGGAGGTTGTAGAGGACTCCTCCATATTTCCATAAAGGTATTATAGAGCATGTGATGATTTGTGGACCCCACTCAAAAGGTAAGTTTATGAAGATGTTTAGTTTGAGGCAATGTTGTCCAAAGAAGGTGTAGACACCTAAATTCAGCTATGTATCATACCTTAATCACTTATGTGTGCATAATTTTTATTCATCCCATTAATATAATTAAATTCCCATCTAATCCCCATTAATTAATTAATCCATATTAATTAATTAATCATTTTAATATCTTACATGCCCAATTATCCCATCCATATTAATCTTTATTCTTGTTAATTAATTAATCCCTATTAATTAATTAATACCCTTCATCTTGCCCTAACCAACCTGCTATTTAGGATGCTTTTATCCTAAATTCATCCCTTTTATTTTCTAATCTTTTCTCCCATCTATTTTTATGCCCTAACTACCTTAAATTCATCCCCAAGTGATCCAATCATGTCTACATACTTTAAAGCATCCAAATAATCCTTAAAAACATGAAATCATGCCAAAATCATAAAATGTTGTCCTCTCGGGAAACTTTCCCTCAATTGGCAATGACCCAACCCACTCATTATTTAACCCTATAAAATTGAATCCTTCCTTTCTAATTTTCAATTAGAATTAGATGCATGTAACTTTAGGCTTTCTTGTGAACTCGAGCATCCATCTCCATGCACGAGCATTATTAAAACATTTACAAACCTTCCGACATTGTCTCAAAGATGCTTCAATCCCTCATGATCATATTTCATGAGACTTATCAATATCTCTCTCTGCAGCTTTATTGTGTTTTTTATTGAATTATCTTTGTATCACTCGTATCTAATCTTTTGCAGGTTCAGATCAGTTCTAACAGCACTCACAGCTTCTCCAACAACCTTTTCCCTTATCCTTTTTCTTCCAGGTTGTCTTTCTCATCCATTCAACCTTGGCTTTATCCATTCTACACAGTCACTTCCGACCCTTTCAGATCACCATCCACCCATGCCTATTTTTCCAAATAGAATTCTTCGTTGTTGTTTCTAGCCATTTCCTAGAGTTTTATGCCCCTGGTCTCTACCTACATCGCACACAACATATACATATCCATAACATCCTCCAGGTTGGCATTCGAATCTACGGGTCTACACATTTATCTAAAAGTTTAGATCTATCCTCCCATTTCATTTTCGACCTACCTACACACACACCGGATCATCATTGACCCAAACCAGGTAATATTTAATTTACAGTTATTGCAATCGAATCGAGTTTTAATCATTTTTCTATTATTGTTGTTTCGTATGTTATCTACAATACTTTCTTTATTTCATTCTTTCTAAACAACGGGGTTGACATCCATGAAAGGAAGCCAAAAGATTCTTGGATCTGGCATTGTTTGGGTAACCCCCACATAAATCTATATAATCAATATCATTTTCAGTCTTATCTATCAGGTTTGGTCTGATTTGCAACAGGGGATCCATCATCATTTTGCACATGTATTATCGTACATCGAGGTAACATAAACTCTCTAGTATTTCTGAGTTTGCTATTTTATTTAGTAGCTAGTGCATTACCCCTCATTAAGAATGATAAACTTGGTAAACATTATTATAACTCCCAGTGGGACCACCGTTTAGGTGATCTCTTGCATTTATTATTTATTATTTTCTTTTCGGTCTTCCACTAACACCACTTTAGCGTGAGGATCGCTTTATTACTTGTTCATGTTGGGTTCGTGGCTTGGATCTTCATCACTGAAAAAGTGTAGATAAATAGGAAAAGCATTATCTAGGTATTCCTTGCTTATTTTTACCTATTTTATCCTTTTTGCATTGTACTTTCCCATTCCTATTTGTCTCCTTATAAAATATCACACTTCATTTTGGGTTTAAAAAGAACGTTCTTTTTGCATCCCGCTTGATCACATAGTCTAAATAAGGGTTCAAAATTATAATCACATTGTTAGGATAATTAATTATGCATTGTATAATTAATTATTTAACTATTGTTATTAATTAATTATTACATTATATTAATTAGTTGTATAATGTTATATGGTTTTATTAACCATATTTGTCTTATTATATTCATGGGTATAATTGTTATGTTGTTATAACAATTATGTCATTATTCATTTGTGCTTCCCGGATGTATTTTGGAAGCTACTGTATTTTAGTTTGTTGTTGCATAGTTGCAACTCCATATTTGTTTGTATCCAGGCTATCCAATATGTATAAATATTGTATCTGCTCTATTGTATTTTGATTCCATTGATTAATATAATTCTACAAGCTTCGTCCCTTTTTTACATTTGGTACCAGAGCTGGTTGAAGCTCTTGGAAAGTTTGGAGAGAGGTTGTAGAGGAAGAAAAATTGTGGAGAAGAAATCTACATTTTTGAGAGCCGTGTTGGCTCCAAAGAGCCTTCCCACATCTCCTTACAGTCCCAAACCTCTATGTGATTTCCAAGTAAACGTAAAGCAATTTTTTTGGCTTGTTACCTCCGCACTAGGAAAAATTTTCTCCTAGATGTTATTTAAAAAATAATAATATCTTTTCCCCATCAAGGGTTTGGCCTCTACATTGTCTAGTTATAGATAATATATTTTGTACCATCAAAATTAGAGGTGCATTGAGCAGTCTGCTTGCAATATTTAGAGGTCGAGTGTCTTTGTGCATTGGTTGGGTTGGCCTCTCTCATCGAGTTGTAGGCTCTTCACTTATTTCATTGGTGGGATCAACATTCACAAAGGAACCACCATCGGGCTATTGCAGGAGTTGAATTAGCTACATTGCTATGTTGTATCTCTATGTTATAGATTGGATGGATCGTGCCACTATTGGAGAAACCACAAACAAGTTGTTGTCCCTACAAAGGCCCACTCTAGTCAACATTGAAGCTAAGAAACCAACATTGAAGTGAAGCCAACATTTGATACAAGTGGATCATGTTGTAGACCGAGCCACCGCCTCCACGCCATAACCTACACATTCCTCATGGTCAATACGAGAGCAACCAACGACCCGCTCACCTCATACATGACCACGACCTGTAACCCACCTCAATTGACTCTGCGACCTACAACAAAAGTGAGTCAAAAAAACAATGTTAAAAGAAATAAAAAAAAATATCATGTGGCAAGATCAATAAAAACTTGGCGGCGACGAAAGGATATCAACCACGAACCTCTCCTCTTCGACTTTCTCTCCTCGCCACGGACCTACACAAAAATCACAAAGTGATCAAAACAAATCAAATCACAACATAGTGGTAGCCAAAGAAGAGGAAAAGGATCAGATCTGCATTTCCCAGGAACCCTAATACTGTGTGGACATCTAGTCAAAGTTCCAAGTCACATTTTTCAAAAGGTTAGTTCAAAATTCATTGTCTTTAAATATAATTTGCTCATTTTCATATACCAAGCGCACATAGTGCTAAGTTGGATAAGTGGAAGTGACTTGGGAGTGGGAAGTGCATGGTTCGACCCCCACCCCAAAACCTTTTTCAAATCACTTTTGACATTTAGAGGAAAAATTGGAAAACCGCAAATCTTGGAGGAGCATTTAGCGCTAAAAATATCTCTAAACAACTAGTTATAACTAAATTGGCCTCTAAATATTTTAGCGAGAAAAACCCTAATTTAGGGCAAAAACATTCTCCTATTAGGCCTAATTTTTAATTCTAAGAAACATTTTCCAAAGGGGGGATAGCTAAAAATTACATTTTCAAATTTGGTTTTTGTAATTCTTTGCATTTTGGGTCGTATTGGGCTCCAGAGGCCACCAAGGCCCACAAAACAATTTTTTTTCCTACCATTCAATTTTTCTAGATTTTTGAATGTAATTACATGCTTTAGTATATTGTACTAATTTTCAAGTTGTCATAGTCAACCAAAAATATTGTAACTGCTCAGAAAATGGCAAGAGAATTGTAATAAAAAACAGTGAAAATTGGTTCTAAAACACTCACGAGATCCTAGATCTCATTCGCAGC
The DNA here is from genome assembly GCA_018340775.1 of Taxus wallichiana var. yunnanensis. Classification (NCBI taxonomy): domain Eukaryota; kingdom Viridiplantae; phylum Streptophyta; class Pinopsida; order Cupressales; family Taxaceae; genus Taxus; species Taxus wallichiana. The sequence goes on along the minus strand of CM031236.1, from coordinate 114,061,130 downwards.
GTTTGGTATATACGGTTCCTCGGGAAGAACTTATGGGTAAAGTTGTCACAACTACTACTCGCACTTAACGCCTGATATAGTGTGACAACTTCATCTCGGCTTCGACCCTTTAAATCAATGGGGAGTAATAAGGTCACATTGCACACACTATGAGCCATCCCATCCGTTTGTGAATGATTGCACAACATAAACATAGATTGAGAAATTATCTTGAGTATATAGCGAAATTATGCATGCGTATGAGGATATTTCTTTGAGCCAGTGTCAATAATCACACAAACCCCTTTTAGTACTATCTTAGTACCACGTATTGAATTCTTTCATGTATGTTAACACCTCTTTCATGTACCACTAGGTATATAGAAAGGGTGAGCTTCTTCCACATACCTCCGGGTATATTGGAAGGGCACGTATATAAAAAGGTTTGTTGTATTGTATCAGATCGACAAGTATATAGATTGGGAGACCTTATATCTAGAGTGATAAGAGCCAAACCCTGTTAGTGATTTCTACAAAATGGGCACTAATGCCCCCAAATTTTTCTTCCAGATTCACAACTACTTAGAGGAAACAAATATGTTGCATGGAAGACTAAAATCAAGACACAACTTGAGTTTGAAGAGATCTGGACTACTATGAATGGTACTCTGACTAGATCAACTACTGATACAACACAATAACGGTAATTTGATAAAGTAGATCAAAAGGCCAAAATCATCATCTTGTTTGGAGTGTCTAACAATGTGCAACCCCACATTCGAGATGCTAAAACAACCAAAGAAGCATGGGATAAATTGCACATAGTATATGAGGCCAAAAACAATAATGTCATACTAAATTTGTAGAGTCAATTACACACATTGAAGTTCAAGAAGAATGAGAAAATTGAAGCTTTCTTAAGAAGAGTTGTAAAGTTGAGGGCTTCACTTCTAGCCTTGGGAGAAGTGGTCACAGATGATGCTATCATTCCCATTGTTTCCGAGATCACTCCTTCTTCTTAGCTCATTTTTGTAACAACACTAAACATGTCGATACGACAGTTAGTTTTGAAAACTGGTAAACCTACTACAACAAGAGGAGCCATGCATAATTAGGATGATGAAGAGGATAACACATTTTCTTCACATCAAAATGGAAAGGAAAAGGTAAATTAAAACCCAAGTCCTATCAAAAGTACCAACATCATAATCGAGTATCATGGGGACAAACAATAGAAGAAGCAATGCCCAATTTGTAAAAGAGGACATGACTTAAAATATTGTTGGTACAATACTTACAAGAAAGGTTCGTCAAGCAACTTTGGACCTCCACAACGACAATATCACAAGTGACATTCAAACTAAAATCAAGAGGAAAGAAAGAGAGGAGGAAGAAGGAACAGTCCAAGGGAAAGAGAAAGAAATGAATTCCAAAGCGTAAAGGTCGAAGATTTATGTTTTTGGGTTGGTAGTAAAACAGAGCCAAACCTACTTGCATAAATAAACAAAGCAATACCGATGAGCAAATGAGTAAAAGTAGATATGAATCTAAATGTAATAAACACGTGCAGATCTAACATAAGAAAGTTCTGACACATAACACAGGTATTCAGCACAAAGTCTCAATATTTGTATTATTGTTTTTCTTCTGTTACAAGAAAGCTCAAAGTCTTTCTCTCCTCACTTCTATTTTCATCTAAAAAATGTTCACCCTCGAATACAACAAGTATTCCAATATATATAGAAGAGGAGAAGGAAAGAAGGCAAAAAGGAGCCAACCACCTATTTACAAAGATATTTACAAAATATCTAAAAGTCATGTTGACTTTTGACAACTTGATGGATGACATCATCCCATGACGCAACATGGATGATGTCATCATTTGTGCCAACATACTTTAGACATTTCAACAAGAAAGTCAGAGAAGAGAGAGAAGAAGAAGAAGAAGAAGAAGAAGAAGCTACTCATCATCATCATCCTGCGGCCGAAAGGGGGTAGCCTGCTTTTGATGCTGCTCAGGTGATGAGATATGGAACTGAGCGCGGTATTCCAAAAACTTGTTAATTATTGGCCCAAGTTGATCCTGAGAAGGATCCTTGTGCCTATCACTTATTGCCTCACAAGTCTCCCGCTCATCTATGAGCTTCTCCGGGAGTTTGGAAAAGTCCTTCTCCGCCTCAATGAGGAACCCGACGAAGTCCCTACAGGCCAGCAGGTTGTTGATAGATTCAGTGTCAAATGTGACCTCTCGCCCCATTCCTTGAGAAGCGATCTCCTGAAGATCCGGATGGTTTCATCAGCTGACCTTAAGGTAAAGGAAGGAGTGAGCAACCCTGGCGACATGTTGAGAACAATTCGCTCCATTTGATGCATCGCATCCAGGGCTTCTTCCTTTACTTTGTCAATCTTTTCTAGAATAAATTCTAGCTGATCCACCCGATAGTCCAGAGTGGACATGATTTTGTTGAGGGCCCTTGGATGGCCGAAGACGCCGAACTTGACTGATCTTCGATCAACAATAACATTTGTGGAAGGCCTCGTGCCGCAGCTTCAAAGCATGTTCCAACTCTTCTGATATGGGCCCTGCTAACGCTTGGAGTTCTTTATTCACCTTACTGATATTCAGGTATAAGTCAGAGAACTCGGTGATCACTTTTTCACTGTCTTTGAGGATTTGGCTCCTCCAAGCGGAAACGGCCATACCCTGCTCACCGATCTTTGCATATTCATTGATTTTCTCCTGGCTGAGAAGCTCAGAAGTCTCGGCGGCAGTTGTGGGAGGCGCACTACCCATCTTCTGTAAGGCTTGGAGCAGATATTTGTTTTGCTCTTTTAGTAGCCTTTTCTCTTCTTTCGCTCTCAAGCTTTTGACAGAGGGCGTCAACCATGGAAAGAGCTTCCCCGGAGACTTTCGTAAGATGTCCCCATTGTGACTTGGGTCACAAGTGAAATCATTTGAGACAGATCCTTTTTCTCTTTGAGGGATCGGGGTATGCAATTTCCATGATTCTCTCACCCGCAAAGACTTTTAGAGAAGCGTGTAACAGGCTTCTGCTTCTTTGCCCCTTTGGCTGGGATCACTGAAAAGTCCATCGGAGCGATGGGAACTTTCCTCTTTTGTTGGCTTAGCTGCTGAGAGATCCAGACCGGTCCTATGGAAGAAGGACCAGAGACAGAGGAGGAGGCAGCTACAGTAGAAGAGGGGAAAAACGTGGAGACACGCGGCGGCGGCATTGAGAGAATAGCCGAAGAAGTGTCCACGGGAGGAAGGGAAACTGCAGCTGTGGAAGACATAGGAAGGGAAGGGAGCCCGGAGATGAGGGAAGAAATGGAGGAGGACAGATCAGCGAGGGAGGAGAAGATAGACGAAGAAGCAGGGGAAAGAGTAGAAGAAGGGACAGAGGACACGACCAAAGGGATGGTCGCTTGAGTCACTCGAGGAGGGGAAGGAAGAGAAGAAGAAGGGATAGAAGGGACCTCTGTTGTGGTAGCAATGCCGACATCCTGAGTGGATGGGCCAATTGGAACTTCCTCTTCTGCTTCTTTCTCTGGTGTGACCAGAGATATTACCTGCTCGGGTGCCGCGGAAGGAGGACTCTCAGGGGCTTCTTCCTGAATGGTGCTGGATTCACCTTCTACACCTTTGCCTTTAAGCTGCTTCTTGGATCGTGAAGGTGCGTTGCCCAATGGGGAGGTTGTGAAATCAACCCCGAGGTAGATTAGGCCGTTCATCCGGCACCAATGTTCTGTCCTCCGCAAAGTCTCCTTGACCCTCTCCTCAATTGTCTGAGGAGCTTTAGTTCTATCAATGGCCGGGAAGGGCCAATCATCCCCATCTGTATCATTATATACCTTGTCTACTTCATCTTCTGTTGTTTGGTAGCCTTTGGGGACAATGGCTACCCCATATTGGATGATTTCTGCCAATGCTAGGCGAGAATGATCCTTTCTTCTGAGCTCTACCTCATGGAGGACGTCAATATAAATATCCTCGATCTGAGGAACATGGATCGATCAAGCTTTGCTCAAGCAGCAGCCCTGGGTCGAAGGTAGGCCTGGCCGGGAAGTCATGCTTCAAATTGAGTAACTCCACCGCAAACATTTCCTTCGCCTTGTGGTGGGTAGAGCATGTGTATCGCCCACCGTGAGGGGGAAAGGAGTTCCACCCTTCTTTCTTTTAAGGCATTTTTCGTGGTATGTGACCAGCTGCCCTGATAGTTCCAAAGAGAATCACTTAGGCCCAAGATACCTTGGTAGCTCCGGTTGGCTCTCCCAAAAAGTTGGCAGCCCTTAGATAGGTGAATGTAGGAAATTGGGTGAACAGGCTCCCCATTTCTCCGTGGCTGCCACTATGTTTTTGGTCAGTACGACTATGAGTCATATTCGGCCTCAAAGCAGTGATGATGTGATAGAAAAACACATCGTTAACTTTTGTGAATCGGGAGATGCTATTCTCCAACCTTAATTCTGGATATACTGTGATATTTTGACTCCGAGGCCAAACTCCACTCCGGTTAGGCCTCGGATAATCCCTCTCGACGCCGCAGCACAGACCACGTAGGAGTTCATATGGAATACTCCCGCCAGGCCGAATTGTCAGAGCTGTTCGAGATGGTGTTGCTTATAATTTCCCCAAAAAAGCGCTGATCAGAAAATTCTTGTTCATTGTTTCCAAGTAGCGCAAAGATCCATTTATGGAAGTAATGGGCGCGAAAGCCCAAGACCCCGCTCAGAAGGTAATGGTATCACGAGCTCTTCCGAGAAGTCACCGCGGTGGATGATTTGGGGCCACCGGGTTACCACCTTCTTATTTTTCAGATATACTTCATTCATTAGCTGCATACATTGGTCTTCATTGTCTTCCTGTGCCTCGATGCACTCGCTTGGCTAACGGCCACAAAGTGCCGGTGGTGAGGGATGCCGAGTATGATCTCAAAATGATGGGCAAGTGAGGTTAATGACTACCTCGCCTCATGTTTTTTCGACACATCTTGTGTCTTTGTTGTAACACCGGGCAACCACCATCATAAATTCATTGTTGATTGGCGCCGACGGGATTCCTCCGCGAAGTGCAGTGGCACCGCTATTAGTTTGTCCATCCATGGACTCCTCAGAACTTTCTCGAGTTCTCGCCTGCATTCCTCCATGTCGATATGCCCCACCCCGAGTCTCCGACGTCCATGCCGCATTCGGCCCGTGACTCTGCATTCTCGACCCTTTGATATTTGTACTTCATCTCTTCCTCTGTAAGCTTGGCCTTTCCTTTGGTTTGGTGGGTCTCCTGCTGGATGTAGACATATGTTCTTTCGAACTCAGTTGCTGATCTGCATGAAGAAGAAGCGAGACCCAATCCGAAAAGGTTGAATTAGCCATTTGATCTTCCATTGGAATGTTAGCAGAAGAAAGAGTTAGAGATTTTCAGGCCCAGGGCGCAGGAAAATTGCAGCTTACAGGGCTAAAATAGGTAAGGCGCACAGGAAGAGGATGTTGCAAAGGTTAAACTGGCGCCAAAGGCGCATGGCGCATGCATACTGCAGAGTGCATTTTAGTAAAGGGCGCATGAAAGTTGCGTGTTGCATGGAGACAGGATGCGCCAAAGGCGCATGGACTTTTCATGTTACATTGTGATTTGGTGCGCCCTTTGGCGCATGGGAAAAGTGTGTAACAGGAACTTTTCGTGCGCCAAAGGAAATATGGCGCGGCGCACGGAGGGTTTGCACAACACGAATGTTACTGTAAGGAGGGATGCGCCTGCGCTTTTACGACTTTATACTGGCGCAGATAAAGCTTGTGCTGCATGGATGCGGGGTGCGCCATTGGCGCATGGAAAAGTGATGCAGCAAGGAAGGAATGCGCCTTGGGGCGCAAGTTCAGCGCTTTGTAGATATGGAAGAGGCGCGCCGAGGGCGCAGGAAGTTAACGATGCAAAGCAGTAAGATGGGTGCGCCATTGGCGCGGGTTTTTAGTCATGTCAGCAGGGGGACAGATGCGCCATGGGGGCGCAACTGTTTATAATGTTGCATGACGCGCCGGTGCGCCAAAAGGGAAAAACAGAGTTTTTCACATGGTTCAACCCTTCTTTCTTTTAAGTTCCAAGGTTGTTTTGGAATATACAATGGTTCAATCAAAAGGGGTTCAGACCATGCCCTCAAAATAACATCCTCCTCCAGCAGATCTGGAAAGATGAAAATAAGGAAAGAAAGCACGGGGGGGGGCTAGCTCAAAAGATGCATTCAAAAACCAACCAGCAAGCACGAAGAACCAAAAAAACAAATCACATGGAAGAGATAAGAGCACTTACCCGGATAAATAGAGAAAACCTGGAAAACGGGTCCACAACGCGTTGAAAACGACGAGGCAGAGGCTGACAGGCTCAGAGAATCACGTGCTTAGCGAATAGTGAAAATGACATTTTGGGCGCGCAAACACATATATATAGGTGAGCTGGTCATAAATGCGCCACCCACTTTTGAAAAGCGCATGAAAATTGCTGTCGACACGGGAAGGCATGCGCCCTTTGGCGCACCAAAGCGCCTGCCAACAAGAAATTAAGCGCGCTTTGGCGCACCAAAAGCGATGTCGACATGGGATTATGTGCGTCCTTTCGCGCACCAAAAAAAGGGGCAAAACGCATTGCAACACAACATTACACACAGGCGCATGCGCCTTGGCGCACGCAGGGAAGGCTCAACAAGCTTTGGCGCACCAAAAGGTGTGTTGACACTGAAAATCATGCGCCAAAGGTTTTAAAGGGGGCGCACCAAAAGTTGGTGTTACATAGCAATTTCATGCGCCCAACCAAAAAAGGCTCAAAAGACAAGTTCGAAAAACCAGATTTCCCGGGAAGGGATTTTATAACGTTTCGAACGCAAGGGATCCCTAACGAGGGATCGGAACAAAATTTCGGTATGGTTATCGGTAAAATTGCCCTTGTCAATTTTACGGGATAACAGCTGGCTCTTTTTGGGGACTATCCCTGAGTGAACTCGGGGGTAGAGAATCCCAGTTCTCATGTGCCTATCCATTGGGTAACAGAGTCAAAAACAAGGGCGACCGGAGGGGGAGCAAAAGAAACACACAACAAACCGAAAGCAAACACACGACGAAAGCAAACACACAACATAAAGCAAACTATACAAAGAAGAGAGCAAGCTCTACTTCCTGAAGATCTTCAGATGCTGCCCGCTATAAGGAAGCGGGAGTTCGGTTCCATCCAGATATGAGAGATAGAAGCTATTCTCTCCATTGAGCTGCTTGATCTTGAAGGGCCCTCTCCACAGGGAATCAAACTTTCCGTGCATGCCCTTTGGTTCTCTTCGCTTGTCCCACAAAAGGACGAGATCTCCCACTTGAAAATCTCTCTGCTTGGCCTTCTTATCAAAAAGCCTCTTAACTTGATTCTGATGTTCAGTGATCCTATCGACCACCCTTACTCTCTTTCTTTCTCGCAGATACATGATTCTCTTTTCAAGAGAATTTTGGAAAGTTTCATCTTCGATAGCTCGTGCCAAACGCAGAGCAGAAGTTCCAGTAAATGGGAAGTTGGCATCGTTGCCATATAACACTTGAAAAGGTGACATGCCGAGAGATCTCTTCGGGAGTAATACGATCGCCCACAAAGCGCCGTACAAAGACTTGTGCCACATTCGCTGATTCTCATCTACTAACTTCCGTATGATGGTCACCAAGTTCTTATTACTGGATTCCGCCTGACCATTTCCCTGAGGGTAATAGTCTGAGGCGTGAGCCAAAGTTATCCCATATTCATAGCAAAACTAATAACTTCTCGTGAGGAGAAGTTAGAAGCATTATCAGCAACGATTTTGTTTGGAACGCCGAACCTGACAATGATATTTTCTTTAATGAAATTGCAAACCACCTCGTAAGTGGCATGCTTGATGTGTATGGCTTCCACCCACTGGTGAAGTAATCCATTCGTAAGGACATAACTATGTCCAACACTCGATTGAGGATTGAGTGCGCCAATAAAATCAATTCCCCATTGCCTGAATGGTTCATTGATAATGACCGGCCTTAGGGGAAAGGCAGCCAACTTGGGCTTGCCGACGAATTGCCGCTGGCAGGGTTCACACTTCGCCACCCGTGATGGTCAGAGATCTTCAAAAGAGCATCGCCAATAGTACCGGCTCGAATGATCTTTGTGCAAGCAGCATGAGGAAGAGAAATGCCCTCCACAGGCTGAATTGTGAAAACTTTCCAATAGTTTTACTTGCTGGGGTTTGTCAACACATCGCAAAAAGATGCCATCTATCCCACGTTTATATAAACCGTCATCCCAGATGACATATTTAGCCGCTCTGAGCTTTATAGTGTGCTTCTCCTTTGCAGTTAGGTGCATTGGGCATTCGCCGTAGGTAAGGAAGAAAGCGATGTCGGAGTACCATTCATCACTAGTTGCAACAAATAGAACCAGAGGCAGAGAATCAGGCTCTTCCTGCCGGTCCTGTGTTTCGTTGGTGTAGTCACCCCTATCATCAGGGTTTTCTGAATCTTTGTTTTCAGCCATTAGCTGACACAGGCCCTTGCCCCTCACTAGCTTGGTTGGTTTAATATCCAGGTCATACTCCTGGACCTTTGCGATCCAATTTCCTCGCAAGCTTCCTAACTCCTGCTGAGTTAGAATTGATTTCACCGCCGTGTCTGGGACCAACACCACCGTATGCGAGTTTAGAATGTAATACCTGAAATTCTTCACTGCTTTGACAACGGCGAAGGCATGCTTTTCCAGTTGAGTCATTTTTAGTTCGTGAGGCTTGAGGGGAGAACTCATGAACGCGATCGAGATTCAACATCCTCCGAGTTCTTTTGCATCAAGATCATGGACACAAGTATGCTCGATGCGTAATCTATACATGATGAAGTCCTTGGAGAAATCGGGACATACCAGATCGGTGCATGAGCAACTAAGCTTTTATTTCTTCAAATGACCTTTTTCCCTCTTCACTCCATCTGAAAGTTGGTGACCCCTTCATCATGTTCAATATGTGACGGGTCTTTTCAAAGAAAGTCAGAACAAAACGCCCGAGAAAGTTCACCTTTCCAAAGAAAGAATGAACACTGGGCCTTGCCAGAAAGCAGAGTAAGGCTTTGAATAGCCTTAACTCTTTCGACATCTATCTTTGTTCCTTCTTCGCTAACCACATGCCCTAAAGAACTTCCCTTCCGTGACTCCAAAAACAGACTTCTTTGGGTTTAGGGAAATCCCATGTTCTCGGCACGGCCAACACTTGCTCTAAATGATCACAATGATCATTTCATTGTTTAGAGAACACGGTTAAGTCATCTAGATAAACCACAATGACTTTCCCCATCATACCTTTGAATGCGAAATCCATGGCCCATCTGAAAAGTGGCGCCAAAGATTAGTTAGGCCAAAAGGCATCCCGTCAGTAGGCAAATGTACCCTAGGGAGTAGTGAATGCTGTTTTAAACTGATCTTCAGGTGAAACTTCAATCTGATTGTAACTCAAAAACCGTCAAGCATGGACAAGATCTCCGATCCAGCCATCGCTGCAGTAACTTGATCCATTATCTAAGAGGGTAGTTGTCTTTTCAAGGAAGCTTGATTCAAATTTCAAAGTCTACGCATATGCGTATCTCGCCATTTTTTTGCGCACCGGCACAATGTTTGCTACCCAAGTATCGTGATGGATCGGGAAGATGATTCTCGCATCCAAGATCTTCGAATTTCGGCCTGGATGGTACCCGAGATCTTAGGATTATAGTGCTCTCGCTCGCTGGAAGGCTTTGACATCTTCTTTCAATGGGATATCATGTCAACGCCCTTTCGCTTCAAGGACTTTAGATCGGCATAGACCATGCCAACACGCCCATATATTTTTTTAAAGAACTTGACAAATTTTCGCTTTTTCTCAAAGCGTGCAACATTTGCCAATGTTCACAAATCATGGTGCTCTATCGAACCTATATTGACCGGTTCGCTTTTCGGGATGAGTTAGTGGTCATCCCGCTTTTTCTTTTTTACAAAACGGTCATGCTCGCTTCGAACAACCGCCTCCAGAGAAACCAGCCCTTTGGAATTTTATTTCCTTTGAAATGACATATGCCATCATTCCTTCGATTCATCGCCTTGATCGGTGACTGATTCACGGCAAGTGGAAGTAGATCCTTCAAAGTGCAATTCTTTAAAATTTTCCGCCTTTTCCAGAAAAGCAATGAGTTGATTATCGTCGTTGAACACCTGCCAATGCTGAGAATTGTCTGGCACGCTCGGGCGGAAAACCACCTCAATGGTGTACTTGTTTGTTTTCAAACCTGGGTGTGGGAGCATGAGGGACGCTGAAACAGCCAATGAATCGGCCATGTCATTCGGGAGCCTCGAATGATTCTATTGAAAAAGCATCGAATTCTTCAATGCTGTCCCATACCGCATTACGGTAATGCCTGAGCCTCTCATTTTTTACTTGGTAAATCCTTTTGACCTGATTTACAACTAGCTCTGCATCACCTTGTACTTTTAGATTTTTAATTCCTCTTTCTTTTGCAGCTTGCATACCGAGTAACAGAGATTCATACTCAGCAGTATTGTTAGTGTTGAAAAACTGCAATTTGAACGAGAGAGGAATTACCTCCTCTTTGGGAGATATTAGCACGGCCCCAGCGCCACATCCACTAGTTGCACAACTGCCATCAAACTGCAAGGTCCAGATCTCATTAAGATCCTTCTCCTGAACGAGAACACCCATTTTATCCGTCTCGGTAGATAAGAAGTAGTTCCCCATCCCTGATGATTCAAAAAGGATTTGGGCCTTGGGGTCTTCAGAACTAGTAACCAAGTACTTCTTTTGTGATTCCGGCTCCAAAGTCTGCATTACGCCTTTGACTGGAATTCTAGCTTTAGACCACCCATATGAATTTCTCCACCAACTTCGCCGCAAAAACTTCTTCCCAAAGAAAATTCCATAGGCCGGAATGTCAACAAGGACTGCTATTTTTACTCTTTATCTGGGAAAGCCGCAAATGCAAATTGCGCGTCTTTGATTTGGCCAACCAACGGAACCTGCTTGGTTTCCAATGAATAACATCGCCAAAGGCTTGGTAAGAGTGAGGCCCAAAGCATGGGTGACTTTTGCCGGCATGACGTTATCAGAAGCTCCGGAATCAATTATGCAGTTACTCAACTTATGGCCATTGATTAGGAGAGAGAGATAGAAAGGCTCTATCTTGCCTGACGCCGATGTTGAAGCAACATTTATGTGGGATTCAGGGGGAGTGGAAAGGATTCCTTTTGGGGAAACCTGCTTAGATGCAACAGCTTGACTCTGAATATATTTGGTCAATCTTACAAGCTGTTCGGGGTTTGATCAAGGTACTACTTTCAGACATTTGGATCTTGGTCTTTTTGCATGATCTATGATATCAAATGCGGCCAAGGGTCGTTGGTGAAGGAATGAGTCCTCACCTCGCGATGATGGAATAGGATTGGTGGCCTTGGTAGGAATGTGAGAGGATTGATTTGGAGGAGAGATAGGGGAAAAGATTTCTTGTAAAAGATTTCCTGTGGAGTTGAGTAGAAGAGGATTACCTCTTTTAGCAATGATCGGAGGCGCATTTGACACGGCCTTCCCCGCTGGACATGGGCAGCAACTTCCGCTTCTTTTCCTCATGAGCGAGTAAAAACAACATATGACTGTCCCGCTTGCATATCCCCGGGTACCCTCTTCTTCATCGATTCTTCCTCATCAAATTCCATATACCCGATAGTAGAGTCGCCACGGTTCACCGACATCTTGATCATCTTCGCCGAGACGAAGGTTCTTCATAATACTACTCTTCTTCTTCAATCTCGGCCAGAGCATTGACCGGAGGAGCCTCAAGCGCCAACCGTGGAGCAGCTGTAGGTAGCGCGGCCTTTGTGAAACATTGTTGGGAATGAAATTCCTCCGCGGAATATCCCGCACGAGGAACGGGGAGGCCTGGGCCAATCGCTTCTTCAATGCAAGCAAGTCATTCGCCATCTTTTGAAAGGCCGGATCAGACGAAGTAGTGGGCGAAGGGCCCAAAGATTTAGGCTTGGCTGATTCCTTTTTCAATTCGCCAGATATTATCGATTATCTCTATCCGAATGGCAATGGCTTGGGTGAGAATCAAGGTAGCCACTCGCTTCAAGGAGCAAGAAACTAACTTTCGAACTCATAGCATTTATTTACGAAGAAACACTTTTGATTTTCCGCATTGAAGAAGCATGGCAACAGGGACACGGTTGATTAGTGCATTAAACCGGGTGATAAAATCGCGCATGGTCTCATTGGCCTCTTTCTTCAGTGAGTGATTCGTGATAATAATGCAAATGCATCCCTCAAGGCTTGACTGTCTTCGAAAGCATCCCGTAAGGTGGCCCAACCGGTGATAGATCCCGGCCGGCAAATGCCTGAAACCATTCACCGCAGTCCTCGTAGGGTTTTTAAAAGGTAACCGACACATCTTCGTGAGTCACATCCAAAATACGCATGACATGATGAATGCAGATATGTGGGAATCCGTGCTTTGATTTCCGCTCCCGTCAAATTTGGGAAAATTCTTTCGATTTCCGTGAGGGAGCGCGTGAACTGGATGTGGTAAAGCCAAAGGACCCATCGCGTTTCCCCATGGTACCGCCATCTGAAAAGCCGGAAAGAGAACACGAGCTGGAAGTGTGGTTCCGCTGAGTAGCAAGGCACTACAAAGGGATGTGGATGCCCCCTGTGAAAGACTTTTTCTTCGTGAAGGTGAGACACTCCTGGATGACCGGCTAGCCGAGCTTAGCGCTGAAAAACGTGCCGGTGTCACGCTGAAATTGTGCCTTTGAAGCAGATCGAAAGTAGGATCAGCTTCTCCACGGGCTCTCCTGCTGCGCGTAAAAGGTTCACTCGCCAGTGTACCTTCCAGATCTGTGATATTATGGCGCAGATTCAAACTTTCTTTTTGGTTATACTTGCTGATTTTCTGGTTTTTCTGATAAAAACCAGCAGCAAATACTTTTCTAAATATTTAAAACCTATCCTCTTCAGAAAACCGATTGTGGTTAAATGACAAATAACAACGAGGATAAGGTAGCAGGGAAGATTAGCAAGCTGATTTTCGGATCTGATTTTGACTTTTTTCAGAGGGTTTCAAACTTTTTGCAAACAGCCAAAAACTCAGATCTACGGCAAAATACTAATTTTTATAAAAACTCAGCGAACTAAAGATTTGTAACAAGGCCAGATCTATGGATCTCAGAAGAAAATTTTCAAATCAGAGCACTTTTGCAAATTTTTGGATTTTTATCAAAAAGTTCAGATTTACAAACAGGCAGCGATTTTCTTATTTTTTCTGATTTTTCAATCTTACCACCATCATAGATCTGACAGATCTATTCGTTCCCCAGCGGAGTCGCCAAAAACTGTTGGTCCGAAAATCTGTCGCTTGGGCAGATCTATGGATAAACGAGCCAACAGTGCAGGTGGCATAGCCCTCTTGAGTCAAAGAAAGTGAAACTGGTTTATTGCTATTCTACCAGCAGGAATCTATGCAAGTCTCACAGATTCTGCCTTCGGGGGTTTGGGATCTCATCCCAGTAGAGGTTTTTCCGACTGCGAAAAGAAAGGAATGAAAGAGAGGAGGAAGAAGGAACAGGTCCGAAGGGAGAAAAGAAATGAATTCCAAAGCAGAAAGGTCAGAAGATTTATGTTTTTGGGTTGGTAGTAAACAGAGCCAAACCTACTTGCATAAATAAACAAAGCAATACTGATGAGCAAATGACAGAAAAGTAGATATGAATCTAACAGAATAAACACGTGCAGATCTAACATAAGAAAGTTCTGACACATAACACAGGTATTCAGCACAAAGTCTCAATATTTGTATTACTGTTTTCTTCTGTTACAAGAAAGCTCAAAGTCTTTCTCTCCTCACTTCTATTTTCATCTAAAAAATGTTCACCCTCGAATACAACAAGTATTCCAATATATATAGAAGAGGAGAAGGAAAGAAGGCAAAAAGGAGCCAACCACTATTTACAAAGATATTTACAAAATATCTAAAAGTCATGTTGACTTTTTACAACTTGATGGATGACATCATCCCATGACGCAACATGGATGATGTCATCATTTGTGCCAACATACTTTAGACATTCCAACAAGAAAGTCGGAGAAGAGAGAGAAGAAGAAGAAGAAGAAGAAGAAGAAGAAGAAGAAGCTACTCGTCGTCATCATCCTGCGGCCGAAAGGGGGTAGCCTGCTTTTGATGCTGCTCAGGTGATGAGATATGGAACTGAGCGTGGTATTCCAAAAACTTGTTAATTATTGGCCCAAGTTGATCCTGAGAAGGATCCTCAGTGCCTATCACTTATCATTGCCTCACAAGTCTCCCGCTCATCTATGAGCTTCTCCGGGAGTTTGAAAAGTCCTTTCCGCCTCAATGAGGAACCCGACGAAGTCCCTACAGCCAGCAAAGTTGTTGATAGATTCAAAGTGTCAAATGTGACCTCCGCCCCGCTCGAGAAGCGATCTCCTCAAGATCCGGATGGTTTCATCACCTGACCTTAAGGTAAAGGAAGGAGTGAGCAACCCTGGAGACATGTTGAGAACAATTCACTCCATTTGATGCATCGCATCCAGGGCTTCTTCCTTGACTTTGTCAATCTTTTCTAGAATAAATTCTAGCTGATCCACCCGATAGTCCAGAGTGGACATGATTTTGTTGAGGGCCCTTGGATGGCCGAAGACGCCGAACTTGACCAGATCTTCGACTGAACAGTCGAACATTTGTTGGAAGGCCTCGTGCTGCAGTCTAGCATGTTCCAACTCTTCTGATATGGGCCCTGCTAACGCTTGGAGTTCTTTATTCGCCTTACTGATATTCAGGTATAAGTCAGAGAACTCGGCGATCACTTTTTCGCTGTCTTTGAGGATTTGGCTCCTCCAAGCGGAAACGGCCATACCCTGCTCACCGATCTTTGCATATTCATTGATTTTCTCCTGGCTGAGAAGCTCAGAAGTCTCGGCGGCAGTTGTGGGAGGCGCACTACCCATCTTCTGTAAGGCTTGGAGCAGATATTTGTTTTGCTCTTTTAGTAGCCTTTTCTCTTCTTTCGTCTCTTGAAGCTTTTGACAGAGGGCGTCAACCGCTGGAAAGAGCTTCCCCGGAGACTTTCGTAAGATGTCCCCATGTGACTTGGGTCACAAGTGAAATCTTCTGAGATGATCCTTTTTCTCTTTGAGGGATCGGGTATGCAATTTCCATGATTCTCTCACCGCAAAGACTTTTAGAGAAGCGTGTATGTGCTTCCGCTTCTTTTGCCCCTTTGGCTGGGATCACTGAAAAGTCCATCGGAGTGATGGGAACTTTCCTCTTTTGTTGGCTTAGCTGCTGAGAGATCCAGACCGGTCCTATGGAAGAAGGACCAGAGACAGAGGAGGAGGCAGCTACAGTAGAAGAGGGGAAAAACGTGGAGACACGCGGCGGGCATTGAGAGAATAGCCGAAGAAGTGTCCACGGGAGGAAGGGAAACTGCAGCTATGGAAGACATAGGAAGGGAAGGGAGCCCGGAGATGAGGGAAGAAATGGAGGAGGACAGATCAGCGAGGGAGGAGAAGATAGACGAAGAAGCAGGGGAAAGAGTAGAAGAAGGGACAGAGGACACGACCAAAGGGATGGTCGCTTGAGTCACTCGAGGAGGGGAAGGAAGAGAAGAAGAAGGGATAGAAGGGACCTCTGTTGTGGTAGCAATGCCGACATCCTGAGTGGATGGGCCAATTGGAACTTCCTCTTCTGCTTCTTTCTCTGGTGTGACCAGAGATATTACCTGCTCGGGTGCCGTGGAAGGAGGACTCTCAGGGGCTTCTTCCTGAATGGTGCTGGATTCACCTTCTACACCTTTGCCTTTAAGCTGCTTCTTGGATCGTGAAGGTGCGTTGCCCAATGGGGAGGTTGTGAAATCAACCCCGAGGTAGATTAGGCCATTCATCGGCACCAATGTTCTTGTCCTCCGCAAAGTCTCCTTGACCCTCTCCTCAATTGTCTGAGGAGCTTTAGTTCTATCAATGGCCGGAAGGGCCAATCGTCCCCATCTGTATCATTATATACCTTGTCTACTTCATCTTCTGTTGTTTGGTAGCCTTTGGGGACAATGGCTACCCCATATTGGATGATTTTCGCCAATGCTAGCGAGAATGATCCTTTCTTTCGAGCTCTACCTCATGGAGGACGTCAATATAAATATCCTCGATCCGAGGAACATGGATCGGATCAAGCTTTGCTTCGGGCAGCAGCCCCTGGGTCGAAGGTAGGCCTGGCCGGGAAGTCATGCTTCAAATTGAGTAACTCCACTCGCAAACATTTCCTTCGCCTTGTGGTGGGTAGAGCATGTGTATCGCCCACCGTGAGGGGGAAAGGAGTTCCACCCTTCTTTCTTTTAAGGCATTTTTCGTGGTATGTGACCACCGCCTTGATAGTTCCAAGAGAATCAGCCTTAGGCCCAAGATACCTTGGTAGCCTCGGTTGGCTCTCCCAAAAAGTGGCAGCCCTTAGATAGGTGAATGTAGGAAATTGGGTGAACAGGCTCCCCATTTCTCCGTGGCTGCCACTATGTTTTTGGTCAGACGACTATGAGTCATATTCGGCCTCAAGCAGTAGATGATGTGATAGAAAAACACATCGTTAACTTTTGTGAATTGGGAGATGCTATTCTCCAGCCTTAATTCTGGATAATACTCGTATATTTTGACCTGAGGCCAAACTCCACTCCGGGTTAGGCCCGGATAATCCCTCTCTCGACGCCGCACACAGACCACGAGGAGTTCATATGGAATACCCTGCCAGGTCGAATTGTTGTCAGAGCTGTTCGGAGATGGTGTTGCTTATAATTTCCCCCCAGCAAAAGCGCTGATCAGGAAAATTCTTGTTCATTGTTTCCAAGTAGCGCAAAGATCCATTTATGGAAGTAATGGGCGCGTAAAGCCCAAGACCCCGCTCAGAAGAATGGTATCGAGCTCTTTCGAGAAGTCACCGCGGTGGATGATTTGGGGCCACCGGTTACCACCTTCTTATTTTCAGATATACTTCATTCATTAGCTGCATACATTGGTCTTCATTGTCTTCCTGTGCCTGATGCACTCTCGCTTGGCTAACGGCCACAAAGTGCGGTGGTGAGGGATGCCGAGTATGATCTCAAAATGACGGGCAAGTGAGGTTAATGACTACCTCGCCTTACTATTTTCGACACATCTGTGTGTCTTTGTTGTAATCGGGCAACCACCATCATAAATTCATTGTTGACGGCGCCGACGGGATTCTCTCCATGGAAGTGCAGGGCATCGCCTATTAGTTTGTCCATCCATGGACTCCTCAGAACTTTTCGAGTTCGCCTGTAATTCCTCCATGTCGATATGCCCCACCCCGAAGTCTCCGACGTCCATGCCGCATTCGGCCCGTGACTCTGCATTCTCGACCCTTTGATATTTGTACTTCATCTCTTCCTCTCGTAAGCTTGGCCTTTCCTTTGGTTTGGTGGGTCTCCGCCGGATGTAGACATATGTTCTTTCGAACTCGCTGCTGATCCGCATGAAGAAGAAGCGAGACCCAATCCGAAAAGGTTGAATTAGCCATTTGATCTTCCATGGAATGTTAGCAGTAAGAAAGAGTTAGAGATTTTCGTGCCTGTGGCGCAGGGCATGAAAATTGCAGCTTACAGGGCTAAAATAGGTAAGGCGCACAGGAAGAGGATGTGCAAAGGTTAAATCTGGTGCCAAAGGCGCATGGCGCATGTATACCGGTGCAGAGTGCATTTTAGTAAAGGGCATGAAAGTTGCGTGTCGCATGGAGACAGATGCGCCAAAGGCGCATGGACTTTTCATGTTACATTGTGATTTGGTGCCTTTTCGCGCATGGGAAAAGTGTGTAACAGGAACTTTTCGTGTGCCAAAGGAAATATGGCGCGGCGCACAGAGGGTTTGCACAACACGAATGTTACTGTAAGGAGGGATGCGCCTGCGCTTTTACGACTTTATACTGGGCGCGGATAAAGCTTTGTGCCGCATGGAGTGGTGGGTGCGCCATGGCGCATGGAAAAGTGATGCAAAGAAGGAAGGTCAAGCGCCTTTGGGGCGCAAGTTCAGCTTCAAGATATGGAAGAGGCGCGCGCCTGAGGCGCAGAAGTTAATGATGCAAAGCAGTAAGATGGGTGCGCCATGGCGCGTGGTTTTTAGTCATGTCAGCAGGGGGACAGATGCGCCATGGGGGCGCAACTGTTTATAATGTCGCATGACGACACGTGTGCCAAAAGGGAAAAATAGAGTTTTTACATGGTTCAACCCTTTTCTTTTAAGTTCCAAGGTTGTTTTGGATATACAATGGTTCAATCCAAAGGGGTTCAGACTATGCCCTCAAAATAACATCCTCCTCCAGCAGATCTGGAAAGATGAAAATAAGGAAAGAAAGCACGGGGGGGGGCTAGCTCAAAAGATGCATTCAAAAACCAACCAGAAGCACGAAGAACCAAAAAACAAATCACATGGAAGAGATAAGAGCACTTACCCGGATAAATAGCAAAAAACCTGGAAAACGGGTCCACAACGCGTTGAAAACGACGAGGCAGAGGCTGACAGGCTCAGAGAATCACGTGCTTAGTGAATAGTGAAAATGACATTTTGGGCGCGCAAACATATATATATATAGGTGAGCTGGTCATAAATGCGCCACCCACTTTTGAAAAGCGCATGAAAATTGTTGTCGACATGGGAAGGCATGCGCCGGGATTATTTTCGCGCACAACAAAGCACCGCCAACAAGAAATTAAGCGCTTTGGCGCACACCAAAAGTGATGTCGACATGCGCCAAAGGGATTATGTGTGCGCCTTTCGCGCACCAAAAAGGGGCGCAACAAACGATTTGTTATAACACAGGCGCATGCGCCTGGGCGCACACAGGAAGGCTCAACAAGCTTGGCGCACCAAAAGGTGTTGACACCGAAAATCATGCGCCAAAGGTTTTAAAGGGGGCGCACCAAAAGTTGGTGTTACATAGCAATTTCATGCGCCACCAAAAAAGGCTCAAAAGACAAGTGGGCTGATTGATGGATCTAAAGACCAAAAAATTCTACACTAGTAGAGATGTTGAGTTTTTTAGAAGAAGGAAGTAGAGTCTCCTCCTCTAGACTCACTTGATGTAGATTCTTCACCAGTTGTAAAAATTGAAGCTGATGTTCCCACAGATGAGGAAAGTGATGATGGGGATGATGGTGTTGATCTAATAGAACCATGACCCATGGGAATAGTTCAAAGCATATGCCCAAGTGGTGTACTAGCACATTACAAGATGCAAGAATGGATGCTCCACTAGATACATCCACCCCTGGACCACGGAATTGCAGTAAAGTAAGAGAATAAGTTAACTTTTCTTTGATGAGTAGAGTTATTGAGTTTGATGAGACCTCTACATTCCAAGAATCCCTATAGTCAAAAGCTTAGAAAGATGCCATGGACTCTAAATATCAGTCAGTAATGAAAAATAACACTTGGCATCTTGTCGATCTTCCACCAAGGAAGAAACCCATTGGATGCAGATGGATATTCAAAACAAAGTACAAATAAAGACTTGTAGAAAATGGGTATGTAAAAAAGAAGGCATTGACTACAAGGAGACATTTGCTCCCATAATTAATATCAAGATGATCGGGATGATCTTTGCTCTAGCTACACTGATTTGGTTGGAGAGTTCATCGGATGGACATAAAAAGTGCCTTCTGAATAGAGATTTACAAGAAGAAGTCTACATGACTCAACCTAAGGGATATATTATACCTGGTCAAGAAGCAAAGGTATGTATACTCAGGAAATCTCTGTATGCTCTCAAACAGGCACCTTGGGCATGATACATCAAAATTTATGAGCATCTCATACAACATGGATTTGTTAGAAATCCAGATGGCCCCAATATCTACCTCAAAATGCAAGGGGGAGATTGTGATTGTCGTTGTCTATGTTGATGATCTAGTCATCACTGGTAGTTCAGTGAGGATGATTGATGCAACGAAGAAATATCTTAATCAATCATTCTACATGACCGATCTCGAGCTAATACACTATTGTCTTGGATTGGAAGTATGGCTAGAAAGATAATCACATATTTGTTTCTCAGATGAAATATATCGAGACAATACTCGATAAATTCAGGATGATGGATTGTACATCGATTACTACACCTATGGAGAATAGATTGCAGTTATCTTGTTTAGATCCATCTCCTGAGGTAAGTGCCACTCTTTATCGGTAGTTGATTGGGAGTCTCATTTACCTGACATACACTAGACTAGATATCAGCTTTGTAGTGAGATATTTATCCAGGTTCATGCAGGAACCCAAAGTTTGTCATTGGAAAGAAACAAGGCACATCTTGAGATATCTCAAAGGATCAGTGGATCTTGGTCTAGAATACAAGAAGAATGACAACTTCTTCTTGTCAGGATATTCGGATTCAGATCATGCTAGGCAATATTGATGACAAAAATCCACTTCAAGATTTGTATTCTTTATGGGATCTGGACCAATATCATGGGGAAGCAAGAAACAACACTTTGTTTCTCGTTCTTCCATAGAAGCCAAGTTTTGTTCTCTGCGGAGAAGTTTTCTATGAAGCGATTTGGCTACATCACATACTCAAAGAACTTGGAATACCACAAGACAAACCGACCACCATGTATGTTGAAAATGAAGGTGTTCTCAAACTTGTTCGCAATCTATTTTTTCACAAAAGGACAAATCCCATCGAGGTACAAGTTCATTTCATATGCGAGCATGTGTTGAAGCACAATATACAAATTCAATTTCGTCTCGATAATTTGAACAAAGAGAATATATCTTCACGAAGTCACTTGCACGTGACAAGTTCAAGTTGTTCAAAGAGTTCCTCTCCTCATCCCTTGAGACAATGCACAATTAAGGGGGAATGTTAGGATAATTAATTATGCATTGTATAATTAATTATTTAACTATTGTTATTAATTAATTATTACATTATATTAATTAGTTGTATAATGTTATATGGTTTTATTAACCATATTTTTCTTGTTATATTCACGGGTATAATTGTTATGTTGTTATAACAATTATGTCTTTATTCATTTGTGCTTCCGGATGTATTTTGGAAGCTATTGTATTTTAGTTTGTTGTTGCATAGTTACAACTTCATATTTGTTTGTATCCAAGCTATCCAATATGTATAAATATTGTAGCTGCTCTATTTTATTTTAATTCCATTGATTAATATAATTCTATAGGCTTTTGTCCTTGTTTACATACACATCTTATCACACAACCTAAAACCACACAAATAAAATTAACACATCAAAACACTTCTTCCCTCGGTAGTGATTGGGATTTGATCACCCAATAGGAAGCCGCCTCATATGTTCCCTAGCCATAAATTTCTTAAAACTAAACATAGTTCTCCTTCTTTTAGGTCCTTTGTAATCCACCTACTTTTATTTTTCACATTATTGATCACAACATAAAAGGAATTTTTTTCTTGAATTGTTTTCTTAACAAATGGAATCAAACTTCTCCTCAAACAGTTCTCAAGATTCCTCCATGACCCCATCAGAACCCTTGGTTTCTTCTAGACCTTCTTCCACCCCCATCTATGACTACCTTTTCCATAGACCCTCTACCTCTTGATCATGTTGACTAGTAAACCATGTTCCACCCCCTTTATCTCATATCATCCCTGCCTCATTTGATATCACCATGCCTAGCCAACTTATTGGCCTTTCTGTCTCTCCCACATCATATCTCCTTGCCCAATCCCCATCATCCTATCATGATCTTACTTCTCATCATATATCTCCTTAATCAATCTAGTCTTCACCACCTGATATCTTTAGACAATCATTCCCCAATCCACCACTAGAAAACTCATCCTCACCTCCTATATCATATCAATTCAACCCCTTTTCAATCAACACCATACATCTTTCCCTACATCTATTTTACCATCTTCATCATGTACCCCTATATTAGATGTTGTGCCTACCACCTCTTTAAGGGCTATCTTGACACTATACTATACCCACGATCCCATTACCTACCACCTTAACCTCCACTACTTCTCTTTCATCTACAACTAGTCCTACTCTTACCACATCCATACTAGCCTTGATTGCACATGTATCTATATCCACACCTATCATTCCTAGACCATTATCTACATCTCTCCCACACACACATGTCACTATAATGATATCTTCCACATCCACAAATCCATCCAAGTATAACCTAACTTTTTGTCACATATTTCTTTACCCATGCCCACATCATCCATTCCTCCAACATCTACCATGTTTTCATCTACATCCATAATGCCTCTTGGGACATCTAAGACAAACACAAAAGGCATTAATAGTATTCTTGCACAACCTCTCAAATCTGCACCTATTCATCTGCAACCTACATCATCCCCTCTCACATAGACATCATTGACCCCATAATTCAAATGCCCCTTTCTATTTCCATATCCAAAATTACTCTTGAATCTACTCCATCCATTACATCGAACATGTTCTCCCATCCACATCTCTTCTACCTTTTCCTATTTTTCCATCCTTAGAGCCCATACTTTTTCCCATTTTTTACTTCTTCCCACACCTACCATATTGACCATCATGAGAAAATCCCCATTATCTCCTTCTTCTTCTACACCACCTTCATCATTTGAACAATATTGGAGAGCACTTCAACTTTCCACACTATAGGTGACCCTCATGTCTCATCGCACAATAAGACATCCCCGCATCTACCTATCTTTCACCTTCCTTAGAGTACATCATGAAAAAATTACTTCCTCCATCAGCCACAACCCCATCTTTGGATCCACCAGTCGAAATCATTACCATCCCTACCAAGGGTACTCCTCAACAATAAAAATCCAAAAACCTTGGCATCCTTCCATAGTGATCCCTTGAGCGTCCTCATAAGAAGATCGACATTCCTCCTATCAAGACCAGATCTACATCCTCCATCCTAGGCCCACATCCCTTTGTCTTAGGACCCTTCCTCCATCATGAAAAATCAACCAATACATATTCAAACATTCTATTTCCCTCCTAGAACCAGTTCCCTCATCGAAAACACTTCCTGTCCATCCATCCAAGCCTAAATAACCAACCTCTTCTTCTTATTCTTGTCTACACTCTAGGCCTCGATACAATCCACCATCATCCTAGCCATCCATGCCATCTCACAAGTTCTCTCATGGTGTATACATCAAATCATATGTGAAGGTCTTCCAACATTTTATTCGGACTTTCGCCATCACGCTCCCACCTATTAGGGCCTTTGACCCAAACCATCTGAAGCCCTCATGGTTTGTTCCCTATTGCATCTATGCCTATCATCATACTTTGGGTCATGAAACCCAGCATTATAAGGCCCTTCAGGACTATCGTCCATAATATTATTAATCAAGAGGACCTCCTTGATGAGTATTCTTCTCCATCTACTGATTCATCCATAGCCCATCCGATCCCTTTTACCGCATCTCCATCCACCCAAATTTCTGGGTCTCTTCACCCATCTACATCATCTCCTAACACTCTTCTTGATGAGGTTCCTCCCTTGTTCATCAATATTATTCACCTTGATACACCATCCTCCTAACATCCACTATCTTATCTACATCCTTTTTCGTTGGGAGAACATATTCCCCCCATTATTAATTTTAGCATCCTTTCTCTTATCTTCGTCGATTCATCCTCCCGCACTAGGGGGAATTATTTCTAAGACTTGTCTATTCACATATTAGTTCCTCTCAACATTCGACATCATCTTATCTTATCCAACTCAGTTAATGTGATCATACTTTCATCTTCTCTTCCTACAAATATTTTTATGGCCATATATGTGCTTCCCTTTGGAAGTACCATGGATTTATCTAAAATATGCCATTTAAGGCACATGTTTCGTGATTTTTGTCTCATATCATCTAGTATTGGTTTATTTTGAATCTCTAGGGGACCATTTATTTATCCTAGATGCATACCTTTTTCTCCTTATTAGGTAGTATTTGCTCTTATTTTCTCTTATTCATTTGGCCCTATCTCTCCAACGAGACGTTAATGTTAGAGTCTCATAGATTTATCGAGAATGTCTCGGCTCTAGAAAGGAGCCAACGTGGAAATTTTTTTCCCTAATTGTATTGGACCATACATTATTACACACAAGTATGGGTTGAGAGCCTATCATTTTCCTCCTTGATGGTAAACCAGAGGTGGAACCACTTAATGCATTGCACTTTTGACCATTCTATTGTTAACACATTTACCAATTTTCCCTTAGTCATGTCTTTGGATCATTCCTCCATCTTAGCCTCTTCCATATCTCATTGTGATGATTTGGAATTATGTGGTCTTCCATCACTTTCTAGATGTGACCTTAAATATGGACACCATAGCTCTACCCATAGCATATTCCTTATGGATAGGTTCTCCCCTTTGGTGAGAAATCCATGATCATCACATCCATCACCTTCTTATTCACCTATTGGAACCATGCAAAAGGTCCAGGGGTGTCTCTTGTACATTCTTTATCCCCTCCTAAGTGGTCTACTTAGCTATTCCCAGATCTCCCCATGTAAATTCAAAATTCATGGATGTTTTTATCAAAAATCAAAGTTATTGAAAACATATTGATCCTTTAAAGGATAGTTACTCATGCAAAAAGAAAAGAAGAAAAATCAAAGTCAAGAGTAAATCAAAGGAAATAGATCGATCCCTCGAAGGATGGATATCATGTATTATTCTTTCCATCCACATATTTTGTATAAAGTAGACCATACCCTCAAAGGATGGATACTCCTTATGGAATTTGAAGGCTTCCCACATTGATTATCCTTCCATTTTAGCATCCTAAGAAAGCTTCCCACATTGATCAAATTTCTTTTAGCGAGACTTCCCGTGTTGAATAGTTTTCTCTTTCCCCTTCCCTAGAGATGGGGCATAGTTTAGGTAACACCACTTTTAAAGAACCCTCTTCACTTGTACAAGTACATCTCAAATTCCTTTTTCATGTTGACATTAGGGTCTTCTCATCCATTTTTTTCTTATGATCCTTGAAATGACTAACTATTTTTGGTTATCTTCTAGCATTAATTTTGGTTGCACGTGCCTTGTGTCACTTGGATCCCCCTTTTGTTTACCCCCAATTTAGTTAGAGGAATCATTTCCTCGTATTTTCCTCATTATAACATGGTGTTTTTGTACCTATAAGTCGCCACCATTCTCGAGGCATTTTTATCCTAATCCTATCACATTTGTCTTTCAACACATCTTTCCTCACCTTAATCACCTCTATACTATCTATCTATCATGCAACATATTTATTCTTACATCCTTCATTAATCACATTCATTCTTAATTTGTTTTCATCACATCTTACCCATATACATTCTAATCATCATGATCAAATTTAAACACAAAACATGTAGCCCTAATCCTCATCACACATTTATATCACCATTTTATCCATACACGTGCACATATAAGATAACAATCTAATCATACATCTATTTCACCATCATCATCAAATAAAAAAAAACATATAATCTAAAATAACCATCACATCTAATCTAAAATCATCATCACATTGAATTAAATCCATCACATCACATAATTAACACATAATAATCCATGATAAAACCATATATCATATATAAAAAAGGATATCAATACATCACGTCCCTCTAGGGACTCCCTTAAAGCAAAGATGTTATAAAAATTGATGAATTGAATGTATGAGGTTTTCAAGTCCTCTCCCTTTGGGGTGAGTATAAAATCTAATCCCTATGCATCTTCACCACCCTCATGGCCTCCCTCTACTCATTGTGGCTATGCCACACTCATTGTACTCATAGATGGCCCAAATCCTCTGTTGTCATCCTTTTTAGGTTCTCCCAGAGTAGCTGTTGTCTTTGGCACTTCTCAAACAAGATCCCCTCATAATATCTAGCCTTTCCTCTTAGTGCCTTGTATCTATCCATAGAAATCATGTCGGGAGGTGCTACCTATCCCGACCCCTATGGATCTACCTATGCACCACTCACCGAATCTGTCACCAAAATAGTAGTCAAATCACCAAAACGGGTTGTGTAGGCCATCATGTCATCGGTAGAGGTATCTTTCCGAGTAACTCGGTCACTCTCTTGAGTGATTGCATCCCACTTTTGTAGAGAACTCTCTCTCTCTCTCTCTCTCCACCATCATCTTCTCTAACTTGGCATGTAATCGTGCCACCTCCGTAGAGTCTCTTGCTCCACCATCTCCACCTCCTCTAGGAGTCACCTCAACATCAATCTCCATCTCCTCTATCTCCTCCTCCTCATCTCCTCTCTCCATAACCACCCTAGATTCCTACATGGTAGTCATCCAATCACTAAATCCAACCCCGAATGCTACATTTTCACCCTCATCCCATGGTGCAGCCTCCTCCTCTATAGGATTTTCCATGACAGGCTCGGTAACTCCCCTGTCATCTCCTCTCTATAGAAAAAATAGGATCCTAGGGCACTTTTTGGATGACTCAAAAGTGTCTACTCACCCTATCAAACTAAACAAAATATATCATCTCTCGATGGTATCTCCTACATTCACCTTTTCCTCCTCATCCTTTTAACTCTCTGTCTACACCAGCCGGGTTGGAAAATCCCTATACGGCCACCACTTAATCTCCTCACCATCTAACTCTATAAGCTAATATACATACCAATCCACTCTCCTCTTAACCCTATCACTGAAGGCCTAATCAGCCCTTCATCTCATAAATCCCACCTCTAATGGAATGTGGTCTCCTGTAACCCATGGAAGCCACAGTGGTGAATCACTATTATATGCTCATATGCCCAGTAGTGCAATAAGAAACCCACATCCAATCATGACCTCCTTCTTTCTATATACATGGAAAGCTCATGATAAACCTGATCCAATAGAGTAGTCTGAATGAAAACATTATTTGGTGGTCCATGATGTTTGCCACCATACCGGTTAACGCCCATAGAAATTGAGCCCCACTAGAATCTCGACAAATCATAGCAAAAACACGATAATCATCACCATATAGATCAAACGGTTGCATGAGTACCCTAGCCTCATATCTCAACTCATATGTAAAATCCCCTAAAGAAAATATGATGTGGGGTGCATTAGCTCCAAATAGCCATGTCAACACTGCTAATCTCTCCTCGCTAGTAATTTGAACTACTTTCTCCTTGTATCAACAATCTTATAAATCGATACATATCCTCCATGGTGACTATCATCTCCCCTTTCCTAAACAAAAATGTCCATGCCTATCAATACCATCTCTCCACCAAAGTAATCATGAGCCCTAAATCTCATGTGATCCTCTAATAGTATCTAAATCCACCGAACCCCATTGTAGCCAAGTGATTCCAGTCAACATCTACGGGATCTCCTATAATTTTCTCATATAGAGAAAGCACTTTGTCCCTCAAATGTAAGGTATCTCTAGCGGCTTTGCAACCATAAAAAAACATACATATATCGAGATCATACAAAATATGATCATAATCAATTAAAATTCATCAAAACCCAAAACTTTATCTTAATCCATTATTTTTCATCCAAAATGAATTAATTTTCATCTAAAATTCAATATAAACCCTAATCTATCCTATCTAAGCACGTCGACACCGACCCTAGTCGGGTTGATGCATTTTGGGGTTGATCGAAATTCATTAGGGCTTGGTCGACATTGACCCCGTATGGGTTGTCGTCAACTACCCTGGCGTCATCCATTTTTGCAAAAAAATGAATAAAACATTAAAATTAATTAAAAACTAGTGTGTGTTTTATCACTCACCATCCTCCATACCCTCTGGTGCTTCTTCATAGATTTGGTGGATTCCATCTCTCATTTCTCTCTTTGATCACTCTATTCTTTCCCATCAACTTCACACATGTAAATGAGAATTTTTGGCCAGCCCCTAGGCTTATATAGCCACCAACTTTAGGTCTTCATTAATCGCCTTCGGATTTCCATCAATTGGCTCTAGTCATCCTCGACTCCCCTTGGAAATATTATTTTTGGGATTTTTCCTTGCCTTGTATCCTTTCCTAGGGAATCATCTATTGTTGACCATTAAGTCCACATTTATGGCCATCTCTATTTTCCCTCCAAGAATTTTTGATCCAACATTTAAAACTATTTCTTCCTTTGGGCATACATACTCTCTAAGTCCACACTCCGTGGCCATATTTATTATTCCTTTGGGCATTTTAATCCTATTGTACTCTCAAAGTCCACCTTTTGTGGCCATAATCATTCCTCTTTTGGGAATTTTATTTTATAATCCTATCTAATTCACGCACAAATTCCTCCTTTGAGGCCATATTCATCTTCTTCTTTGGGCATTACATTCATTATATCAAGTCCACTCTTGTGGCCATATTCATGTCTTTCCTTGGGGCACCATTATTTTCATCAAATTCCACCCTTTGTGGTCATGATTTTCCCCTCTTGGGGCATATTTTTTCCTTTTTTCCTTTGTGGCCATACCTTTCCCCACTTTGGGCATATATTTTATTTGTTTTATTTTCACCTTCTCGGCCATATTTTCCCTTTGGGACATATTACTTCATCATTCATCTTTTTTTCCTTCTCATCCATTTTTTGTGTCCTATTGGGCACCATATCATTCATCCTCGTCCCTTGTGGATGCATACCTATTCACTTGATTCCTCATGTATGAAGGATTTCACATACCTTTTCACATATAGTTATGCATATTTTGATCACTTGCCTATGACTTGTTGGTCATCCCGACTTTGCACCATACTACAGTGATCTTCACCCACTCACTAGTTCATAGAACATTGTATCCCATCTCCATTGAGACCACAATTTTCCTCTACCGATGTGATATTGGAGTCACTACCATTGTTTTTATTCATATTGCGATCCTTTTTCTAGGGCATCTTTCCTTGGTAATCATTTTACCCATTTCTTTTTAGTTACCCACCCACCCTTTTTCATCTACCTTTTTCAAACACGTCATCGATTTCCCTTGACGTCATCGATCCCCCATTTGAGGGGGAGCTTATCATCAATCCTTATTTTTATCCTCATCCAACTCTTATCATTTTTGTCTCATGGCTTGCTATCCAAACCACTCAACAAAAGGGGAAAAATGTAGACACCTAAAGTTGGTATATATACCTTAAACGCCTTCCATGCACATACTTTTTATTCATCCCCTTCATCTAATTAAATGCCCATCTAATCCCCATTAATTAATTAATCATTTTAATATCTTACATGCCCAATTATCCCATCGATATTAATTTTTATTCTTCTTATTTAATTAATCCCTATTAATTGATTAATACCCTTCATCTTGCCCTAATCAACCTGTTATTTAGGATGCTTTTGTCTAAGTTCATCCCTTTTATTTTCTAAGCTTTTCATCCCCAAGTAATCCAATCATGTCTACATACTTTAAAGCATTCGTCCAATCCTTAAAAACACAAAATCATGCCAAAATCATAAAATCTTGTCCTTTGGGAAAATTTCCCTCAATTGGCAATTGACCTAGTTGTCATCGACCCTATAAAACTAAATCCTTCCTTTCTAATTTTCAATCAAAATCAGATGCATGTAACTTTGGGATTTCTTACAAACCGGGAATATTTCCTACACGAGAATTCTTGAAACATTTACAAACCTTCCAGACATCATCTCAGCATGCGTGCATACCTCACGATCATCTTTCACGAGACTTATCAGTATTCTATGCAACTTTATTGTGATTTTTATTGAATTATCTTTGTATCACTCATATCTAATCTTTTACAAAGTTCATATTAGTTCCAATAGCACTCAAATCTTCTCCAACAACATTTTCCCTTATCATTTTTTCTTCCAAGTTATATTTCTCATCCATTCATCCTTGGTTTTAACCAATTACATGCTAAAGTCATTTACGACACTATCATATCACCATCAACCAGGCCCAATTTTCCAAACAAAAATCTTCCGTTGTTGTTTCCATCCATTTCCTAGAGTGTTTACGCCCTAGTCTCTCCATGCGAGACTAACCATAGCATATACAGATCCCTAACATCCTTTAGTTAGCATTCGGACTCTTGAGTCTATATATTTATCTATAGGTTCAGATCCATCCTCCCGGATCACCATCAACCTACTGGCACACATTACGGGTCACCGAAATCGACCCCAGGACTAGTTATCTGTCAATTTACAATTATTTCAATTGAATCATCTTAAAATCAATTTTAATCATATTTTATATTTAGTGGTGTTTCTATTTTTACATGTTATCTATAGTACTAGCTTTATTCATTCTTTCTAAAAACGGGGTTGACATCTGCATGCGAAAGGAAGCCAAAAGCTTCTTAGAGTCATCATAATTCGGGAAGCCCTTGTATAAATCTATCTAATCAATATCATTTTCAGTCTTATTTGCAGGTTTGGTTTGATTTTCAGTAGTGGGATCCATAATAATCTTGCACCCTTATTATCATACATGGACAAGGTAACGAAAATTGTCCAACATTTTTTAGTTTGTTAGTTTCTTTAGTAGCTAGTGCATTAACCCTTATTAAGAATGAGAAACTTGGTAAACATAAGGTATGAAATAAATTGACATTATTTTGAGCCTAGGATTTTTTATACATTTTTAATGATATTTTCAAGTCATGGTTGAGGTCCTAGAGGGAAAAGTGTGACCTATTTATGAAGACTGGTTTTTGGGCTTGTAAAGGATAATTTTGAGAAGTTTTAGAGATTGACTGGTCGAAGGCCTTCCACTTAGAATTAGAAAGAAATGTAAGATTCTATGGAAATTAGATGCATAGCGATTTCCAATTGTATATTGTTTGTCACTTGATGATGAGTTTTTATAGGTGAACCATCTCAATTTGTGAAGACCAAGGTTGCTTGTTTTCAGGAAAGGATTTCTCTAGTTGGAAGATGGAGGTAAAAGACACATGTTTTGGATTATCTAATGCTTAGAGTGAAGAGAGATCATTTTTTTCCATATTTAATGCATTTAGAGATCATGAAAGTGGAAGAAAGGATAAAAATAGTTGATTTTACAAAACTACTTTCCGGCGTACTCAATTTGGTGAAGAGGAAAGTAGGTTTGGTTTGCATGGATGGATGTTTCAAGAGGTCTAGCAAGCATTTATGTGATCTAAAATTCAGTGGATTTGTGGTTACATGTCATATTTTAGGTGTTTTGGTGTGATCTTGATGTACATAAGTGAAGAATGGTTTCTAAAAGTAAGCTGTTTTGAGAAATATATGAGCCTTTTTATAGAGTTATGAAGAATTTGATTGGTTCAGTTAATGTCGGACCATGGATGATGTTATTATGTCATATTTTACATGTGTGAGGCCTTTAGAGGCTTGAATAAATATGTTGATGAATTTAGAGGCCCGTAAGGAGCTTAGTGATGGGGTTT
Organism: Taxus wallichiana var. yunnanensis; assembly: GCA_018340775.1. Taxonomy (NCBI): domain Eukaryota; kingdom Viridiplantae; phylum Streptophyta; class Pinopsida; order Cupressales; family Taxaceae; genus Taxus; species Taxus wallichiana. Next base: position 114,029,659 of record CM031236.1, on the reverse strand, counting down.
TGGTCCATTTTTGGCCTACTTGGTGTCTTGGAGCATGTACAACCTACATGGGTCCATCTTATGAGTTTTTATTGATTTATCGTTATATTTTTATGTTTTAATGGTCGAGATAATTGATCCGGATGACTCATTTTATTATTTTGAGTTGGGAATTTTAAAAAGTGCATGTTTTGTTTAAATTTGAATTAGAAAGAAATGTAAGATTCTATGGAAATTAGATTCATAGTGATTTCCAATTGTATATGGTTTGTCTCTTGATGATGAGTTTTTATAGGTGAACCATCTCAATTTATGAAGACCAAGGTTGCTTATTTTCAGGACAGGATTTCTCTAGTTGGAAGATGGAGGTAAAAGACACATGTTTTGGATTATCTAATGCTTAGAGTGAAGAGAGATGAAATTTTTCCATATATAATGCATTTAGAGATCATGAAAGTGGAAGAAAGGGTGAAAATAGTTGATTTTACAAAACTACTTTCTAGGCAACTCAATTTGGTGAAGAGGAAAGTAGGTGTGGTTTGCATGGATGGATGTTTCAAGAGGTCTAGCAAGCATGTATGTGATCTAAAATTCAATGGATTTTTGGTTACATGTCATATTTTAGGTGTTTTGGTGTGATCTTGATGTACATAAGTGAAGAATGGTTTCTAGAAGTAATAGCGTTTTGAGAGGGATATGAGCCTTCTTTATAGAGTTATGAAGAATTTGATTGGTGCAAGTTAATGTGCGACCATGGATGATGTTTTTATGTCATATTTTACATGTGTGAGGCCTTTAGAGGCTTGCATAAATATGTTGATGAATTTAGAGGCCCGTAAGGAGCTTAGTGATGGGGTTTTGGTCCATTTTTGGCTGCTTGGTGTCTTGGAGCATGTACAACCTACATGGGTCCATCTTATGAGTTTTTATTGATTTAGCGTTATATTTTTATGTTTTAATGGTCGAGATAATTGATCTGGACTGACTCATGTTATTATTTTGAGTTGGGAATTTTATAAAAGTGCATGTTTTGTTTAAATTTGAGTTAGCTAGAGAAAGGGAAAAAGTGCAACCAAGTGTTAGTGTGAAATAGGTATGAAGACATAAAATCAGATCTGAGGATATTTGCAAAGTCTGAGGAGTGTTAGATAGCATATGTGCAAGGGTTTGAAGTAAAAACAGTCCATGAAAGATAAAGAATGAAGTGAGTTTAAGGAGAGAGAAGTTGATGAGGTTTTGATGTATTTGTGAGCTGAAATTGGATCACAAATAGCTATGGGATCAACCTATTTTCAGTGATCATTATTCTACAAAATATCTTATGATTATTCATAGTCATAGGAGTCTCTTTTTTGAGTAATATCAACAATGTTTTAGGGTTGGTGTCTCACTAAAGAAATATATTGTGATGTGTAATAATCATTTGAGTCCTTTCTTTTTGTAATATAAGAAATGTTATTCAATGATTTTTATTCCCCATTATGGTTTCCCACTTACATCTTGTGTCTGTTTGTTCTCTCTCATGTGTTATGTGTTAGAATTAGTAGGGAGAATGTAATCCATAGATCACAAATCCACCATTAATGTTGAATATTATAGATTATGATATGTAGTTGATTTAGACACAAAGATAGCTTGAAAGAGATAGTGAATAATAGATCATAATGAGAAAGAGATGAAAGCAAGTAAAAACAAGAACAAAGATAGATGACACCAGATTTAAGTGGAGAAACCCAAAGGAAAAAAATCCACTGGTAAAGCACTGTCTTTATTAAGAATTCACACAATTTTAAACTATTCGAGTTCATTCACAGTATTTTACATATCTCAGTAGATCTTTGTTTCTTGATCAGATCATACAATGATCATCAATTGTATCTTATAATAATATCTTAGTCTTTAATTCAGTATGTACAACATGTATACATTGTAGATAGCCAATCTCGAGAGGGATCACCCAAATCAATGTGGGTGGGTGAATCGATCAAGCCACTTCACTCTTAAATGTGAAAGACCTTCACAATAAATTTTGATGAATAAAATTTTAATTTAATGTTGGGGTGTACTACAATGGTGGAATCCACTTAACATTATCACCCCAACACTCCCCCTTAATGTTAAGTGGGAAGACAAACTAGACATGCCAAATTAAACTTTTTATACAAAAGGATTTACAGACCTTGAATCAAACAATGATTCAAGCTAGCATGCAAACAAGGGAAATCCATAGATCTTCCCATACAAATAATTCTTAAGACCAATGTTTTACATATTAAGACTTACATCAAACTATGGAGCCTTTTATAAACTAAGGAATATCCATAATTTGAAGTTTTTTTGGGATTTATAAGTAACTTCACAAAATGTGACACATTTACTTATTACAAACTAGAGGAAGTATTGGAAGTTTTCAATAGGTCATTAAGAGGTGGAATTGTCATGCACACTCCCCTCAAGAGGAAACTCGAGAGGCCCAACATGACACAAAATTTGTAAAACTTTATAGAACACGATGGTTTTGTGAAGATATCTATAACTTGATCTTTAGTTGAATAGATCTTTTGATAAATATCACCATTGAACTTTCTCTCTAATGAAGTGCATATGAACTTTAATATGCTTGGTCCTTTGATACTAAAATGAATTATTTGTAATATAAATGCAGCTATGAGTGTCACATAGAAGAGTAGTACTCCCTTTGACACCCATGTGTAGCTCATCCAACAATATTTTCAGCCACATAGCTTCTTTGGAAGCTTCCATAGCACTTCTATACTCGCTTTAGCTATGAGAAGAGATAGACATTGTTGGTTTCTTCTTGCTACTCCAAGTGATGGAACCTACACCCAACTTGAAAAGATATCTAGAAGTAGGCTTCCTATCTCGCACTATCACCAACATGATTAGAATCACAAGTATTCAAATAATTCGCATCATTACAAGAAGAATGAAAATGACCATAATTTATCATTCCTTTAATATATTTCAAAATATTTTTTCCATTTTCCAATTATCTTCATAAGGTTCTTGTATAAATCTTGAAACTACTCCTACTGCATAAGAAATATCAAGTCTAGTAATAGTCAAATAAATTAGACTACTAACTAACTACCTATACAAAGTAGGATCAAATTTAGCACAAGCTGGTTTAGGGTCTAACTTAACACCAAATTCAATAGGAATGACAATAGGATTGCAATCAATCATGTTAAATCTTCTAAGAAAGTTCATAGCATACTGAGATTGAGATGCAATAATAGACTTATGATCTTGAAATATAAGCATGCCAATAAAATGATTTAATAAACCTAAATGAGTCATTTCAAAATGTCGTTTTAGCCTTTCCTTGATTTTAGCAATTAAAGTTCTATCACTTGCTAGTAATCAAAATACCATCAACAATGATAATATGATTGTTTTAGACTTTAACAAATAAATCATTATCAGAACAATAGTTAGAAAAACCAAGATCTTGAAAGAAACAATTAATTTTAGCATACCAAGCTCTAGGAGCTTACTTAAGACCATACAAATACTTTTAAGCTTACATATATAAATTTCCTTGTCATGTACTTCAAAGCCTTTAGGCTGACTCATATAGATTTCTTCTTTTAATTCACCATTTAAAAAAGCATTATTAACATCCATTTGGTGAATCTCCCAACCATATTGGGCAGCCAATGCAAGAAGAATTCTAATGTTGATGATCTTAGAAATGTGAGAAAAGTCTCTGAACATAGTCAATTCCTGGTTTCTGAGTGAAACCACGAGCTACTAGCCTTTCCTTGAACTTGTCAATCTCTCCTAGAGAGTCATATTTGATTTATAACAACCACCTTTATCCTACAATGCTTCTTTTAGAATGAGGATGGACTAGTTCACCAATGTCATTTTTATTAAAGTATTGTATTTATCTTTCATATCTTCAAGCCATATATCATATTGAGATGCTTCTTCAAAGGATTTTGTTCTACCTCATAGAGGTTCATCAAGGAATGATAATAATGTTAGCTTTTAGTGAGCTTTCTAAGACTATCAGTTGAGAGTTTTGAACAAGATTTTTATCCCATTTATGAATCTTAGGTTGCAAGACATTTTGGGATGAATCCCCCTCAATCTCCATCATATATAGATCAAGATAATCAGCCTCTTGAACTTCTATTTCCATAATGTTAGTAGGAGGATTATCAGGATCTATTTCTAGAGTAGTAGAGGAGGGTTCATGAGAAACATCAGAGAAGGTTTTCTCTAAGACTTGAACATTTCTGTTTTCAACAATGTCATGCTTGAATGGATCATAAACTCTCAATCCTTTAGTTTTACAGCCATATCCAACAAAAATACAAGAGAAAGAGGTTGGATCAAGATTCTTCCTTTTTTATTTTGGAATGAAGATAGAAGCAGAACTACCAAATATTCTTAAGTGAGAAATATCTGGTTTTTTGATTTTCCCATGTCTCATGAGGATTGGTTTGACAAAGAGATTTAGTAGGTACTCTATTAAGAATATAGATAACATTGTTCATAGCTTCAGCCCATAAGAACTTAGGCACATTAGATGCATGAATCATAGTCCTAGCCATTTCTAAGATAGTTCTATTCTTTCTTTCTGCAATGCCATTTTGTTGAGGGGAATAGGGAGTGGTTAGTTCTCTTTGAATCCCACATGACACACAAAACTCATCAAACTTTTTTCTGACATATTCACCTCCATTATCAGTCCTAATTCTCTTAATTTTCAGATTAGAGGAATTTTCCACTAGAGCTTTAAATTCCTGAAATTTAGTTAAGACATCAAACTTTTTCTTGATAAAATAAGACCAAGTCATTCTAGCAGTAATCATCAATAAAACAAACAAAATATTGTTGGGTTTTAAAATTGTACTTTAACAAACCACATTCAAGGGACAACAAGTCCCTCCTCTTTATGGGAGAGGTTCCCTTATTGAAAGTAAGTAGCAAAGCTTATATACAAATGTACAACTTTCAAAGTGTGGATTCCTGATACTTTGAAATGTTTTAAGCCCGAAAGATTATTAATACAAAAATAGAAGAACCAAGGAGATGAGAGAGGAAGAACATAACAATACTTTCAAGAAATATAGATAGCAGAGTATAACCTTATACGTATTGATCAAGGGAGATGTAGAATAGAATCATTCACTTTCACAACATATATAATTCCATGGACACAAAGTTCCAGAAATCATATAAACAAGAACACAAAGTTTCTTATCATAAAAGATTAATGATCCACGGGTTCCAGACAAGGAAAGAAGGAATAGCAGATGGAAATGAAGTGGAAATTATTCTGTATTGATTAATTTTGAATCTATAACATTTCAAGAATGTCAGGATCCAACCCCCAAACAATGGTGTAGAGAACCCGCTAAATAGCTTCCAAAAATGGTTACATTCAGCTACGACTTCTTTTAATCAAAATATTAAGAACTAATTAGGAATTAAAATAAGTGTTTCAAGGTCCGGAAGAAGAAACGCTTGACTAAAGTTCGAGGTGCCAAATGGATCGTAGAATCGACATTTTAAATTCTTCAACACCTCTGTTATTTCCATGCCTGGTGGAAAAACTAGACGCATTGAATCACAGCCATTAACCCGCTTTTACAACTTTAAAAATGGGCCATCCACGTGGAAGATATTTGTTGAAGCGAGGGCTGGGGTGCCTTTTGCATTTTATGATTTTTATAGAGATTGTGCATTTTAGACATTTTGGTCTACCCATCCACTTTTGATATAGGCTTGACACGTGGCTTTACTTGAGTGGCGACGGAGTTGTGGCTCACTTTTACAATTTTAACTCTTTTCAACAAAAATCTCAAAAACTCAAAGTGCTTCGCCAACCCACCTTCCCACTTTGACTTTTCAACGAGCTGGGGTTGCGGCTCATTTTTATACTTTATTACCCTTTTGGAAACAAAATCAAAATTCTAAAAGTTCCCTGATGAAGTCTCGCCTCCCGCTTTTGACTTAAAAATTGCCACACGTCCTTTTACGGGCCTTAGGCATTCTTTTTGTTGGTGCTCATTTTGATCTCACCCCGTTTGTTCTTGAAATTCTTCAATTTGTGAGCTTTTTCATCTTTTCTATCTCCCGTATTGATGCATGAAATTTTTTTCCTCCATTTGGTTTCCATGATCAGTCCCTTCCTTTGGTTGAGGATCACTTTAAATCCATAGTTTTGTTTTCTGTTCCTCTGTCCATGTGAAATAATTTGTAACTTGGGCATAAAATCAGGTTTTTTTCCCTTCCTTTCGTTCTTCCAATCATGTTTTGTTCTAGTATCTATGGAAACGTGATTGGATGTGGCTCAAAGGATCATATTTGGGCCTTATATCATTTCCAAATTCTCTTTCTTAAAAGAAATATTCATTTCGGGCGCAAATGGTGATTTCCTTGCATTTTACGGTTTGACAGGTGTGTTTTCCCCATCAAATTTATATCTCAAAGGCATCGTGAAAATGTGGCCCTTTCTAGTTGGATGCGGATCAAAGGGGGAAATTTGAAACTCTAAGGCCCGATTCAACTCAAAGCTTGTCCACGTGGAGGGCCAACGCTCATTTGAAAATTCACCTTTTGGTTTGACCTTATAGTTGTGCTGGGGAGACACGTGGAGGTTTCTACTGACTTTCCCAGGACTTAGACAATTTTTCATGCGGTGGTGTAGCTTTGGCGGACCATGGATACATGGAGGACTGTTCCTATTTGGGGACTACCCCTAAATTTTATTTTGAAGAAGCGCCAAGAGGACACTTGGAGGCTTCTGCTCACTCTACCCTTGCTTGGACTTTTCAATGGCCAAGGAAAACTATCTCGGACCCTAGACACATGGTGCCTTCCACTGATCCTTCAACTTTTTTAACAACTCTTCCAGAGTGAAACACGTGGTTAGCCCACACTTATTTGGAGTCTCCACTTTTGAGGACCATACCAAAGGTGGGCCAAGGCGACCCGTGGAGGCTTCTCGCTGCTCTGTTTTACTAAGACTTTTTAAAGGCCAAAAGTGTTTTTCTTGGGCCCGTGGCATGTGGAAGGCCCATGCTTGTTTGGAAACTTGCCACTATACCTCACCTTTGTAGTTGTGCTAAGAAAACACATGGAAGACTCTAATCTAGAGTTGAGAAGGAGAAAAATCAATGGTTACTGTGCATTTCACCTATTTTCCACCATTTTTTCTCCAAGACTCTTGGAGATGCGAATACACATTGTTTTTCATAATTCTTGATGAAATTTCTTGTCATTTTATCCACAAAGTGTCATTGAATGGATTTAGAACTTAATTTGTGAGTCCAAGAATTGTTAAGGTTGATATTTTGAAATTGGAATTGCTCGGGAACTTGCAAAAATGTAAATTACTAGAGAAGATGGATGTGGGGCAGAGTTAGCAGAGGAAAGAGAGGGAAAAGGATGAAATGATGGAGGTTGCAGGTGTAAAAGATGAAAAATGTGTTTCCTCGAGAGCGAAAAGGATTACCTATCAAATCCAATTGTACAGAGCCTTCGGAAAATGATTAAAATGGGGATTTCTCGCATGATAGAATCAGAATGATTAGAAGGACTACGAATTTTTTTTGGCATGGCATCCTATTCATTAGTCGAGGGTATGAGAAATGTGATCAGTTCATAATTGGTCCACCTGGTAGCTTTCGGATGTGAATTTGTTAAACGTCACTTTCTAAGGTAAATTGGTAACAAGAAAAGGTCCCTCAAATATTCTTCCTTTTTGGGAGAAAATTTGGGATGAGTGAGCGTGTGAAATGTATAAATGCAATGAGAATACTATTGCAAAAGGTTGGGGTTGAATTCTTAAGAGAAAATTTGAGAGAGCTCATCTTCCTGAGAGACCAATCGAGAAACCTGTTAATTTCCTATGTATTAGATCTAAATCACATCAAGTTGGTTGCAATTTTACAACCGTTGACAAGCTCGAGACTGTTCAAAGGAACTTTCCCTTTGATGAATCTAATAAATTTAGAGTTAAATTTGTGTCAATATTGAAGCAATTTGTGTCTCGCTTTGTTTCAGAATATCTCGCAAGTATTTTTTCTTATTCCTATTGCAATATTTTGTTAAAGTTCCTTGAATCACACGGGATCTCATCCCTATGACATTTTAGTGGCATTTACAATTTCATTTCAAGAAGAGATTTCATCTGTGATGAGATAAACAATTTAAAATCACTTCATTGTCATTTGTTGATAAATATTGTCTGTAAGCCTTCAAGTGTATCTTAGGTGTGAGGAACTAGGGGTCTTTGATGTTTTATTGAGTCTTTAGCTTGATCTTTCATGTTAAATTCTTGGAGATTGTGTGAAACCGTGCTAATCTGGGCCTCCATTGAAGCACACCTTCTAGTTGAAGGAATATCTTAGCTATTTTGAAGCTTTCTATCATTTATCTTTCCAATTGTTGTGAAGTCTCTCAAAGATCTGGTATAATCAATTTTATCCTACTTAATCTCCCACCAAAATTATTCAAAAACCATGAATCCATCCTAAACTACCCATGTTTTCCCTGTGTGTCCACAAATGTATAAATTCTACTACTAAAATATGTAGAAGCAATCAGGATCCCATAATGTCTTCAGTAACCTTAGCCTTGTTTTGAAAGTATCTCCATCTTTTAGAAGTGACAACTCTTGAGAGTTAAATTATGGAGTATTGATCATACTTTCCCAAGGTTTTCTTCATAAAATTTGTGCAAAAGAAGGATATCTCCATCTCCTTCATCAAATAGAGGTTACACTAAGGGTCCTCTCACCTGGTTGAAGAGGCACAACCTAAAGTAGTGAGGATAGGTCAAATCCTCTTGAAGGTGTTATCCATCTCTCCACAATATGAGTGACAAAGGTCCAGTTAGATCTCATCCTCGGCTACAAAATGACATACATTATGATCTATCTGTCTCTAAGATCCATGTCAAATCTTTGATGCTTCTCATCTTGAAAAGGAGAAAAATTTGGATACCAACACTTTTTACATTTTTACGTCTTTCGCCATAATGCCTCAAAACAAAAAAAGGACCTAACTTTCTACCTTTGACCTTTCAAAGAATCAAAACACAAAAAGGGCTCGGCTTTCCACCACCGCTTGTTTGATGCCAATTAGGATCCTTCGGGGCATGGGGCCAATTTGAAACTTTTACAAAAATAACAAAAGTGACAAGTTAATAAGATAAAACCTACCATGCCACATCCAATAAGAGATGACCACGTATCCACGGACGTTGAGACAAAATTTGATGCCCATCATTCACGACTGTGGAAAAATAAAAATGAAAGGAAAACCCCACCATTTACACCTGAATTTCAATTTTTTCTCCATGGAATGAGAAACTGCAAACAGTACCAAGATTGATGTGATCCATAGCCAAAGAGAAGGATTGACAATAACATTCAAATGAAGGAAAAGATTTTCAAGCATCCAGATGGGAAATAGAAAATACTTCAAACTACGAAGACTAAAGAATTTTCAAGTGAAAGGGTGAGATTAAAACTGAGCACCCATGAATTCAAAGCATGAATTTCTCAAGGCACCAACTCAAAATTCACAAAAATTGACTTCAAAAAGAGGGGAATTTTGAGGGCGACAACAACTGGCTCTTTCTGGGGATGACTTGACAAAGGAATGAGGCAAGATCAAGAACCATAGAAAAATCTGGGAAAGAAGACCAGTGCCTTTTCCATTGGGAAAATAGATTCAAAGGAAAAACCAATACAGAAGACAACACACACGCAATGGGAAAAGAAACAAACCAAAAAGGAAAGACCAAAAACAAAACACAAAAGAATGGCCAAAAACCAAAACATTGTACACAATATATAGAAGGACTTGCCTAATCACCTAGGACTTGAAAAACTTCAAATATTTCCCACTATAAGGAAGTGGGAGAAGATCCATCCATATAATCCAAGTAGAAAGAATTTTCTCTAGCAAAGTGTCTAATTTTGAAAGGACCAAGCTAAAGAGAATCAAAATTACCATGGCTTCCTCGAGGTTCATGTCTTTTGTCCCATAGCAGAACAATGTCTCCCACTTGAAAAACTTTGGGTCTAGCATCCTTTTCAAACAAGTCCTTCACCTTCAGTTGATGAGCTGATATTCTATCAAAAAATTGAATCATGTCTTCATCCAAACTTTCAGAAGATACATGTTCATCTTGTCGAGGACTATCGAAACTTGAATCTCAAATAGCCTTCATTAAGTGCAAGGATGATAATTCCACTATTCTTTGAACCGAGCTTCAACATCATACACCACTTGAAATGGAGAGATCCCAATTGCTCTTTTGGGTGTAATCCTATATGCCCAGAGAGCATCATAAAGTTTCTTATCCCAATTCCTACTAGATTCATTGACAAGATTTTGAACGATGGTTACCAAATTCTTATTTGTTAATTCTTCTTGTCCATTCCCTTGGGGGTAGTAGTTTGAAGAATGAGCAAGGGAGATTCCATAACCATAGCAGAAATCCATCATCTCAGAAGAAGAAAAATTCAAAGCATTATCAGTCCATAATCTTATTTGGTACCCCAAACCTTATCAAGATGTTCTCTTTGATGAAATTACACACCACCTCAGAAGTAGTGCTTTTTATTGGAATAGCCTCTACCCACTTTGTGAAGTAATCTATAGTAGTTAGCACGTGAGTATGCCCAACACTAGAAGGTGGATTAAGAGTTCCAATGAAATCCAATCCCCAATTTTGAAAAATCTCATCAATCACTACTGGTTTTAGTGGTAAAGCAACCAACTTAGGTCTCCTAACAAAAGTCTGACAGGCTTCACAATTACCTACCCATTTTGATGCATCTCTAAACAATGTAGACCAATAGTACCCTACACAAAGGATCTTATGGGCAATGACAACATAAGATAAATTCCCTCCACAAGCCTGATCATGAAAAGCTGAAAACAACTTCTTATGTTGCTCTTTGTTCCTACATTTAAGGAATATTCCATCTATACCTCACTTGAATAAAGCATTTTCCCATAATACATACTATGCATACCTTAGCTTAATAGATATCTTTTCCTTGGCACTCAAGTGGGATGGAAACTCTCCATAAGTAAGAAAATGTGCAATACCAACATACCATTCATCTGTTGAACTAAGGAAGAGGACAACAGGAACATCAACTGCTTCTTTGGACAATTTTGCATCAGCTCCTTCAGCAATAAGCTCACATAAGCCTTTACCCCAGACTAGCTTAGTTGGCTTGATATCAAGGTCATATTCTTGGAATTTTGCTACCCAATTTCCTCTCTTAGTTCCAAACTCCTATTGTGTAAGAATAGACTTAATGGTTGTATCAAGTACAAGCACAACAAGAGTGAGAATTAAGAATATAAAAACAAATTTACTTAATGATTTGACCACTTCAAAAGCATGTTTCTCCATCATATTATATTTCAATTCATGAGCTTTGAACATATCTCATGAATGCAATTGGATGTTCATGATCCTCGAATTTCTCACGAGTTAACACATAGCCAAGGTACTCTCCTAGCATAGCAATAGATGATAAAATCCTTGCTGAAATCGGGACATGCTAAGATGGGATTCTTAGCAAAATGGATTTATTGATACCTTCAAATGATTATTTACCTTTAGAAGTCTAACAAACATTTTGCTTTCCTTTCATCATGTGAGAAATTCTCATAGTCAGTTTTGCAAAATCAAGAATGAATCTCCTCAGAAGTCTATCTTACCAAAGAAAGAGTGAAACCGTTTTTACTTGTGGGAAGAGGAATATGTTGGATTACTTGAACTCTTTCGGATCTATCTTGATTCCTTTTTGGAGACAATATTCCCAAGCAACTTTCCTTGATAACACAAAAGACAAAATTCTTAGGATTGAGAGAAAATCCATGTTCTCTAAATTTACGGAGGAGACATTTCAAGATGATGAAAGTGATATGCCCTTGTTTTGGAGAAAATAGTCAAATCATCAAGGTACAAAACAATACACTTTCCCTTTAGACTTTCAAAATCCAAGTCCATTTCCATCTAAAAGTTGGCACCACCATTGATAAGACCAAAAAGAATTCTATTGTAGGCAAATTTGCCCCAAGGAGTAGTAAAAGTAGTTTTGTGCTGATGTGAGTACTGACTTCCACCTGATTGTACCCAAAGAACCCATCTAGCATAGAAAACATCTCAGATCTTGTGACAGATTGCAAAACTTGATCCATCATGGGGAGAGGATAGTTGTCTTTTAGAGAGGCTTGATTCAAATTCTTGAAATCTACATAGATGTGGATCTCACCATTCTTTTTTCTGACAAGCACAATGTTGGCAATCCATGTTGAATGATGTATAGGGAAAATGATCTTTGCCTTCAGTAATTTCTAGATCTCTTGAAAAATAGTGTCAGCAACCTTAGGATTGTATTTCCTTTGTTTCTTCTTGAACGGTTTGATCCTAGGTTTCAGAGGGATAAAGTGTTGCATCTCCTTTGGTTGAAAATCCTTGAGATCATCATATGAATAGGCAAGAACATTAGCATACTTTTTAATAGGTTTATTGTTTTCTTCTTCTCTTCTTGAGTGCAGCATTTTCCAATATTCACCATCTTGGGTTCCTCATGACTTCCAATATTAACATTTTCACACTCAACTGATTTTTGATCCCCTTGAGGAGCTTTAGATTTGATATACCTATTGTTCTTATCAAACAAATATTCTAGACTCACCAGTCCTTTGGGAATCTTGTTACCTTTCAACTTTATATAGCCATCCTAATCCATCTCTTCCTTGATGTCATCTTCATTAGAGGGCACATACTCTCTAGGAAGAGCTTCACTTCCTTCAAAATACAATTGATCAAAATTACCCTTAAGCTCCAAGAAAGAGAGAAAATGTTGATCATCATTGAAAACCTACCAGTTGTTTGCATTATCTGGTACACTGGGCCTATGAATCATTTCAATGGTAAATTTCTCTTGAGATAAATCTGGGTGAGGAATCAATAAAGATCTTGAGACAACTAGAGAATCAGCTCTATTAGTCTTCTCTCTTGCACAACTTTAATGAAGAAAGCATCAAGAAACTTAATGGAATCCCAGCACAAGATTTCTATAATGTTTAAATATCCTATTCTTGACTTGGTAAAGATACGTTACGTGTTTCACAATCAACTCTGCATCACCACGAGTACAAATATCTTCACTCCCATTTCTTTTGCCATGTTCAACCCAAAGATGAGAGCCTCATATTCAGTTGTATTATTTGTGTTTTCAAAATAAAGCTTGAAATAGAATGGATGAATCTTCCTTCTAGAGAGATCAACACCACTATAGCTCTAGAACCAAATTTGAATAATGACTTCCATCAAACTCTAGAGTCCAAATGCCATTAGGATCATGAATCACTCCCTTAGGAACTACTAGAATAGTTATAGGATACTCTTTGGATTTCTTAGTAGGTTCCACCACTTTTTATTTTCTATTCACTTGTTCCCATGTCATAACAACATATGACTCACTATTCATATCTTCCACTCTTTCATCATACTCATCTTCATCATCCATACCTTCAGTGGTGAGGAAATGAACTTGAGATCCACCAAGCTCCTCTAGTTCTTCATTAACCTCTTCTTCTGGTTCTTCATAGAGTTCATTAAACTCCTCATCATCAGGTTCTTGAACTTCACAAGTTACATTGACTGGAACCTTGATGGGTGGGCCTTCAATAGCCAATCTAGTTTGAGAAGGAGGTAACCGGTTCCTAGGCTAAAAATTATTCCTTGGGATGTCTTGGTAAGGAGTATGTTGAGCCAATTGATTTTTAATGGCAATGAGATCATTTTCCAACTTCTACACTAACTGATCTAAGTTGGCTCCAAGAGAGGGAGAAGAAGATGCCTTAGACTTGGAAGGTTCTCTTTTCAATTTACCAGACATGATCAGGTCATCCTCAACACTGATAGCTAACCATTGATCAGCCTCCAGAGTTGCAAGGTTAGCTCTCCTTAGTGCATAACTCACTTTAGGTAACTGGGCATTGAGGAAGAAGCACTTTTGGATTTGATCCATTGGATGAGTGTTTTGTGGAATTTTATGAATTAGCTTGTTGAATTTAGCCACAAACTCTCTCATGGGATCAAATGGTTCCTTCTTAATATGATAGATTTGAGCTAACAAAGCATGCACATCTTCAACAGGTTTGAAACATTTCTCAAACCGAGTTGTCATGGTATTCCAATCAATGATTGACCCAACAAGAAGATGATAAAACCAATCAGCAACATTATCCTACAATGTTTCCACAAAGATCCTAACAGAGACATCTTCATGTTCAACCCCAAGAATCCCACATGCAATAATGAAGGTCGTAATGTGTTCATCTAGGTGTACTTTCCCATCACCTTGGAATTTATTAAAAAAATTCCTGTTACCCCTAGGTAACTCATGCGGTGGGCGTGAGGAAGAGCAAGACGCCCAAACCGTTGTCCCCAAGGAAAAGGTGTTGCCATCTATGGGAAGATTGTCTTGAGGGGAGATGAAACACCAATAAGTATCAGAGCACGAAGATTAGGACTGATTTGTTCTTGAGGAATGATATTCTTGGAATTTATGTCTTTAACGGGAGGTGTGCTTGTATAATGAGTTCCTTTATTCCTTCTTCTCGGAAGAAGAGAGAAGTTTTGTTGTTCCGAGGAAGTTGAAAATGGGAATCCTCTACCCGATATCTTTCTCCCACGTGTATACCATAGAGTCGGATAACCAGAAATGATCTTGAAGTTGTTCTTTTAGAAAGGGATCCATTTGAAATGAATTCCCTAGTAGAGTCGCCAAAAACTGTTGGGTTTTAAAATTATACTTTAACAAACCATAGTCAGGGGACAGCAAGTCCCTCCTCTTTATGGGAGAGGTTCCCTTATTGAAAGCAAGCAGCGTTAAAGCTTATATACAAATGTAAAACATTTCAAAGTATCAGGAATCCACACTTTGAAAGTTGTACATTTGTATATAAGTTTTTGCTGCTTGCTTTCAATAAGGGAACCTCTCCCATAAAGAGGAGGGACTTGTTGTCCCCTGACTGTGGTTTGTTAAAGTACAATTTTAAAACCCAACACATACAAAGCACCACCTTGAATAATTAAGAATAATTTGGATCATGATGTTTGTGAAATGTGTAGACACCAAATTTGGGTCTTACGACACCCTGTACCCCATATCTCGTCCCACAACCTAACCCTACCTCACCACCTAAACCTTACACACTTAATTATTTATTAATTACCTTATAATTAATAAATCCACATCTCCAACCCTACCACCTCACCTCGCCACCTCACTATGACCTAGCCCTAACCCTAAACTAACCTAATTAAGACCTATGACTTGGTCCAGACCCACACCCATGACTCATCACCCCTCACCCACATCAAAACAAGCCTAATAATGACTTGACCAAGCCCACAACTGACCCCTCGAGAGAAAAGGAGGGAAAGTTGGCTATTTTTAGTAAAAATAGCCAACTTTGACTTGACCGACGCCGGTCCCTACTCGACCGCCATCGGTTATGCAACCACCATCGGTTCCCTGTAAATGACCTACCCCAACCAAAATGTAAGGATCTGAATCCATTTTTCAAGAGAGAGACAAGTGAGAGAGAGAGAGAAGAGGTTGCAGAGAAGAGCATTGAGCCCAAGACTGTAACTGATCAACGAGATCACTGTCACACTCATCCAAGCATTGGGAGAGTCAGAGGATAGCTTCATCAACTCACTTTTGATTGTCGGATCATCCCACCTAAGCTTTTCCTTCATCACCACATTCCTCGGACCTGTATCCTCGTTAGAAAGTAGTAAGTAGTATCTTGTATGCTTCTAGGCTCCACTTCATGAACTTTTGATTGATAGTAATTATAAGCTCACCCCTGGATCTAACACCCAAGACACCCACACACCGAACCTTCATTCATCCATCCCTATATTACCCAAAGATAGCTTTCTCACTCTCTAAGTCTTCTCCATTGCCTTACTATTCCCCCAACCATCTACCAACCTTAAAAACCCCATAACCACCCTACAATCAACCTCTACCCAGAAGCCCCTGGATCACTGCCCCTACCGATATCGGTTATCCCCTACCAGGTAGCAGTTTTATAACCACAATCGGTTATCCCGATGACCGGCATCGGTCACGTGACTTATACCAAAACCAACCTTTCACCCATTTATTTCCTAACAACCTCGGATCTAGCACTGGTCATCCTTGTAACTTGATCTCGAACGTATCAATAATCGGTGACCAAACAAACGGAATGACGTTTTATTATTGGTGGTTTAGTCTCTATTGTTTTTAGTAACAAGGTACCTAAATTGTGATTTCACAATAGCTTCTTTATTATCATTTGCAATAATTTATATTAAAGGGAACCGACCACCTTCGAAAGGAAGTTTAGTATTTCTGGGCCCAAGCAGTTCCTTACTTATTGTCTAACTAAAATATGGTGGTCTTGCATTCTTATTTACTGAGGTAGTCCTTCCCCATAAAAAGGAGTTCTTCATAATCGGTCCCGATCTCTCTACGGTATGCACACACCTTCCCAACACTCAATAGGTATTCCTCCTAACCGTAACCCCTTATCTTTTCAAGAGAATGAAAGGATAGAAGCAACTCTATTCGGAACTAAAATTCATGTGCGAAACAAAATGGTTAAGCATGTTTCTTACCACATAGGTGACTTTCACAAGTTTCATGTTATAACTTTATCTTTGGTAGACCAACAACAAGATTTAGTCTAGACATATCATACAATATTTTGAAATTTACATGACCAAGTATTTCATGTCAAACATGAATATCGTTCTAGAAGAAGTAGAAAAGAAAGACTCGAGACACAAAACCATCAAAGATATACAAGCCATTTTTCTAAATGCCAGAAGCAATAACATTTTTAAATTTATCTTTTACATACCACTTATCTTGACAAAAATAACTTTATAGTTTTCTTTGGTTAATTGAGATCAAGACAAGATATTTTTTTAGTTGAGGAACATACAAGACATTCCTAATTACACCATTTTATAGCTTAACATTGCACAACCTTTAGATCTAATGATTGAGTTATCTCCTAGATAGATATTTTCTTCACATTTAACTACATTTAAGAGGATACCAGGAGTACAAGTCATGTGCCTAGAGGCACCATTGTCAAGAATCCATTCATTGTCATTTGAAGCTGAAAGGGAAGTATACAAAGAAATAAACATTACAGCCACATTTTCTTGATTTTTCTTATGATTATTAGGCTTGTTGTTCTTAGCATTCTTAGCTGATTTGTTAATCTTCACTCTACAATTAGACTCTTTATGCCAAAATTTTCCACACTTAATTTTTCTTATGATTATTAGGCTTGTTGTTCTTAGCATTCTTAGCTGATTTTCTAATCTTTACTCTCTGATCAAACTCTTTATGCCAAAATTTTCCACACTTATTACAAGATCTATTAAATTTGACTTTAAAGTTCTGATTGTTCTTAGCAGCATTAGTCTTAGGATTTGATTTAAATCTAGATATGATATTAGATTTCTAATTTGGATTGACATTAATCCTATTATGAGAAGACTTGTGATTCTCAGAGAATAGATCTTGGGAAGCGGTGATCTTTTGAATCAAAGTTCTCCATGACTCTCTCTTCTTGAATCAACAAAGAAGACAAAGTGTCTAGATCAGGAAAATCATTCTCATTCTAATACTTAGAATTAAGAAGTGATATGTAATGTCTAATTTTTCATGAAAATTAATCTAAATTATAAAGTATTGAAGTTTATCTTGAAATAATTCACAATTACATCCATCTAATTGATCTTTAATGTTATTAATTTTAGCTAAATAATTGACTCATGGGAGTTGTAAATAGCTCTAAAACTAGTTTAATGATCTTAGACAACCTATTGCCTTCACGTATGGTATCTATTTACTTCCATGCATCTGCAAGCAAGTCCATATGGCCTATATGCATCAATAATTTATTTTTAATGCTTTGCAATAGGATGTACAGAGCTTCCTGAGATCTCAGAGAGAAGGATCTGAGGTTTTCAGGAGTACCTTTTCTCCATGTGGGATGTTTTTATATACCATTCATAATATCTCGAGCTTTCTAGCCATAAAACATGCTTTTAAATGCACTTTCCAAATGCTATAATTTGTTCCATTCAAAAGTTGAGACTTATCCATCAAAAAAATTAGCAAAGTTAGCCATTTTAATGCTCATACGAAATGGAGATAAATACAAAGCTAAAAAATAGATCAAGGAAGCCAAACAAAGATAAAAAACTAGCTACAGATCTTTTTAATAGTTATACGAATGTAAACAACTCGAATTTAATTAAAAATTAGCTATATTTGATCAAATTTAAGATCAATTTGATAGATCCGATTGGGGTCAAGTTTACGGGCAGGCCAACCGAGCTTAGATCGAGTCAAGCTAGAGTATCTCGATGATTTATTTAGAAACTTGAAGGGGAGAGCTCAAAAATGAGCTATACGGGCTCAAAATGAGCTACTTAGCAAATAAAAACAAGTTAAAAATAGCCAAGGCGGGGGGCGACACGTGACTTAGATCAACAATACCAAGAGAGGCATGTGTTGGCTTTAAAATATATCCTTGAGTGGATGTGAAATCTTTAAAAATAAATTCAAAGCCTTTTCGGGTCAATGACAATAACCAAACATAAACAAACATAAACAAATATGACAAGGTTGCAACAATGAAACACAAATATACGTGTCACTTTTTAATTAGCTCACATTTCGTAATGCAACTAATAAGTTAGAAGATAATTAATTAAAAAATAACCATATACATGTGTCTTAAATTAATTGGATCACTTTTTCACACTCTAACACAATGTGAAATCAAATTCTTATTCAAACAGAGACACTTGTCAAAAGTTTAACGGCTAAAGAAAAGACATTTGGAAGCTTTCCGCTAAATGTTTTAAAAAACATGTCTTAAATGAGACTTAAGGTCCCCAAAATAAATCAAACTTAAAATAATTTTGGGTCCGAAAGAGATACAATATAGGTGTCACAATTTAAGAGGTTGAGCCAAAGAAAAGACTGACACCCTAACACTTGTGAAGGCTGACACAATTAAAATATTAATATACGTGTCAAAAAATAATTGGTTCATGCTTCACAAATCTGAAAAAGACTAAGCCAAAAAAGAATATACGTGGAGCCTTTTAAATGGATCACACTTCACAAATGACAGAGGCTGAAAAATGTGAGAAAACATATGTATGTGTCCAAATGCTATTGGTTCACACTTTATAGTGCAACCGAGAAAGTGATGCAACCTAGAATTCAGTGACACAAACCCAATGAAACCCTATGCATGTTGGCACATCACTCAACCTAGACTAAGCACTCACCCGAAGCGTGTAATGATACCAGGATGTTAGCATGATGAAGACTTAACATATATAGTTCTATTACTAGCACATCACTCTACAGAGCATACCAGATCTATATCCAAGGAAAAACAAAACTAAGTACTAACCATGATGAGATCAAAATCATACTAGATTCAGATACTCATAGAACTAATACTTAGATTTAGTCAATATCCTCCATTATATTCAATGCATTAAGTTACAAAAGCTTCATTACAATATCAAAAGTATGCGCGTAGCAGCATAACACTGTATGTCTCGATCTCATCACCTCTCTATCATGATCTCCTCTATATATATTATGTCTATTACATAGTCTACTACATATATATAAGGGTGGGGACTTTCCCTTCACCGCTTATCCTTTCCAATAATAGGTTGCATGTTATTCTTAACCATGTGCCTTTACAAAACTAGCCACACATGCAAGTGCGCTAACAATAGATTACTACTAGCTAACTGACAGTAGCAGATCTATTTCCAGCCTGTGTCCATGCAAATTACTTCATATCCAATCCTCCAAAATAGCCAATAAGTGGCACACACATCTCTGCCTCGATTGTGGGCTCTACACGCCATCATAAAAAATAGACCTTTGTGAGTGAAAATGACCAAGTCCCTGAAAACTAAAATTTTTTTCCATGCACGTGTTCTCCTTATCCATTCGTTCCTTTGTGATGACTCACTTTCCTATGCAGAATTCTTGTGTGCTTTCTCTGTCAAGTGTTCTTTGATCAACATTACCCCACACTAATTTCATTTTCACCCCGACAATGGTCATCTCCAACAACTGAAGTAAAGAATAGAAGAATGGAAAGAATGAAAGAATGTATGAAAGAATGTTTTACCTTGCAGTCTCTTCTTCATCTTAAATAACTAATTTAGGATATTCCTGTTTTATTTCAGCCTCCAAGGTTTTCCGGTTTGCAAGTGCTTCCTCTACTTTTTCTAGAATGTCCATAGCAATGGACTCCAATTCATCCTTGCAATCTCCCCTTTTTCATTTTGCAAGAGTAACACAATGTTGGAAATTGAGGTCATTCTTCCCTCTAGTAAATACATCTTCTTATTTCCCTTCACTCCTGCTACAACTACTTTCTTAGGTGTCATTTCTACCTTGTAATCCTTTGTAGATCCTTGCCTCTTGAATTTTTAAATGTGCAAAGAAAACCCTAGCTCGATTCAGCATTCCCTAGGTGAAATCACATGCCCTAGCTCCTCTCTATCACCTTTCTTCATTCAAACCCTTCACCATCAGGGACACAAGCTCTTTCTGCACATAGATCTCTTCGTCACGACTAGTTACACACCTCTCGCACCTTAATATGATCACTCGGCTCTTTGCACTTGGATCCTTTTCAAATACTCTTAATCGCAATGGTAAAAATGAACTCACATCCCATCCTTATATAGATTTTCAAATTTTTGATGCATTCATTTCTCCTTCACCTACCAAATATCCTCTCATTAATTGACCAATTCCATCCTTTCCACGTGTTACATCCTCATGCCTCAGCTATAACCTTCTAGCATGCCTTCCTACCCTCTGGTCACATACTTCTCTTTAGTGTGCATCCTTGCACCCAAGTACCTTATCACTGCACCTTCTACTGGTAGTTGTTATGGCCTCTGCTTACCTCATGTTATATTGTTTCTTCATTTATCTTCATCTTTGGTCACTTTTTAGAAGCAATCCTTTGACTTGAAGAACACCCATAGCAACTTATTCTTTTCACCTTTCAATTCCCACAATATTGTACCTAGATATCAACAACCACCCCACACTAAAAGGATGTGTAGTCCTTTGCACATAAACATGCTTCATATAGTAATTAGCTTCATGCGCACAAGCGCGCTTATTTCACAACACCAACTAAATTGAAAAAGCATAGCGACAAAGAAGGAAACACATTAAGGAAATACAAAATTGAAAACCTAATCTAAATGGCAATACTACCTTATTACAAACACCAAGAAGACTTATTTATAGTAGGGCTTCAGCCTACTCCCATTGAAGTAACTAGGTAGTCATGTTCCATCAAGTGCTTCTAACTGGAAAGTGCCTGTTTCAAGGATGTAAGTGATAACATATGGCCCCAACCAATGTACCTTAATTTTTCTTGGATGGTGCAAGAACTTAGAGTCATAAAGAAGTACCATTTGTCCAATCTCAAATTTCTTATCCCTTATGTTTCTATCATGCCATGCTTTTTTTCTACTTGGCCTTTTCTTTCTTCTAACTCCAACGTGTTATGGCTCATCACTCATCCAAGCTAAATTATCTTCTCAATCTATTCTTCTAAAGCTTGTTCATCAGCTAGACCTCCAACGCACGCAATACGCAAAGAAGGTAACATAAAATCCATAGGAAGAACAGCTTCTATGCCAAACACTAACTAAAATGGTGTGGCTTTGTTTAACCTTTTATATGTTGTTCGATATGCCCAAAGTACTATAGATACTTTATCATCCTAATCCTTTCGTCCAACATCACGATTTTTGTCAATGTCGGCCCAAAATTTTGTTGAAAGCCTCAAAGAATCCCATTTGCCTAAGGATGATAGGGTGTAGTCTTATAGTGTGCAATCATGAAATCATCCAATAAAATTCTGATTTTCTCATTAAGAAAATGTGTACCCCTATCACTTGTCAAACTCAAAGGACATCCATACCTTGTAATAATATGTTCCCATAGAAACCAAGTTATTGTAGCCATTGTATAGTCCTTGGTAGGTGCTGCTTCTTCCCACCTTGTTAGATAGTCTGTGCAAGTTATAATATAGCGTGATCTAGTTTTATGCTGGCTGGGAAATAGGACCCAAAAAATCTATAGCCCATTTCTCAAATGGTTCTGCACTGGTAATAGGTCTAAGAGGAATTTCATCTCGTGACTGGTCTTCCAAGACATTGATAATGATCACATGCCTTACAAAATTCCTTACAATATTTATAGAGGGTCTCCCACCATAATCCAACAAGAAGAATTTTGTGCGTTGTGGCATCACCTATATAGTGGCCTCCTGTAATTCCACCATGACCTTCTTCCATAATGCCCATGCGCTCATGTTCTAATACACAATAGTGCAATATTTCATCTTGACCCATTTTGTACAAGTCACCACTAATTAACATATAAGGTACAACACATATAGAAAGTTGTTTCTTCTCCAAGGATTTCATTCCTTCTGGTGCCATTCTTATACGTAAAAAGATAACATTGTCCTCTAGTTCTGATGGTGCACGTTGTAACCTGTATAATTGTGCATTTGGCATGGTATCCTCAATTACATGTGCTTCTTCTCCTAACTGTATTCTTGATAGATGGTCTGGTCTAGAATTACTTTTCCTAGTTTTACCACAACTGTGAAATCAAACTCTTGAAATAGAGCACCCATCGACATATGCACCCTTGTAAAATAGGATTATTTACCAAATACTTCAATTTCATGTGATCTATATAAAAGATGAATGGTGTAGCTAGTAGGTACTAACGAAATTTATGCAATGCATAGATCATGGAAGATTCACGCTCTGTAGTTGTGTAATACTTTGTTTTAGAGTCTACTTTCTACTAGCAAAACAGATATGATGATCTACAATACCTTCTCTATGTTCAGCCAACATCACACCAATGGTCATGCCAAAGGTATCAACATGTACATGGAATGGTTTGTCCCATGAAGGAAAATGTAGAATGGGTGTGGTAGTAAGTTTCTCCTTCAATGTCTCAAATGCGTGTTGTTGTTGTTCATAGAATGTACCTTTCCCTTTCAAGTAACTCTTCTAAAGGTGCAAAACTTTAGCATAGCCTTTGATAAATTTTCTGTAATATCCTATATGTCCCAAAAATCTGTGCACCTCACTTTGACTGGTAGGCTCCCCTAGGCCTATAATGACTGCAACCTTCATTGGGTCAACCAACAAACCCTCCTTACAGATTATGTGTCCTAAAAGTATCTCGAACGGTGTAGCAAATATGCACTTCTTGATGTTCAAAGATATACTCAACTATCTACACCGTTCAAACATTAAGCATAGATTGTCACAGTGGTCCTTAACTAATCCATACACCATCCAATCATCTAAATATACCTGTAAGAAGTTGTGAATAAATTCTTTGAACACTTGGACGACTATGCGTGAAAATACAGTAGGTGCATTTTTCAGACCAAAAGGCATCACAGTATAGGAAAAGCTACCCCATTCAGTAGTAAATGTATTATTTCTTGATCTTCCTAGGAAATCCTAACCTGATGATACCCAGAGAATCCATCTGTAAACAAATAGATTTCATGCCCTACAACTCCTAGTATTTCCTCAGTAAATGGCATAGGGAATGGATATGTTACACATGCAGCATTCAGCTCCCTGTAGTCCACACATATTCTAATTCATCCATCCTTCTTGATACTAATCACCATTGGACTAACCCATTTTGACTCATCAAGGGGCTTGATAATTCTAGATTTCAACATGTTATCAATCTCTTCTTTGACCTTTTGTGTAAATTGGGGTTCATTTTGTAAGGTCTTTTTCTAACTAGGCATGCACCCTCTTTAGTCTTTATCTTCATCTCCCCTAATGATTCATGTATTCCTTTAAGTTCATGATACCCCTAAGAAATAGGACCTAGTAATCCCTTAGTAACTCTATGATTTTTGCCACTTCAAGATCTGACCAATAGTCTCCAATTATAGCTTCCTTAGGCTCAGTATCTATTCCAATATTCACTCACGATTTGTCTTCATAGGTTCATGATAGGCACGCGTGGTCTTATCCACACTGTCCAATACCTCACGCCTTCCTATTGAATGGTTTACATCTAGATTATCTACTTCTTTGTCATCTACTAAGTAAACCATTTTTCCTTTCTCTCTCTCAAGGCAAACACGTTGAAGTAATGTTGCATCAACCTCTGGTTCTTTATCAAAGGTGTGCTCCACAAGTCCTCTTTATCTAATAATTCATGAAGGAGTTCTTCAGCCTTGGTATTATCCCCCATAGTTAAGCACTTGATAAATTTTAATGTTTCTTCCATAAGAGGATTTTAGAGAAGAAGTCAAACATCTGGCCATTCTGTAATTAAATTCGCCAATTTCTAGTTTTCTATGGAGTTCTGCATATACATACCAAGCACGTGCACAACCTTGTAAAGTGGAATAAAACTAGTGCACCCAAAGCGAAGGTGGTAAAGCTTCCTACCCTTCTGTCCAAAGTCTCTCACACTTCTGAACGTGGTGTTGAACAGGTTGATTACCATGATAATTATAGATTTGTGTAGGTGCATTGCTCCTAAAGAACCTAGTAGTAAGAGCAATCCCAATTTCATTCCATCCAACAAGATTATCCCTATGGACCACCCACTAGCGTGTTGTTGTCCCATGTAGTGTATATGCTAGCATATTTCTTCTTTCTCCAGTGGATCTATCCATTTTTTTCCATGGCACGTAAGAATACCATGGGATCCCCTTCTCCTATGTAATAAGGTACCGAGTTGTTACCTATCCTCCTGACATAACGTGGTTTTGTGCCTCAAGGGAATATGCTCTTTACTTTGTGCCCTACTAACTCATAAGTGTTGTGAACCCAATTATCAAAAGAAACACTTGTAGTATCACTAATAGACTATGCATCCTCCCACTAAATTAGTCCTTCTTTGGTTAGTTCAATCATCTCTGGGTCTTGGATGACACATACATAAATCCTATTCATATCTTCTTCACGTAAGGGCTCAACATAGGGTGCAAACTTTCCATATATTAAAGGGATAATAACCCTTTCCTCTTTATTTTCAAAATTGATATAGCCCTTGTTAGATCGAAGATCTAAATTATTTTTATAGCACCAAGAACACCCTAATAGAGCTGGGAAATCTATCGACTCGCTAGTGCTAAAACTTCAAAGTCTCCAAAGTGAACTTTGCTCCTTGTATGGTAATGGATCTATCTTTTAAAACTCCTATGGGAGTGGCCTTAGTCCGATTAGCCATGAACAATATGTTAGAGGATGGCTGTAATGGGGGTCTTCCCATTCGTACCCATGCATCCAAGGTAAGAACATTGACCTCCGTGCATGTATCAATGAATATATTACTCAAAAACCACCCATCCACAACAATATTTAGAGTGATTTCCTTGTCATAATCTAGGCTATGAGGAGGGATATTTGCATGCGGGATTTACCATCTAGTCTATGTACTTATGCATGGAGTGTTCCTTTTAACCAACTCCCTAAATAGTGGAATGATTTTCTCCTGGCACAAAATTTTACACACTTCTCTCAAGTCATCTATATCATTTTGGAACGGATCTTATGCTTTCTTTTACTCCTTTAAGTATTGTATCTCACCCTAAAGATTTCTTATAACTTACATCATATCCTAGATAAACCTCCTTCGATAGGTAGGATTTGGTACAATGTATGAAGAACCTCATCTTTAGTGATGGTAGCTTTTTTTTAATGCCTCCCCTGGCACGTACCTGCCTCATCATAGGTCGTGATCTTTACTTATAGTGCATCAGATTTTACTCCCATCTTGGGCATCCATTGATTGTCCACAACGCGTTATATCCTAACCATCATGCACCTTTGTTTTCTTGTTTATGTTGCTTACTCAGATGCTCATATAAGTCTAGGTACTCTTTATAGCTATGGTTCTTCCCGTAGAAAGAACATGTAATATTCTAAGGACATTTGCACCTATAGTGGTCAGGAGATCTGCATGTATAACATGTTCCATGAGGAAACTCACTTCTTCCACCACCATGGCCTCATCCTTCGAATCCACCATGGTATCCTCGACCTCTGCCATGAATTCCTTCAAAACACCCCTCATTCCGATCATAGCGCACCTGATTGTGCTCCCGGTCTTGATGCTCATTCTTTCCCTTAGAGTTATCTAAAACTCTGTCTATTATACACCAATATCTATAACATCATGGATCTTTCCAATCAGCCAACAAAGTCCTCATGTCATGAGTTGTGGACCTACAGATTTTACAATAGCTTGAAACATTATTCCTTATCACGCATTGTAATAATGGGCAATGGCTAACATCATGGTTTAGGTGGCATATTTCATAATCCATCAATAATGAGTGTACTATTCTAAAAGGGAAACTATCCTTTGTGTGACCTTCTACTTCACAATCTGTACACCAAATCCATGTGTGGGTCTCGTGTGCTAAATTTTTGATAGCTTCTCCAACTATTTTGCCATTAGCTACTATTTCTATGCCTCTAAAAATGGGCTCACCCCGTATCTATGCTTCCAACTACCTCAATGTACAAGGCTGTTTCAAGTGCTTCACGCATGGATTAGTGTATGTCTTATGTGATAATGCCCTCCTAAAAGGGGTAATCAAACCCACAATGAACCATTGTGCATGTTGACTTGTGTGTATGTCATAAGAGAGATTTGATAACAACATTTTAAACCGTGCATCATACTCTCTAACACTTTTAGTAGTGCCTTGCTTAATATCCTTGAGCACACTTATACTTTTCTGCTCAAACTCAGGGATATGAAACTCTTTAAGGAATGCATCATATAAATATGTATAATCTACGCAATTATGATCAAGTCAAACTTTTCATGTACTAGTATGTGCACACCCTTATAACATAGTGGAAAATTGGCTTTGCGCTACGCTCAAAATACATGATCCTTTTGCGTGCCATAATATTTCACACATGTGCACATGTTCAGCAAGCATCTTCTATGCCCCTATATTCTAGAAGATGAAGAGACATTTCCATGTAAATATTATAGGGTTTGTGTGAACCTTCCCACTTGATCAGAACCTCCTCTATTTCCTTTTCTTCAGAACCACCAAATTTGTTTGAACCAGAGATGATGCCTCCCGATCTTGACCTCGTAGCTGAATAGATCACCAAGATGTACTTCCCTTATGTCCCGATAGAGAACCTAATCGAACCCCTACAATCTGAAAGCATTACTACTCCTAAGTAAATCCAAATTTTGGCATGCTTGTATTCTGTGTAATGATACACCCGAAAAGGTACTTCTATATAAGAAATAATTTTTTTATGTTGTCATCCAGTGCTCTTATAAGACTCACTCCTACTCTTCCACTTCTTGAAATAACTTGTTGACTGCTTGTTGTACTAGATTATGAAAAACCAAATGCAAGGGCAAGGTTACCAATTGGATTTAGATGCGTACCCATAGCCCAGGTAGTCTTTGTTGGTGTGCTTCTACGTGAGGCTGAGGGGGGATCCTTGTTATGCTTTCCTAGATGAGGGAGTTCCTTATGCTCTAGCTCCATGTCTTCTACGTGAGCTTCAAATCCTTCATGAGCCATCTCTCTCCTCAATGCCATCCATAATAGTATGTTTCTTCTCTATCTCCTCTCGCATGCCTCATTATTCTTAAGCTATCTTTCCTCTCTTTGTCTTTCTTCCGCTAGGTATGCCATCCTTCACCAAACCTAATCCTACCCCTACGCATGGTGAGGTTTAGTTAGCCATCGGTTTACTCAAAAAGGATTCAAAGTTACCATCAAGATCTTGATCACCAAAGGGGAATGCCTCTTTAATGGTAAGCTCACCTGGATATCGTAAGAACTAGAAATTTACTACGGACATGAATAAGTGGAAATTGAGTATTCCAAAATATACTTTGAAAGACACCACGGAACCAGGTATCCATATCTCAAGTCCAAAAGATTAGCATCGAGTGGCCTAGCATTCTTCCCGCATCTAGACAAGTGTGTGATACCTCCAATTCCACTTAGATGCATAAGCAATTAGCCACTTAATTCTACCGGAAAGATAGCAAAAAAAAAATATCTCATATGACCGGCAAAGTAATTCTTTATGCATGCGAAAGTACAATATTTTGGAATAAGATCATTTGTTCCACACACATTAAACTTAGATCTAGTGTTGAAAAGACCGTGCATATTCTTCTTCGAGATCACGTATCAATTCTTCAACACTTGCTAAGGTCTCGGGTATGTCTTCATTGCGAACCATCCGAAAATTAAATGAAAAAAGAGGTCCCGAAAGGAGAACCAATGACAAAGCCTAGAATTCTATGATATAAATCTAATAAGACCCTTTATTGGCACATCACTCAGAAATAAACTAAGTGCTCGCTCAAATCATGCAAAGGTACCAGAGTCCCTCTTTAGGGTTGTTGTTGTAGGATGTAGCATGATGAAGACTTAAGAGATACATAGTTCTCATTACTAACACATCATTCTATAGAGTAATGATCTATACCTAAGGGAGAATAGAATTAAGTACTAACCATGATGAGATTAACAACATGCTAGATTCATATACAACAAAGCTAATACTTAGGTTCAGCTAAGATTCTCCATCATAAGAAAGTGTTCAAGATAGTGGGAGGACCCCTTGATTTAGTTTTAAGGATCCATTGCTAGAATCTCTTCAATACCCTAGTATGTCTAACAACATACCTCTGATATATCTCCTCTGGTAGCATCACAACAGCACTATAGTTATAAGGGTGGGGACTTTCCTTCACCACTTATCCATTCCAAAAATAGCTCACATGCCACTAATATTATGCGCCATTACAAAACTGGGAAGCCACACATGCAAGTGCGCCATTGCCAATAGACATGACTCACTGTAGCCATAGTGAAGGGCATCTATTTGCATGTGTCTATGTAAAGTGATTCGTATTCGATCCTCCAATAATAGCTAATGTGTGGCACACACATCTCGCCTCATTTTTTTGCTTGCACGCCATCTCTAAAAATAAACATTCATGAGCAAAAACGGCTATGCCTAGAAAAGTTGAACTTTTCACAGAGCGTTCTCTCTATCTATTCACGTTGAATAGAATCACTTACCCACACGTATTTCTTGTGTTCTTTTTGGGATGTTCTCGATCAACAACATTCACCACTCTTTCCTATATGACCTAATTTTGGAACCATCATATATATTCACATTTTCTTGATGACCTAATGAAGATACCTTTTTCATATCACATGTGTCAAGATGCATAAGGAATTTGTCTCATTTATATCACGTTCACTTTAAGAGACCTAAATTTGAAAGTGCCTGCTTTAAATATCATGTTCTACCATGACCCAACTTGCAAGCCATCACATTACGGCAATACCGTGGTAGAGGGGGAAAGAATTAACTTCCTTTATCACTCCTATATGGGGCACTTAATTAAAATCATTTGGGATCTTGTTGGAGGGACAAAAGGACTTCAAGAAGAGCAATAGATTTTTGGCGGCTCCACTAAGGAAAATACGCACAAATGCTTTTGGGACATGCGGGATGAAAGTACGTGGAATACGTGATCGGCCGAATTAGGATGAAAAGGGAACAACGGTTCGGGGAACTTGGGACATTTGGGACAAAAATTTCTGACGACGGCCCGAAAAGAATGGACTTTGGGTAAACCGGCCAATCGGGGAACAGAGAGCCCAAATGAACCTGGGACACGTGGGACAAAAATGTCCGACATGCCCGAAAAACACACAAAATGACCCAAAAAATGTAGATTTTCCCAATTTTCTTGACTTTTCACATTATCAGGACAATAGAAAAGACACTTAACCTCAAAATTTTAATTTTCAACTTCTTAAAAGTAGGGCAATTTTGAGTGGACAAATAGCTGGCTCCTTCTGGGGATGACTTGGCATAAATTCAAAGAATGAGACAAGGCAAGAATTTAGACAAACTCGGGGAAGTAGACCAGTACCTTATCCATTAGGCCACGGAGTCATCGAATCAAACCAATACAGAGGACAACACACCAAAACAAAGGGAAAGAAAAACAAAACGCTATACAGAATATACAAAAGGACTTCCTAATCACCTATGACTTAAAAAATTTTAGGTACTGCCCACTATAAGGAAGTGGGAGAGAAGAACCATCCATATAATCAAGGTAAAAATAATTCTTACCAGTGAAGTGCCTGATCTTGAAAGGTCCGAGCCAAAGGGAATCAAACTTGCCATGGCTGCCACGAGGTTCATGCCTTTTATCCCACAACAAAACAGTGTCTCCAATTTTGAAATCCCTGAACCTGGCTTTCTTATCAAATAAGACCTTTACTTTCTGTTGGTGAGTAGATATCCTATCAGCAACTTCCAATCTGTCCTCATTCAATTTGTGAAGATACATGATTCTCTTATCCAAAGAATCATTGAAACTGGTATCTTCAATGGCCTTCATTAGATGCAAGGCTGGTAGCTCCACTGTAACTGGCAATTGGGCCTCCACTCCATATACTACTTGAAAGGAGACATCCCAATGGCTCTCTTAGGTGTGATCCTATCTACCCAAAGAGCATCATAGAGTTTCTTGTGCCAGTTCCGTTGGGATTCATTGACTAATTTCCTTATTATGGCCACCAGATTTTTATTTGTTGATTCTGCTTGTCCATTTCCCTGAGGATAGTAATCTAAGGAGTGAGCCAAGGAGATGCCATATCCATAGCAAAAATCCATCATCTCAGTTGAAGAAAATTTGAAGCATTATCTGTCACAATCTTGTTTGGCACACCATACCTTATCAAGATGTTTTCTTTGATAAAATTGCATACTACTTCTGAAGTAGTACTCTTTACTGGAATGGCTTCTACCCATTTGGTGAAATAATCTATGGCAGTTAATACATGGGTATGACCAGCACTAGAAGAGGGATTAAGTGTTCCAATGAAATCTAAACCCCATTGCTGAAAAGGTTCTTCGATCACATTTATCAACCCATTTAGGTTGATGCAAGCCTCACATTTTGCCCATTTTGATGCATCCTTGAACAAGGTAGGCCAGTAATATCCTCCACGAAGTATTTTATGAGCAGTGACAGTTGATGAGTAATGCCCTCCACATGCCTGATCATGAAAAGCTGAGAGTAGCTTCTTCTGTTGTTCCTTGTCCACACATTTCAAAAACCTTCCATCTAACCCACGTTTAAACAAGGCATTTTCCCACAACACATATTGGGTTGATCTTAGTTTAATGGCTCTCTTCTCTTTGGTAGTCAAATGAGAGGAGCATTCTCCATAGGTGAGAAAGTGAGCGATATCAGCATACCATTCATCAACTGAGCTAAGAAACAGAACGGTAGGAAGACCAACTTTATCCTCCAGTAACTCATGTCTAGCTCCTTCAGTGATGAGTTCACACAAGCCTTTTCCACGAACGAGCTTGGTTGGTTTGATGTCAATATCATATTCTTGAACCTTGGCCACCTAGTTCCCTCTCTTGGATCCAAATTCCTGCTGTGTGAGAATTGACTTGATAGTTGTATCCGGTACCAACACCGTGGAGTGAGAGTTAAGAATGTAAAAACAAAACTGCTTGACAGCTTTAACCACTGCAAAAGCATGTTTTTCCATTATGGTGTATTTTAACTCATGATATTTTAGAATATAGCTCATAAATGCAATTGGGATTTCATGCTCATTAGAATCTTCCTGAGTCAAAACAGCAGCCAAGGTGTTATCCGTGGCGTAGCAATAGATAATGAAATCTTTGCTGAAATCTAGACATGCTAAAATAGGAGTTTTAGCAATGGCCCTTTTAATACCTTCAAAGGCTTCTTTCCCTTCAGGAGACCAACCAAACGTTTGTTTTCCTTTCATCATTTGGGAGATATTCAAAGTTAGCTCTGCAAAATCAGGGATGAACCTTCTCAAAAAGTTGATCTTACCAAAGAAAGAGTGCACTCCCTTTTTGCTGGTTGGAAGAGGAATTTGCTGAATAGCTTGAACTCGCTCAGGATCAATTTTTATACCATCTTTGGAGACAACGTGCCCCAATAATTTCCCCTCGTGACACAAAAAATAGATTTCTTAGGATTCAAAGAGATCCCATGTTCTCTACATCTTAGCAGAACTGTCTCTAGATGCTGGAAATGATCCGCCCTTGTTTTAGAAAATACAGTCAAGTCATCAAGGTATACGACGATACACTTTCCTTTCAAACTTCCAAAGGCCAAATCCATAGCCCTCTGAAAAGTGGCACCAGCATTAATGAGCCCAAAAGGCATCCTTTTGTAAGCAAAGGTACCCCAAGGGGTAGTGAAAGCCGTTTTGTGTTGGTCTGTGGTATTAACTTCTACCTGGTTATATCCTGAGAATCCATCAAGCATAGACAACATTTCGGATCCTGTTACTACTTGCAAGACCTGATCCATCATAGGTAAGGGATAATTATCTTTCAAGGAAGCTTGATTTAGATTCCTGAAGTCAACACAGATACGAATCTCACCATTTTTCTTTCTAACGGGCACAATATTGGCAATCCATGTTGAATGATGGATAGGAAAAATGATTTTAGCCTTCAATAACTTCTGTATCTCCTGAAAGATGGTGTCAGCTATTTTAGGATTGTATTGCCTCTGCTTCTGTTTAAAAGGCTTAATCCCAAGTTTGAGAGGGATAAAATGTTGCATCTCCTTTGGTTGGAAAGCTTTTAAATCTTCATAGGAATAAGCAAGAACATCCTTATACTTTTTAAAAGATCAATTACCTTCTTCTTTTCTTCTGGGGTGCAACATTTTCCAATGTTCACGAGTTTAGGATCAGTAGAACTCCCAATATTGATTTTTTCATATTCGGCTGATTGTTGAGGTCCAGTAGAAGCTCTAAACTTTACATACCTATCGTGTTTGTCAAACAGTTCTTCTAAACTCACCAATCCTTTTGGAATCTTGTTTCCTTTGAGTTTGATACATCCATCCTGATCCGCTTCTTCTTCTTGGGTGGCTTCTTGTTAAAGGGCACACTTTCACGAGGCAAATTATCACTTCCTTCAAAGTACAATTGTTCAAAATTATCCTTGAGTTCTAAGAAAGAAAGCAAGTGTTGATCATCATTGAAAACTTTCCAGTTACTTGTATTATCAGGTACACTGGGTCTATGAATCATTTCAATGGTGAACTTATCTTGAGAAAAGTTAGGATGAGGAATAAGCAATGACCCTGAGACTACTAGAGAATCAGCCCTGGTATTCTTCTCCCTAGGCACTGCTTCGATGGAGAAGGCATCAAGAAATTCAATGGAGTCCCAACCTGATTCCTGTAATGTTTCAACCTTCCATTCTTTACCTGGAAGAGGTTTCTAACTTGCTTGACAATCAATTCCGCATCCCCAGTGGCTAGAAGATTCTTTACACCTTTGGTAGAACTTGTAACTTTAGTAGCAGGTGTGATGGACTCACCTTTGGTGTAGATGAAATGGGGATCGGAGATCCTCTTTTTACAATTACAGGGATAGTTGTCGGCTGCTCCTTAGATTTCTTGGTGGGCTGCATCACTTTCTCCCTCTGATTTGTCTACTCTCGAGTCATGACAGCGTATGATTCGCTATTCATGTCTGCTACTACTTTGTCATAATCATCCCCTTCATCAATGCCTTTAGTGGTGAAGAAATTAACTCGAGATCCCTCAAGTTCATCTGTTTCATCATCAACCTCTTCAACAAATTCCTCACAATCTTCATTAACCTCCTCATCCTCTGGTTCCTCAACTTCACAGGTTGCATTGACAGGAACTTTAATAGGAGGTCCTTCAAGCGCTAGCCTTGTTTGAGAAGCAGGCAAACAATTTCTGGGCTGAAAATTCCTCCTTGGAACGTCTGCATAGGGAGTATGCTGAGCCAATTGTTTCTTAATGGTGATGAGATCATTTGCAAGTTTTTGTACCAATGGATCAGTATTAGGTCTAGGAGTAGAAGAGGAGGAAGAAGAAGACTTAGATTTGGAAGGGTCTCTCCTCAACTTCCCTGACATGATTAAATCATCTTCAACACTAACAACAAGAGTTTGATCCTCGGCCAATGTTGCGAGATTAGCCCTTCTTAGTGCATAACTAACTTCAGGCAATTGGGCGTTTAAGAAGAAGCATTTTTGAATTTGATCTACAGGTTGAGTATTTGGTGGAATTTTGTTAATCAACCTGTTGAATCGAGCCACAAATTCTCTCATGGGCTCTTGTGATTCCTTCTTTATTTGAGAAATTTGGGCTAGCAAAGCATGCATGTCTTCCACCGGTTTGAAACGGTTTTCAAACCTAGTTCTCATTGTGTTCTAGCTAGTGATAGCTCCGGCTAGAAGGTGATAGAACCAATCAGCAACATTATCTTGTAAATTCTCAACAAAAATTCTTACGGAGACGTCTTCATGTTCAAATCCCAGAACTCCGCATGCAACTATGAAGGCTGCGATGTGTTCATCAGGATGTACTTTACCATCACCTTTGAATTTAGGAAAGTTCTTCCGGTTACCTCTGGGTAACTCATGCAAAGGCTGAGGAAGGGCAAGAGGCCCAACATGATGGCCCCAAGGCAATGTTACCACCATTCTTGGAAAAATGGCTTGAAGAGGAACTGAAACACGGTAAGAATCGAGCTTAAAGATTAGGACTGATTTGTTTGAAGGAATACCACCCATAGGGATTCTATCTTGGACAGGTGGAGTGCTTGTTGAATGAGCCTTTCTATTTCTCCTTGTTGAAGGGAGAGGAAAACCTTGTTGTTCCAAAAGTTGAAACTGAGAATCTTCAATACCAAGGGCCCTTCTCCCTTGAGTAAAACGTGGAGTCGCAGATCAAAAGATGATCAATAAATGATTATAGAACTGGAATATGATTCCCCAGCAGAGTCACCAAAAACTGTTGGTCATCAAAAAGGACTTCAAGAAGAGCAACAGTCAGGGGACAAGAAGTCCCTCCTCTTTAATGGGAGAGGTTCCCTTATTCAGAAACGAACCTATTTACACATATACAAAGCATGATTTTCTTGTGGAACTTGGATATTATGAAAGTGTTTTCTATAAGGATCATCAATCACAAAAGGACTGAGGAATGAAAATGTGAGAACGAGTAGAAAGGCACCATTCAGAATTATAGATGACAGAGTAATTCCTTATGCATGCAAGGGTACAGCGAATTGGAATAAGATCATTTGTATCACATTAATAAGATGAAATTTGAAAAGACACAAAGTTCTATAAATAACATCTGCAAGAATACAAAGCTTCTCAGCATAATACAGATAAATGATCTAACAAGATTAAATGAATAGCTTAGGAATAAAGGAAACCAGATAGACAAAGAATGAAAAATCCTTCTGTATTGATTTCTTTAAGATTTATTTACACTTTTAGAAATAAGCCAAGTTCTTCCTCCTTCAAAATGGTGAGGAGAGGCCATTATATAGTTTACAAATTAGTTACTCCCGGTAACTACTTCTTTTAACTAATGATTAGTTAAAGGGCTGCAAATCGCAATACCCCAACTAAATACAATAAATTCATGATGAAGAAGAGGAGGAGAAGAATCAGGAGAAGAAGACAAGCGTTCAAGATTGGGAGGGACCCACTGATTTAAGGATCCATTGTCTGAATCTCTTCAATGCCTCGGCTATGTCTCTGCCACATGGGACTGATGTGTTGGTGGTAGCATCTAACTTGGCAATGAGTTCTCCATGCACGTTCGTTAGTTCACTTGAGTCGGGACTGAAATGAGCTCCGCAAGCGAGTACAAAGTGTCTACACATTGTACTAAAATTGGGAAGCCACCGGCGAATGCCAAGCCACTGTCATGAATCATCTGTGCCATAGCTGAAGGGTTTGCATCTGTCATCCTTGCCCAAAAATCCCCAAAATCAAGGTGGCGAACTTCACTGTCCCCGATATCGGGAGCAACGAAGACTCGAGTGGTGAAACTTGTTCCTACCCCTGGAATTTGATCTTCATGTTGATAGTAACTCGGAGAGCAAAGCTGCAAGCTAGACTTGGGATGGAATCACAAGGGAAATGGATACGCGCGTAGAAATTTTGGTTGCAAAGGTTTGAGCAATAGATAGCATGAAAGCAGTGTGCAAAAACGCATAGGGGGCAGTTCATTATATAGTCGTTTAGGAGAGAGAAAGGCAATAAATGTGCATTAAATACATATCTACCAAATTGAAAAGTAAGATATTCGGGTAGAGTGGGAAAAATTAGCACGAATGGCACTTGGTTCATTTGGGACACGAGGGACCATAAAAAAGCGCGAAGTACGCGGTTCGGCCGATTTGGGTGATGCGGGGAAAAGACGCACAAATGCTTTTGGGACATGTGGGATGAAAGTACGTAGAATACGTGATTCGGCCAAATCGGACGAAAAGGGAACAACGGAGTGCAGGCGAACTGGGACATTTGGGACAAAGTTCGACGGGCCCGAAAAGAATGGACAGAGTAAACCGCCGATCGGGAAACAGAGAGCCCAAATGAACTGGGACACATGGGACAAAAATGTCTGACAGGCCCGAAAAACACACAAAATGACCCAAAAACGCAGATTTTCCCAATTTCTTGACTTTTCACATTATCAGGACAACAGAAAAGACACTTAACCTCAAAATTTTAATTTTCAACTTCTTAAAAGCAGGGGAATTTTGAGTGGACAACAAGTTAGCCATCGATTCTTGTCAAGTTCAAATTTACCATCAAGATCTTGATTGATAGTGGAATTCCTTGTAGATAAGTTCCCTGTGGATGTCATAAGAATTGGAATTCAGCTACCTATGGACATGAATAAGTGGAAATTGATTATTCCAAGATATAACTATTCAAGACACCATAAAACCACTTTTCCACGGCTTTTGTCCAAATCATATTACCATCATAAAAGGCCACGGAATTCTTCATGTGTCCATACAAGTGCACGATACCTCCAATTCCATTTAGATGCTTAAGCAACCATCCATTAAATGTGACATTCTACTAGAAAAATAGTCAAAAATATCTCATATAAGTTGTCATACATATTCTGTTCTACCCAAGTGCGTGCGTTGAACTCAGATCTAGTGTTGAACCGTCGTGCATATTCTTCTTCCAGATCATGTATCCATTCTTCAATACTTGCTAAGGTCAACCGGTATGTCTTCATTGCGAACCATCCTAAAAACAACTGAAAAGAGGTCCGGAAATGAAACCAATGATGCACCTAGAATTCAGTGACACAAACCCAATGAAACCCTATGCGCACTGGCACATCACTCAGCCTAGGCGAGTGCTCACAAGCGCGTAATGGTATCAGTGCCTCTTTAGGGTTGTTATAGCAATATGTTAGTGTGACAAATATTTAACCTATATAGTTCTATTACTAGCACATCACTCTATAGAGCATATCAGATCTATATCAAGGAAAAATAGAACTAAGTCTTGACCATGATGAGATAAAAAGCATAATAGATTCGAGATACTCATAGAACTAATACTTAGATTCAGTCAATATCCTCCATTATATTGAATGCATTAAATTCTGAAGCTTCATTAAAATATCAAAAGTATACATGTAGTAAAGCATAACACTATATGTCTTGATCTCATCACCTCTCTATCACGATCTCCTCCATATATATTATCTCTATTACACATTCTACTACACACACACACACACACACACACACACATATATATATATATATATATATATATATATATATAAGGGTGGGTACTTGCCTTCACCACGTATCCTTTCCAATAATAGGTCACATGTTATTCTTAACCATGCGCCTTTACAAAAATAGCCATACATGTAAGTGCGATAACAATATATCACTACTAGATAACTGATGTGAGATCTATTTCTAGTCTACGTGTATATGTAAAGGGCTTTGTATCCAATCCTCCAAAAATAGCCAATGCATGGTGCACAAATCTCTACCTCATTTGTGGGCTCTGCACGCCACCTCTAAAAATAGACATTTATGAGTGAAAATGGCTAAGTCCCGAAAACTAAACTTCTATTCTCGCGTGCATGTTCTCCCTATCCATTCATGCCTTTGTGTATGAATCGCTTTCCCATGTGGACTTCTTGTGTGCTTTCTCTGTCAATTTTTCTTTGATCGCGAAATACTAAAGTAAAGCGAGGACATGTGGACCTTTTTAAATGGCTCACTTTTCACAAAATGACAAACTTGAAAAATGCAAAAAGGTGTCAAATTCTTATTAGATAACTATTGCCAAAAATGAAAGACAAAAAATGTGAAATGTGGACTAATTCTATTGGCTCAAATTTTGTAAATGGCTAGAGGACACCTAAGTCAACTCTAACAATGTGAAAACATGTGTAATGCCCTTATTGACTCATGTTTCACAATTTGACAATCAGATAAATAATATTATTGACACCACGAAGCAAGATGGAGCCTTCTAATTGGCTTGGGCTTCGTAAAAATTGATAATGTGAAACTAGCTAGAGCAATATGATTGGCTCAAGCTTCATAGTCAAAAGAACTTTGTAGAAACAGAAAAAGTCAAATAAGTCGGCAAGCGGCCGATGGCACTAGAAGATTGGATCATGCTTTGCAAAGACAGAAAGGTGTCATATTGAAGCCACTTGGCACTTTAAGAGTGGGTACATCTTCGAACATGAAAAGAACAACAATGAAGCTACTTGGATAAATTCTATTGGTCCAAACTTTGCAAAACTAAAAAGAATAATCGAAAGACAGAAAATGCAAAGCCAGATGGCACAAAATGATTGGCCCAAGATTTGTAAAGACAAAACTAGCAAAAATAAAGATTTTTACTGCTAAAACAGACTTAAAAGCCCCAAAAACTAGATCTAAATAAATCTTTCGGATCCAAAGTCAAAAAACCACCCAAACATCTATAAACAATGCGAAAACTTAAAATAAGCTCCGTTGATTATGGATTTAAACCATAAATGATTGAAACTAGATGCAAAAGAAAAGATCTAAGAATACAAGATATTCAAAGACTATCTAAACAACCATTTAGCCCATATTTTACCTATATTTCAAAAAATATTTGGGTGGGAATTAGAAGTTTAAACTTGGTTTTCTTGAAGATGATGGAAATTTTAAGGTTTCGTAGATCCATAAATAAACTTAAAGCTTATTCACTCTAAGAAATTAGAATCTCCATATCGACCTGCATATGAATAATCACCAATGTTTATACCATGATAGATTTAGCAAGGGAAATGTAATCCACATATCACAGATCTACCATTAATGCTTAATATTATAGATTATAATATGCATTCAATTTAAACACAAAGATAGTGAATAATAGAGTGTAATGAGCAAGAGTGAAAGTAAGTAAAAACAAGAACGAGTAGACAAATGACACCATATTGAAGTGGAGAAACCCGAAGGGAAAACTCCACTAGTAAATCACTTTCTTTATCAAGAATTCACAAAATTTTAACCTAACTCTTCCACTTTTAGTTCGCAGTTGTGTTACAATATGCAGAGAGCTGTTTTTCTTGATCATATCATACAATGATCATCGACTATATCTTATAATAAGATCCCAGTCTTTAAGTCAGTTTGTATAAAATGTATACATTTTAGACAACCAATCTCAAGTGGGATCACCCAAATCATTGTGGGTGGGTGAAATGGTTGAGCCACTTCACTCTTAAATGTGAAAGACCTTCATAATAAAGTTTGATGAACAAAATTTAAATTTAATGTTGGGGCGTACTACAGTGGTGGAATCCACTTAACATTATCACCCCAACATTATGTTCATTTGAATGTATGGTGCACACTTCATAATATTTGATTGAATTTATGTGATTGAATGGATGTGTTTTCCAAAATAAATCCCCTAGTTATATTCACAACCTACATCCCCATTCTAGCTCTGAAGATCCTTATTATAGGTTATGTGCATCTTGATGGTTCACTTTGGTACATCCTTTATTACAATTCCTCATGCGCTTATGCACACTCATCATTTTTTGTTCCTTCCATCATCCCTTCCTTTTCCTCTATCTATTCCATTCTCCCTCATGCCTACTCTCTATGCACTCACCTTCCTCCCATTAGCTCATGCTACTTGCCCCTGTGAAGTGCCTCAGACTTACTTCCTAGTTAGTAAGTTTACGGGATTACTTACACACCCACCTTTTTCTCCCACACACCACCTTTTAGATTCTCACACCGTCTACATACTTATCTCCTATAGGTATTTTCCCATTCATCCCACACATATTACTTTTGTGCACCCTCTCCTTTCCTTCTTCTCACGTGCTTCTTCCCTGTGCGCACCTCAAGTTCAAATCTTGGTGGGAATAGGTAGGTGAGAAGCTAGAAAACATCCCTCACACCATTAATGTAGGATCTAATCACTCCAACCACCTGATTTGATTCAAATATCACCTCCTTCCTTCTCCTACATGCCAAATAGACATGGGGAAGTGCATTTGATAGATTTATAGGAAAATTTGTAGGCATTCATTGTTGGTTGTTGGTGGTTGAAGATTCAAATTAGATTTTCCCTCCTCCTCTTCTTCTCTCATTGATTCATCTATAAATGTAAGAACATTTTCATTGTAAAGGGTTGGATTATTTTAGTTTATATAGGCATTTCCTTGCATTTTGAGTTACATACCTTTAGATATGGTCTTTGCATGTGGATATCAGCCTCATACATGCCATTGTAATAGACTGTGCATTTTTGAAGTAATAGAAGCATTGTTTTGTGGCTACTTTATGCCTTAACTTATTTTTATTCTTCTTTCTTGCCTTCCCTTATGTTGTGTGCTTGTTGTTCCTTCTCACATCCCTTACATTTCCTTTTTTAATTGTGTCCATGAAAATGATTGTGTGTAAATGTGTTCTGGTATGTGTACACATGTCTAGCCTTCCTCTGCACATTTTCCTTTGTTTTCACTCAAATTTGATCATGTTCATCCCCTTTCTTTTCTGTGTCTATCCTCTTTAGTTTAGTTTTCCCTTTCTACATATCCTTCTATCCCTGGTCCTTGGCATGTTTAGCTTAGGATTTCATTTCAACATTAGGAGTAGCAGTAGTAGAAATAGGTAGAGGAACTAGCCTTCTCGGAGGTCTGTCTCAATCATGTAAGGTCCCAAAACTTTAGAGAAAGTCCCATTGTTTCCTCAACAAATTAATTCAACCTGATCGAGATGGGTGCAAGTTTGAGCTCCAATAGTTTTCTGGCATGCCAGTGGGACAACATTAAAATCTTAAATTTCATCATTGCTAAGTTTGGTGTGTGACTTAGTGATTTTCAGCCTTTGGAGGCTTGTTTTAACACATCTAAAGTGACTCCCAACACTCATATCTATTTTTTAGTAGAATAGTGCCTTTCATGAGAAAGTGCATACAGATAAGAGTGCAAACAACAATGAAGAGTCCTTTGAATACCTCCATCTATCTCAAGAAATAATACATAGAAAAACCACTGCGTGTGCATCTCCATCTCTAGCACACGTGCACTTTCAACTCCTCCTCTCGGTAGTAGACCTCCCTGTATAACTGTCATGGTAACTCCTCCACCACCTCCAAGAAACTTTTCCAAACTTTACTAGTGGAAGTCCTCTCATTTTGAATGCACAACATGATATTCTAGTATAACATGCTCAAAGTATTCCATACTTCACCGGTGAGAATCAAGTCACCCATGTTGAAGCACATCCAGGATGTAGCCAATGTATTCTCTGTCTATTTGATCACACATGATGATGTAGTAGTAAGGCTCCTGGCCTCTCTCAAGGAAAAAGCTTCAGTGGTATAAAATCTTGAGACCTACATCTATTTCTAGCTAGGATGACTTGGAATAACTCTTTATAACTATTTTGAAGATAAGTTAGATCACTTATCTTTGGTGGAGCAACTGATGACAATAAAAAGATCACCCAATGAATAGATGACTGATTTTAATATCAGATTCCAGAAGACTTGGGATAGAATCCCTCAAGTGGTAAGGCCTACAACCCAACATGTTTTCTATATTATCTAAGGGCTTTGAATAGTGATATCTCTAGTCATGATTCAATCCATGGGGGTAGAACCTTACTGTTGCTTACAATATTGCAATAAGGGCATAAAATAGTCTCATTTAGGAAGGAAAGTTAGCTCCTAGACCACACACCCTTATTCCTAGAAATTCCTCATGTGCCCCAACCTTCTATTGCTCTTATTCTGAGAAGAGTGCCTCAACCGTGTTACATCCACATCCTATTCTCCCACATATAGAAAAAGGAGGATGAAGAAATGAAGGCCCTGATTAGGAACTTATCAATAAATTTATATCATTAGAAAAGCAGTAGACACAAGCCTTCAGAAATAATTCTAATCAAGGATATAATCTAAAGCCATCAACCCTTTAGAAATCAATATGCAAATAAAGATATGGGAAGAACCAACAAAATGATAGATGGCATGCTAATGTGCACCTTCCATTACAAGTATTTCCTCATGTGTAACCTCTTCTTAGTACTGGTAATGCAAGCCAACACTAGTTCTAATTTAAAACAATATGGCACAAGAGTCAGAATGGTTCTTTCCTTGCAATATGCCTCATAGTCAGAATCACTACGCCAATGTTGTGCATGTGCACAGGCTTACATGATTCATGTTTCTTTCTATGAACCTTCCACAAGTGCAAGCGAGTTAAAAATCAAGAAAAACTAGAAGCTCCTCATGAGGCCAACCTTATGTTCTTTGGTGCCAAAGACTTTTGTGTAATTAATCAAGCTTTAGATATTACATGAAACAAATACAGTGTGCCCAAGTTATTGATAACACAAGGTAT
The DNA here is from genome assembly GCA_018340775.1 of Taxus wallichiana var. yunnanensis. Classification (NCBI taxonomy): domain Eukaryota; kingdom Viridiplantae; phylum Streptophyta; class Pinopsida; order Cupressales; family Taxaceae; genus Taxus; species Taxus wallichiana. The sequence goes on along the minus strand of CM031236.1, from coordinate 113,986,707 downwards.
AAGAAAAGAATGCTTGAGTCGGTGTGCAACCTTCAACTCCTGTCACATAGACCAATCCTCAAAAGCATAAGGATGTAGCTCTCATCAACCCAAAATTCATGGTGTGTAAGTTCCTACATGTGAGGTTCCACGTAATGCTCTAAAGAAGTAACGTGCTCCCCTCCTTTGGTAGGTCAAGCCTCTACGCAAGCTAAGGTCCCTACCTTTGCACCTGAAAAATCAAGAAAAGATGTTGTTGTGCCTCAAATGCACAAATCAATGGGCCTTCCATTCAACATTGTGGACTAGATGAAGAAGAAAAATGTAAATGTCACAATGTGGGATGCCCTGGCCATTCCATCTCAGCGTGACTGTTACATGAAGCTCTAGTGCAACCCATGCTTGATCAGTTTATCAAAAAACCATGTTGTTGTCAATATATATCAAGAAGAGGAGAAACAAGTAAGTAATTTTTTTCAAAACCCCACCCTTTTATATGTCCTTGATCATAGGAAAACACCTTATCCACAATTGTATGATTGACTCAGGCACTAGTACTTTTGTTATGCCTAAGAAAATTGTTGATGTCCTAGGTCTTAAGTATAGCCCCTTTGTCCAAAGGAGTCTTTGCAACTTGATGGATCAATTTATCACCACTTCTAGGAGTCATCAAGGATCTTGAGTTAACCCTCCATGCATGTCCAAGCCTCACAATAACTCAAGATGTGTCAATCATTGACCTACCTCCTTTATTTTCCTTTTGTTTATCAAGAGATTTCATTGCTAAAGTGGGTGGTTACTTGTCTTTTGATTGGTCTCATATGTTACTAAGAAAAGGTATGGTACCTAGTTTACCATACAAGATGAGCCAATATTTTCCTATCATGTTGAGTCATATGACCCATCCCTCTCAAGCTAATTTCCTAATCCAAGAAGGCCAAGAACAAGTTTATAAAGAGCCTATTCCTCCTCCCTACCTGATTTAGTACTAGATGAGTGGGTGGAAAGGCATCAAAAATTTGATCCATATGTTGAAGAGCTTGAAGCCTTTGAAATTGGGCTTGGTACTTATTACATCCTTGAAGAAGAAGTTGTGTTTCCATGCGTACTCAAGAAAATGAAGAAAATTTTGGTTTATGGAAGTTATACTTTGATGGATCTAAAAGAAAAGAAATGGCATAGGTGCATAGGTGTTGTTCTCATTTCTCCCAAGGATGAGAAATTATTTCTTCACACACAAGTTGCAGTTTTCATGCTCCAACAATGTAGAAGAATATGAAGTGTTGGTGCATGGCCTTCTCATTGCTTGAAAAGAGAAAGATTAAGGCACTGCAGATCTTTGGGGACATAGAATTGGTCATCCACTAGGTCAAAAACAAGTGTGCTAAAAATAATAAGCTTCTTAAATCTTATAAACATAGATTTTGGGACCTCCTTGAGAGCTTTGATGCTCTAAATCTATAGGTAGTGCCAAGGAAGATGAATAAAGAAGTTGATCGATGGATGGCACTTGGTTTTCATGGTTTTCACCCGCTGAAGGATTTTTTCAAAGGGAAACACATAACATGTCAAAATGGTGATTATGCCATCTATTCCATATAACAATACCAGTTGGAAAGTGTTTGATAGTGACACACAAATCATCCAGTTCATTCAAAATGAATTTGAGTTCTCTTCAAGCATGCAAGCTGACTTGCATGACAGCTATGGTGACCAAGTGATTCAACTCAAGAAAATAAGTTACCTAAAGGGTTGGTCACCTTAGAGAAAATGTTTATCCCTGATGATGAGTTCAAGGGTGAAGAAAAGTATATATGTGTGTAAGAAGACTTCTCCCAGAACTATTGTTGTGTGAAAGGAGTTTTATATGAGTAAAGCTTGCACACATGATGAAAAAAGGCCTTCATCTCTCTGTATTAGAAATATAGTGATATCTTCTCATGGGAGTATGAAGACCTCAAAGGATTTGATCAAGTGTTTCTCAACACTCCATTGACCTTGATCCTAGTATCAAGCCCATCAGACAAAAAAAGACCAGTCAATCCAAGGATAGATCCCCTCATGAGGAAAGAGTTGTCTAAACTCATTGAGGTGAAGATAATATTCCCATCAAGTACTCTACTTGGGTCGTGAATCTTGTTCAATGTGCAAGAAGAATGGTGAAATTAGAATTTGCGTTGATTTCAAAGATTTGAATAAGACATCTTAAAGGATCATTATCCTTTTCCTTATATGGAGTAAATTTTCAATACTTTAGCTGGCACATAAATATTTTCCATGTTGGATGGGTACTTTGGCTTCAATCAGATCATGGTCAAGGAAGAGGATCAATTAAAAACACATTTACAACCAAGTGGGGAACATATGCATATCAGAAGATTCCCTTTGGTCTATTCAAATGTGGGCACAACCTTTTCAGTGCACCATGGACATTACCTTCAAAGGATATATCAATGAGTTCATCTAGTTTACTTGGATGACATAATTGTCTTCTCAAAGTAGAGCGTGGATCACATGGTGCACCTAGAAAAGTCTTTGAGAGATGTAGAAATTTGGGGTATCTCCCTTAACCCCAAGAAGTACAATTTTTTTGTGGCATAGGGAAATATTTTAGGCCATGTGGTCTTTAAGGATGGTATTTTTATTGATCTGAGCATGTTTTTCCATCCTTTCTCTCTCCTTGCTGGTGCACAAGAAAGCCTTGTAGTCCTTCCTAGGAAAAATCAATTTTGTTAGGTGCTTCATTCCTAACTTTTAGGATCCCAGGCCCATCACCCTCATGCTCAAGAAGGAAATAGCCTTTAGATGGACAATAGAAGGAAAATAAAGCTTCAACAGATCAAGTAAGAAATTACTTGTGTGCCAACACTCATCAATCCTGGATTATTCCAAGGATTTCATCCTTTATGCTTATGGAGCTGATGTGAGTGTTGTTGTTGTCTTAACACAAGAAAATGAACAAGGAATGGAGTAGCCAATGGCTTTCTTTAGTCAAACATTGAAGGATTATGAGTTTAAATACAATCACATGGAGAAATAATTCTATGCCATCATGTGCGTGCTTAAGAAAGTTCAAAATTATGCTCACCACAAATCATATCAAGGTGTTAGTTTCACACTCAAGTGTGAGAGAATTCATCATGGGGAAGAAATCAATAAAGAAAAGAGAATGATGGGTGACCAAAATCATGGAGTATGATGTGACTATAAAAGCCACAAATTTGGTTAGAGGTAGCATGCTCTATAAGCATCTTTGAGGAGGATGCAAAATGAACCTGAGACTTCATTGTTTCTAGATGAAGATCTCCACACGTAGAACCTAAATAGAATACAGATCCTAGCGCACACATATGGATGAAGGACATGATCACATTCCTTTCCTTCTTATGATGCATATCCTCCTAATTTGAACAAAGAAAAAGGTGACATATGAGGCTGCAATCTATTCCATATGTATTGATTGATGTGCTCTCTTCAAAAGAAATATTGATGGGTGTGTTCTTTGAGGTGTATTGATGATGCGTGAAAATTGACAAAGTGTTAGTAGAATTTCATGATGGATTCTCTAGTGGACACTTCTCTGCCAAGAAAAATAATGAAGATCATCAAGAAAGGATAATTTTGGCCTACCCTATTTGTTTCAGATGACACACACAAGTGGGTCATGAAATGCAAAGAATGCACTTTCTTTGCAAGAAAAAGAAGAAATTGATAGTTCTTCCCCTCTGACCAATCCAAGTAGATCAACATTTTTGCAATGGGGTCTTGACTTCATAGGCATGATCAATCCTCCTTCAAGTTTGGCACAAATGGGTGCTGACAGCTATGGATTACTTCACCAGATGGATAGAAGTTGTTGCACTCAAGGAATCAAATTGAGTCAGTCATCCTTGACTTTCTTGAAAGGCATTGTAATAAGGTTTGGCATTCCTCAAACCATTATCTCTGATAATGTAAAATCCTTCCTTGGTACTAAAATTTCTGATTGGGTGCTAAGTCTTGGAATCTACTTGAAGACCTCTTCCAACTACTACCCTCAAGGGAAATGGCTTGGCAGAGTCAACAAACAAGAACCTGATCATAATCATGAAGTGAGAAAATGAATATCAACCAGAGATAGTGGCACACAAAGGTCTCTGCGCACATTGTGGGAAGAAATAATCATGGTGAAGAAGGAAATAGGTACTTCACCTTATAAACTTATTTATGGAAAGGAAGCTTGAATTCCTTTATCTCTTGAGTTGCCTTCATTAGAGATTTCCCAAAAAGCTAGAGTTTGAGGGTGTGGATCAAGAGAAATTAGAATGGAAGAGCTGGTTGAACTTGAAGAATTAAGAGAACTCTACCATGATCAAGCTAGAACAACATCAAAATCAACAAAGAAGTGGTTTGACAAAAGGCTAGGCCTAATATTTCAAAGTTGGTGACTTAGTCTTAAAGTGGGATGCTTATAGAGCAAACCAGGGCATCATTCAAAGTTTGATGCACTTTGGAGTGGCCCATACATCATCAATTCATGTAAGGAGGCTAACTCTTTGAGTTATCTCATCTTGATGGAGGCACTATCAATCCCAGTTAATGGGATTTATCTCAAACCCTTCCATTAAGTCTTCATGCATCATTGTATATATTAGAGTAGTTTCAATTCCTCAAGTGCATTACATGCACACATTGTCTTGTTTTTATATAGTTATTTCTTCTCACGTGCTCCTTTGTGCGCGTACTCTTTTTGCTTCAAGATGTAGTTATATTAATTTTTATTAGTTTTTAGGATTAGAATAGAGATCAAGAAATGCTTCAAAGTGACTTCAAGGGTGGTTCTTCAAAGTTTGTAGATCAAATTTCATGTTTCTAAGAAGACTCCATGCCCAATGGACACTCTAGGCTACTGATCTCCTTCATCTAGTAGGAAGATGGCCCCAAAATTCACCAAAATATTATCCAAAATAACTCCCTAGTTATTTGGACAACTTATACATCCCATTCTAGCTCTAAGAGTTCAACATTATTATAGGTTGTGCACACCTTGATGGTTCTTCCTTTGTACAATTTTCTTGGTTGTAATTCCTTGCACACCTCTTATCCTCACATTCTTTTTTTACACCTTCCATTATCCTTCCTTTTCCTCTATCTATTCCATTTTCCCTCATGCCCACTCTATGTGAACTCTCCTTCCTCCCATTATTTCATGCACCCCTTGTGCGTGTGCCCTTGGACTTGCTTTCCAAAAATTAGTAAGTTTATTGGCATCCTTTGCATACCCTCTTCTTGCTACTTCCTGCACATTCCTCTATATTTTTCTGCCATGTCTACATACTTATCTCCTCCATAGTATGTATGTTCCTTCCATTTCTCCATACATTTTTTTTCCATTTACATGCCCTCTCCTTTCCTTCTTCTTCTCCTTCTTCTTCCTTCACTTCTTCTTCACTGTGTCCTTTCATGCCTTCTTACAGCATGCAATGCGAACCTCTTCGATGATATGTGGTAAATCCTATCGGAATGAGTTGTTTACATGCAACCTATCAAAGTGCACCGATAAAGCATCGATCCTTGAAACCAATAAATATTGAAACATGGTATAAAAATGAAAAAATAGTTGATGACATGGGCTACACTCTAGATCACTCAAGTTCAAATTTTGTGGGAATAGGTAGGTGAGAAGATGGAAAATATCCCTCATACCATTAATGTAGGATCTGATTGCTCCAACCACCTGATTTGATTCAAATCTTGCCTCCTTCCTTCTCCTACATGTCAAATAGACATGGGAAGTGCATTTGATAGATTTATAGGTGGATTTATAGGCATTCATTATGGTTTTTGTGTTGAATTTTTTCAAATTGAATTTTCCTCCTTCTCCTCTTCTTCTCTCATTCCATTCATCTATAAATGTAAGATCATTTCTCATTATAAAGGGTTGGATTCTTTTAGTTTGTATAGGCATTTCCTTGCATTTTGAGTTACAGACCTTTAGATCTAGTCCTTGCATGTGGATATCGGCCTCATATGCCATTGTAATAGACTATGCATTTCTGGAAGTAATAGAAGCATTATTTTGTGGCTACTTTCTACCTTAACTTGTTTTTATTATTCTTTCTTTCCTTCCCTTACATTGTGTGCTTGTTGTGCCTCCTCACATCCCTTGCATTTCCTTTTCTAATTGTGTCCATTGAAAATGATTATGTAGCTGCATTCTAGTCTTTGTTACACATGTCTAGCCTTCCTCTGCGCATTTTCCTTTGTTTTCACTCAAAGATGATCATGTTCATCCCCTTTTTCTCTCTAGTTATTACTTTCTTTAGTTTTATCTTTCCTTTTTGCATATATTTCTATCCTGGTCCCTTGGCATGTTTAGCTTAGGATTTCCATTTCAGCATTAGGAGTAGCAATAAAGTAGAAATAGGTAGAGGAACTGCAGCCTTCTCTAGAGGTATGTCTCAAGCATGCAAGGTCCCATAACTTGGAGATAGTCCCATTATTGTCTTAATGACTTAGTTCAACATGATGCGAGATGGGCGCAAGTTTGATCTCTAACATGATGTTAATGGATGATGTAAATAATGATAAATGAAGTAAGAAATTTGAAGGATTGACCCCTCTCTCGGTCATTTTTTTCTTCTAATAATTAGTATCTGATTAGGTCCTTGTGAAGCAAGTTTTATAACTTAAAGGATATCCTCTTGGAGCACAAGAAATGGGTAAGTCTTTAGATGTTGATTCTATAGTAAGGATGAAGTTTGAAGTTGTAGAATCATCGAATCATAACTTACAAGATCAAATAAATTACACGGATATAAAACATGGTCAAGCCATCAAGGGTTTGGAATCACAAGTTGAGAGAGTTTCAAAATCCCTAAAAGACAAAAAGAAAAAAAAATTCAGGTATGAATAAAAAAGCGAGAGCCCTAGAATATGATTTAGATAGTGCAACTAGTAGATTAAATATGTATGACATCTTGGAGAATGATCCATAAACTTCTACTTTGGAACTCTACGAAATCACACAATTATGTTATTCTACTTTCAACTTTGGAAAATGATAGATTGATTGAAGATTAGAGCTTTAGTGACTGATTATCTAGTGTTATAGAAAGGAAATTACAGAGAATAGGAAATAATTCAAACTCCAAACACCAACAATTTTTATCCTGGAAACCTCCAATGGAGGAAAACTAGTTGGGAAGGGAAAAATGCTCTTTCTTCCCACTTTTATTAGTCAATTATAGACAATTACAGATTACAAGAAGTATAAAATGGATACAATAATGTAAATCTCTCCCAACCTATGCTTTTTTTGTTCTATTTCTACACCTTTCTCTTACAATTCCACTCTCGCACTAAAGATCTTGCTCACTTGTTCTCATATATTTAAATAATTTAATTCTTGATCTCTCTAGGTCTTTGAATGCCCAATTCTCTTAGTCTTCCTTGTATTTATAGCCTTCTCCCATGTCCTCATGTGCACTAGAGAATGGGAATGATCGGGAGGAAGAGGCATAGTCAAGCACTTCAAATTTGTGTCCATTTGTGCTCCATTCTTCTTTTCTATTCACAAATGTTAGGACCACCACCCTAAGAAGACTGAAAGTTTTAGGACCGTCACCCTAGATGAGTGGAAATTGTAAGACCTCCACCCCTACAAGGCGTCGGTTCTATAACCACCACTCTGCACAGAGTGACGGTTTTGTCTAAAACCTTCATTTACCTCATTTCCTTCATTTTCTTCAACTCTCCTTCTTGGTGCTGATGGAACTAATGAAGTGGTGTATTTTTCTAGATCCCTATGGATCATACCTCCCCTCTTAGGAGGCTTTTGGTACCACAAAAGCTTAATGGGGGAGTTCTAGATAAATCAGATCCCTCTCTTGCTCCTTAGAGTACCACTAGGTCTACCTTGGTGTCTTATCTCATCCAACCTGCCAAGATTCCTATGGATCTCTAGTTCATTACTCCGAGTGTTACATCCTCCTCTCGAGTTTCCTTGATAACAATCCTCTTTGAAAGGAATCTTGGTATTTTTTTCTTCTTTTTCATGCGTAGATTGTGTTAGTAAGTACGATCTCTTTGCAACTTTCTATCGCATGTATCTGCATGAATTATATCCTCGAAGGTTTCTTTTCCGGCCTGCTCAAGTATGGCGAAGGTCCCATACTATAGTGCTTTAGTCCTTCTTTCTTTTCTTTTCTCTTGAGATAGATTGGTCAAATCATCTCCATGTATGATGTTGTTATAGTCACCATTGTTCCTTGTATCTCCTCTTCGCCTTATTGCCCAATGGTCAGGTCGAGTGAATCCATAGGTAGATACTGACAACTGCACAATGAAGTTTGTATTGCTCCTCGAATGAGAAGTACATGTGGTGACTTCTTCTATAACAACTAACAAGTGTTATAAAAATATCCATGCTCTCAAGTCCATTTTTCTTTTCTTCCAGTGAAAGTAAAAAAATTGATGATTTTCCTGAATAAGTCTTTGTGCTTGGTTGGCACTTACCATATCCTTCTTTTATTTTATCTAGTGTTCCTAGATGTTGAAACTAACTCCATCCTTAACCCATTTGTACCGGTTCTCCCTCCTTGTGAACACAACATCCTTGGCATACAAGTAAGGAATTCTGAAGACAATGTCAAATGCATCAAGTGGAATGATATCAGCCTCTAATACATCAATATATTGGGTATTTATCCCAAACTGAAACTTACACTTTTTTGAAACTTGTATTTATACACTCCTCTTCACCCATCCCAATGGGTATGGATGGTGATGTGCATAAGTCTCTAGACCAATTTGTTCTACAACCACATCAGAAATTAGATTTCTTGAGAACCAAAATATACCAAAGCATTTACCTTATTCTTCTTCATTTGGATTTTGATTTGAAATAGCTTACTCATCTCTTCTTCTTCAATTCCCCCTACATGTTAGTAGTTATGCATCCTAGCCTTCTTTCTACATCTAAATCATCCTCAATCTCCACCTCTCCTTCTATTTTCATAGTAGCCATGGATTTCTTGGAATCCTTGGTTAAGTGCTTTAGGTGCAATTCTAGATGCAAGTTATAACATGTGGCATCAGTATGTTCATTTATATCATAATTATTATAGCAATACTTAGGATATTTACAAGTACGCAAAGCAGTAGCAACATGTTTACCTTTCCATTTACCTCTACTACTTGTCTTCCCTTATTCTTTTTCCTATTGATCTATTGACTGGTCTCCCTTTGGCTATGTCCCTCCTTGCTTCTTCTTGTCATCAATTTAGAATGCTGTGTATACAAGCTTCAATGAGATCCTTGGGATTCGTTTAGATTACCTTCCTCCAAAGGTGAGTTTGAAGTCCTCCCAAATACTTGTTCATAATTTCCTCATCCTCCAAATCATTATTAAGTAACATGGTTTATCTCCAAAATTCCGTAGTGTAGTCCTGTACGCTTTCACTGTTACCCTGTCTAAAGTATTGCCACTTAATCATCATGTCGAGTATTATGGCCAATAGGATACAAGTTATCTTTAAGCAATTATTTAAATCCTTTCCAAGTACTAATAATAGGACATTTATTCCTTTCACAAGTGGCTAAGTGGGTTTCCCACTAGACGGAGCATGACCTTCCATTTTGAGACATCCAAAGGTAATCCTTTGTGCCTTAATAACATTATGCACACTAAAATAGACTTCCAATTGTTTTATCCACTTATCAAGAAATTTTGAATCTACTTTTCCTTCAAAGTTCTTTATTTCCACTATCATTTCAACTTTAAAAGTGTATGAGAATATTTTACCTTCTCACTTACAATTGGCACCTCCTCTTCACTCTCTTCCCATTCTTCGTCTTTGTGGCTCTTTATGATACCAAATTTCTTGGCGGTGTTTGAACCACTAAGTCCATGGAATCTTACTTAACCAAAGTTGTATTTTTTAGATTTGAAAGATCTTCTTGTTTTCTATGCAATCTATCCATCATGGTCTCTAGCATCTTGACTCTACGGACCAAGTTCTCTTCCTCCATTTGATCTCAAATTCTCTATTTCCACTTCTTCGTAGAAATATCTGGCTTCATAAGGTAAAAATTCTTCACCTTTGGACCTTTTCACTATCATACAAATCAAAAGAAAGAATCAAATACCACAGTCCTAGATATATAATCAGCTCTGATACCAAAATGATCCATAAACTTCTACTTTGGAACTCTACGAAATCACACAATTATGTTGTTCTACTTTCAACTTTGGAAAATGACATATTGATTGAATATTAGAGCTTTAGTGATTGATTATCTAGTGCTATAGAAAGGAAATTGCAGAGAATAGGAAATAATTCAAACTCCAAACACCAAAAATTTTTATCTTGGAAACCTCCAATGGAGGAAAACCAGTCGAGAAGGGAAAAATGCTCTTTCTTCCCACTTTTATTGGTCAATTATAGAAAATTACATATTACAAGAAGTATAAAATGGAGACAACAATGTAAACCTCTCCCTTCCTATACTTGCTTTCTCTATTTCTACACCTTTCTCCTACAATTCCACTCCAGCACTGAAGATCTTGCTCACTTGCTCTAATATATTTAATACTTTTCTTCTTGATCTCTCTGGATCTTTGAATGCCCAATTATCGTGCTCCTCCTTATATTTATATCTTTCTCCCATGTCTTCTCATGCATGATATAATGGGAAAGGTCAGGGAGGGAAGAGACATAATTGGGTGCTTCAAATTCGCATCCATTTGTTTTCGATTCTTATTTTCTATTTAGAAGTTTCGGGACCACCACCCGAGCATTTGGTAGTTTTAAGACCACTACCTGGATGGGTAGTAGTTGTAAGACCTCCGCCACTACATGATGGTGGTTGTAGGACCACCACCCCGCATGGTGGTGGTTCTACAACCACCACTCTGCATAGAGCGGTGGTTCATCGAGAACCTACGTTTACCTCATTTCCTTAATTTTTCTTCAACTCTCCTTCTTAGTGCTGATGGGAACCGATGAACTGGTGTTTTTTTCTACATCCTATGGATCGAGAAGAGCTCGAATCTCTTGATGAGATCTTAGAGAGTTAAAGGGCTACTAGTGGTAAGACAAGACTGGGTGTCAAAGGAAAGAAACCAGAAAATGATGTCAAAGCGGGATCAAGTTCTCAAGCAGTCAAGAAGGAGACAAAGAGGACTGATTTAAGAATGTCTAATCCTTTTAGACAACCTAATGCTACTAGGTATGGTGCTTCCTTCAATGGTTATTGAGATGTTTATCATTTTTTGGTCATAGAGCTAGAGATTGCAAAAAAAGTTCTTTAGAAATGGTGAAATTATATTCAATGGTCAATGTTACTCATGTTGTGAATATGGTCACAAGGCTAAGGATTGTGGTTGGAACCTTAGTGTATATGAGCCTATAAGTTGGAAGGGTTTTTATGTTTCGGGTGTCACAAATAGGGACATATTGCTATTTTTTGTCACCAAGGTGAATCTTCAAAAGTCAACAACAATTTTCAAGACCAAAATGGAATATTATTAAAAAGGAAAATCATTCCAATGAATGATTCCAAGACTTTCATGTCATATCCTAAGGCTAACTAGATGGTTGATCAAGAAAATGAGGTCAATAGAACTAGTTCTCGAGAATATGAGAGTGTTGTACGACCCAATTTTGACTAAGTACTGAGTCATGTGTGAAGGTCTTGGGAAGGCGCAATGCAGGAACAAAGGTGTGCACATAAGAAAATATATATAGCATACAAAGGCTCATGGATAGTAAGAAACATTCGGTACTTAACCAATTTTGAGCCGTGGGCTAAAAATAGACAATGTCGAGATTGAGTGGTGTTCAAGTAACATTCCAAATTTAGAAGAAAGCATGAATATTTGAAGGTAAAGGAATGGAAATTTTGAGATAAAGAACATGCAAGATGAATATAAAAGTTCATGCATAATTCAAGCTAAAAATAAAGAAGATTTGATTTATAGATTTAATCTATTATTAGGATTGTAAAGAAAGAATGTGTGTTGTGTGACTACTTTTGTATACACACATGGCTATTTTGGAGCATGTAGTCTATTTTGAGATGCATGGGCGGTGAAGGAAAATCCCCACCCCTATAAATATGTATTGTTTTGTATTAATTTGGGTACCGTGGACCATGTATTAGACAATATGTATTGTAGTGTCATGTTACTATGTTTTTGTGTGTGCGTGGCTTTCTAACGATTGTTATAATGTATTCATCTTCTATTATTTGCTGACTTAATGTAATAGATTATTGGGGATGGATTTTGATAATTGATGTAATCGAGTATGGTCCACATAAAGTATGATCCACATCAAACCGCTTTGGATTATGATGTTCTGTGTTTTTCATTTCTAGTTGAGTTCCATATCCTATATTTTGAATAGAAAAGTATCAGTACACTTAAGGATATTAAGGAAGGAATGGCCGAAAGTGTGAGAGAGTATGATGTGTGTTTCAAGACCTCGTTGTCTAAATTATCTTATGACATTCATCCAAGTCAGTATGCATAGTGATTTTTTGGTGGGTTATTGACTCCTTTCGGGCAGTACTATCTCATAAGAATTTTGTGGACCCATGCAAGGATTTGGAAGAATTTATGCATCTTAAGGATGTTAGAAGAGTTTATACCGAGTAAGCCAACTTTTGGAAGAACATATTACATCTATGGCGAAGCGATTGGAAAATATTTCTACTAATTCATCTCATGATACGCGAAGTGGAATCTAGTGTACAAATTTTGAAGTGGAAGGACATACTAAAGATAATTTCCCACATAGGTCGGTACATACCTTTGTTGTTAGATTGTGAGGTTTTCCACCGAATCATGATGTTCAATATCTCCCTCTATTATAGCTTGCACTTACAAATAATGTGTTTATGTATTGTAATATTCGTAAGTTCCACACTCGGGAAACCATTGATTGCAAGTTGATTGATCACATTCATGAATCCATTGAGATGGGAGTGTCTTATATGAGTTTGGATAGTGGATCTAAGGATCATGAAGGCCATAACCATGAGGGGTGTGATAATGGAAATAACAGGAATGGTGGATTCAGAGGAGGATATAGAGGTTGAGTTCTTGGTGGTGGTAGACGTATATTTCCACATGGAACTTGTTATACTTGTGGATCTCCTGATCATTATCAGTGTGAGTGCCCACAGAATATTACTTGCTCATGGTGCAGAAATTTGCATAAGTTAGAAGAATGCCTAGATTTGTATGAGCACATGAGTAAGAATAAGAAGTAAGAGAAGAGTGTAGGGATGATTAAGGTACAACGCGTTGTTATTGATCAGTGGATTTCAAAGAAGACCCCTGATCCTAAATTGCTAACTATAAAGGTTACTAAACGTGGTAAGGCCGTACGTGCACACGAGCCTCCAATGGCTAAGCCACTCATTATAAGGGAAGAAGTGATACATGATAAGTATCCAGATGCTACGCACTAGAAGGAAGTTTATTAGGATACCATGGAGTTTATTAGGGTGTTGCAAGGGGAGATATAGTGTTTAAAGGAGCAAGCGCATGAAAAGGATCATATATTGAACTCCCATTGAAGGATGTGGATGAATTGAAAGAAGTGTGCAGGATGTTGTGCCAGGAGAACATAATTCCTCTACTAGGAGAATGGCTATGAGAAAAGGTACCACGCATTAGATCTCGAGCGCAAAGACATGTACTTCATGCAAATCTACAACCTCTTAACCATGAATTTTATAAAGAGATTACACTTGATGTAGTTATTTATGGTTGGTTATTGTGCAACATTCTTATTGATATTGGCACGAAGTGCATTTGTTAAATCTAGATGCTTGGAATCATATGGATAGACCAACCCCACATAAATCGATGAATGATTCCTAAATTTCCATTATTGGTTTTTATCTAGTGTGATATCAGATTCCAATATGTTTATTATTGGAATTTAAGTAGTGTAATATTGGATTCCAATATTTACATTTGCCATACAAGTATGTTCCTAATTATATATTGATTTTATGAGAATGGGAATATGCCCATTCTCAACACACTCATAGTACAACTATGTTCCTAATTATTTTTATGTGTATCTATTTTATCTCATTTTTTTCTATGATTCCTATATGAGGCATTTTGATCCCTTTTGAAAATTAAAACAATGTGATATGGGTACATGTTGTATGAAATAAGAAGAAACTATTGAGTCTATGAGAATGGACATATGCCCATTCTCATCACACTCATGGTACAAGTATGTTCCTAATTCTTTTTATGTGTATCAACTTTATATCTATTCTTCTTCTATAATTCATATATGAGGGATTTTGACCTCTTTTGAAAATTTATATCTTGGCAGACAATAGGTTAAGTCATGGTGCATTTTAGACACTCTTGTTGAGAGCATTAAATAATATATATTGGCACTCCTAAATACTATAGTTTTGCATTCAAGAATTAGGGGATTCTAGGCATATAATTTAGTATGTACACTTCAGAAAGGTTTGCATTTTATAAAGTTTTAGAACAATTAAACAATAAGTTATCTAGACTTATGCACATAGCTTTAGGAAAAGACCATATAATTTTGTGGTTGTAATGAATGCATAAATCAAGACTAATTCCTAGAAAAATCCAAAGCATTAATCTTTTGAAATGAATTCCTTGTAAATCACATCCAATTCCCTTTAAATCACAAGATCCAACTCCTGTAAACTTACTTAGAGCATAATTAAGGATTTTTTTCAAATTAAATTAATTGCATGGTGGAAATCATATTATTAATAATACATTAATAAGATTCAAGAGTTCCATAAGCAACACAATGTTTTATAGAATTATATTATGGAAAAATCTTCCAAAGTAATATAATACTCAGTATTTCATTTAATTATCAAATAATAGTACAACTGTAAAGTTTTATAGGACCAAGGTTTGGAATATATTTTTTTAAAAACCCACATCCGGGCCAAGATGATTTCACATACAAATTTATGAACTTCAATAGTTTCTCCAAGTCAACATTCCTTATCATGTTCAAGTAGTTCAAGGTATGATTTAATGGCCACATGTCCTTTATCGGGTATCTTTATGGATCCACTTTTCCAATTTTTGTTTGGTGTCCATGCCCAGATGATGTTATCCACATCGATATCTACTTTAGGTTTGTTTGAGATGGTCCATGTTTTATTTGGCTTTAAACAATCCGATACAATGTTGTACCTTCTCCTCTCCCTGCAAGTTTCCAATATTGAACTCTCATCTTTTTATTTACATCATTTCTTCCTGTTGAAGGAAAATATCCCCATCTTCTCCCCATCCATATCTTTTCATTATCATTTCTTGGTCGTATAAGTAGCATTTTCCCTTGAACACATCCTTCAATGGATTGAATTCTTGGTTAGATCTTCCACAAACAGGCCCAACGTAAATATCATTATTACTTGGGATATGTTGACTAATGTAGTCTTCTTTGTGAATATGTGTGGCTCCTATTATTTGGTCATATATGTCTTTCTCTCTATACTTTTTTGGCCAAAACAAACATCTGACCTCCTGCTACAATTTACAAATGGTCTATCCAAAGCACGTAAAACATTTTCCCAATACGTGATCTTTGGAAGCCAATAGTCACTACCTTCTCCTATTGCACTTTTCCCCCAATGCTCAATATATGATTTTATTCCCTTTTTAGATCTTCCATTTCTTTGAGTTCTTGAAAGGTGCCAAAGGAGGTTTCCCTTTCAAAAAGCTTGGTTCACCATTATCCTTTGTACGCCATATATGGATAGAATGAGACCATTGTTGATCCTTTAATGTTTCTTTGTACTCCATCACTGGTATGCCATCCACAACATGGAATAAACAACTTTGGTTTGTTGATACCCACTATCTTATGGTTTCCATCCAACAAGAATGGCTCCACAAAGTCCTTGAAGTTGTACACTTCCTCAATAAGATAAGGAGTGAATGTACTTGACCCTTGTTGGCATGTTTATAAGATTCCATGATATGTGGCAAAGAAAATGTGTCTACTTTATGTAATGATGTTGCTAATCTTCCAAAAGTCCCATCTATATCCTCATGGGTGTGTCCCACTGGAAGGAAGCTTACATACACAATGTTGAATACCCTTTTTTTCTATCAACATTGATACAAATGCAAATAATGTATGATTCTTGTTATCACTTGAAGCATTATCCAATTGCAAGTAGAGGATCGGTGGTTGCTTTATGAAAGAAGTATTCATCATGCTAGCAACACTAACTGATTTTGAATGGTCAAATATTTCCTTGTACCTTTTACATTTTTCATGCACATCATTTTGTAATAATGCATCATGCAATGGTTATTTGGATGATCCAAATGATATAAAAAATCTCCATACTCATCAATTACAGGTTCTTCAAGCTTTCCTGAGACACAAAGCTAATGATGTGACTATATAGTTTTCTCCACGTTCAAAAAATGGTAGGCCAAAATGGTGAAACCCCTGTCTTGTGTCCATGTGTGAGCATACCAGTCAAAGTAACTGGTAGGTTCATAACATTACTTATTGAATTTTTGATTTTTACCCATCCTTGGTATGGAAGTTTTCATTTTATCCATTTTATCATGCACAATGCTCAAGAATCCATGAGGTTGTTCTTCTGACTACAATATGTGGGAATAGTAAGTTACATGACAACTTTGAATATATTCATTGTGCCATGTTTGTTCCTCCTCAATCTTTGTGAGTGCTTTTGGGCATGTGGTGGCTCTATGTTTGTTGAAAAAATATGTGCACTCATCACACTTGGAAAAGAAATTATTTTTTTCAATGGAAACATGTGAAAAAAATTTTTTTGTTCATTATGTTGTTGAAGCTTGACTGTGACACCTGAGGAAGTTTCAAGAATTCAAGCTCCTCATTGCATTTTTTTGTAGTATATTTTGGGTATAGAATGAAGGAAGAAACCTTTGGGAAATTTTACTCCATCCTATCCTATAGACTGAGTCAGATGTGGAGAGATATCTGAATTTCTCTCAACAATTCTTGATATGTAAGAAATTTTGTGGCAGTGTTTGACCTTTGTTTCTCTTTTCCAGTGTTTCCATTCACTGCAAGCCTATTTCCACTTATCCATTCAGATTTATGTTTATAGAAGGAACTCCTTGGGTACCCATATACTTTGTGCCATGCATTCTAAAAACATCCATCCCATCAAATTTCATTTTATGTATCTCCATAGTTTTCTTACCAACATTGAAGATGGCATTTGTTGTTAATGCATCAAACACAATTTTTTTTTTTATCAACTTCATTCAAGGCTCTAGTTGTGCCACAAATTTTGAATTCTAACTGAAGAAAGAGGTAATTTTTGGAGACAATTAGATTTGCAACAACTAAACTCCTACATTTTCCACTTCTTCTAAAAAATATTGACCATTTTCTATCCTCATCATAATTTTGATTTGATGGATTGGCTTGAGGGGTATCCACTTTAGATTTTTGTAGCATTATAAGATATTTTTATCACTCTGTTGGATTGATTGTGATTAGTGGCATCATATGAAATTGGATAAAAAAACTGAGGTTTTCACTCTTCTAATGCATCCCACATGATGACCTCAACCTCCTTTGGGACTTCTTTGAATCTAATATCCATCTGAGAACCATTTATGTCAGCCAATTTCCTAACAGGCCATTGTATGAGAGATCCTTCAGATAGGAAGCATCCTTTGCAAGGAGGGTTGAATACTCTATCAATATGCACACCAAAGCTATTGGCATCCAATCTATTAAAATGTACCATGTCTCCTTCAACTACATTTGTAATTGTTCCCTCTACTACAAATTTACACTCAATCAAGCAAGTAATGGATTAATTTTGTAACAACTCCCTTGAACTTCAAATTGTGTTGATCACTATGTACAAGGTGTAGACCACCATTTGAGCACTCCCTTGCTTAATCATAAGGAACTTCTTGTTTCATTGAAAATCAAATGTTTTATTGGCCAAACAATTGATTTATTAGGTTCTAGCAAGCAAGTTGAGAATTTTGAACACATATTTACCACATTCTCTATCCATACACCAAAATTCAAAGGACCCAACCTCTCTCCATCAATTTCATGAACTTATAGCACATGAGTTATATAACCCATGGCTATGTCATCATCTCTGCTACAAGATTTGTGTTTGAGAATGACATTTTCTGTGACAAAATATTTTCTATCTTTAGGACTGTATTGATGGTGCTTTTCACTATCATCACTACAATCTCCATCACTCTCTGCATTGTAATCCTCTAAACCACTAAAAATGTTTTCACTTCCAAATTGGGGGAATGGATGATGAATGCATGCTTTGACAATTCACTCTCTTCCCAAGAAATGTAGTATCCTTTATTCCCGACATCTACCAAGGTTTCAAATTCATCAACTGAGAAAGGAAATTTTACTCTCCCATCCAATATTGTGTTAACACTGACAACAAAAATCCTCTTCCCACATCTTTGCAATGTAGTGTCTTCCTACTTGGATATACTCTTCCCTCTCTACAACTTTGGTTCCTTTTGAAAACAAGTCCACATGATCATCCTCTACAAATGCAAAATCCCTACTTTGTTATAACAACATAAAATACAAAGTTTGTGAGATGATGGAAAATATATTAAACCATTGCATAAAATAAATTAAAAATTATCATGTATGTACAACTATAAGTATATTGAATACACATAGCACATGAGTTGTGAACTTCTATAATTTAGTAAGGTTTGGAAATACTTCAAAATTATACATATAATTAAAATTGACATGAATATATTTATAACATGATTTCCAAACTATGATTGAACTTGACTCATTTGAATTTAATTGATGAGAAATAAATAGATGAGGTTGAATTTAAATGATGAGAAATAAATAAATAGAGGTTAAATAGAAGTTAATTAGAAACTTGATTGTTAACCACTTCATCCAAATATCTTCATCATATTAACATAACATATATTACTTTTACAAGAATTCCTCATACTTCCTATATTCACTGACTATGAGAATGGGCATTTGTCCATTTTAAACATTCTCATAAAAGGATCTAATTGTCATTCATTCTTTATGTTTCACGTAGGAGAATTTTTCTTTCTTTCTATATTTAGTTTATGAGAATGGGCATATGCCCATTCTCATCACAATGATAAAAATATTTGTTTGTATGAGAAATGGCATATCCCCATTCTCATCACAATGATAAAAATATTTTTTGTATGAGAAATGGCATATCCCCATTCTCATCACAATAATAAAATTCTTTGTTTGTATGAGAATGGGCATATGCCTATTCTAACCCTTCTAACTTATTGAAGCAATATTGAACTTAATCATTTTAATATCACTATAAAGGATGTGAGAATGGGAAACTGTCCATTCTAGAACAAATTAAATATTACCTCTATTTTTTTTCTATGATTCTTATATGAGAATGGGCATATGCCCATTCAATACAACATAAAAATGTTTGTTTGTATGAGAATAGACATATGCCCATTCTATCTATGTGTATTGCCTCAAGATAATACCTCTATTTTTCTTCTATGATTCTTATATGAGAATGGGCATATGCCCATTCAATATAAGATAAAAATGTTTGTTTGTATGAGAATGGACATATGCCCATTCTGTCTATGTGTATTGCCTCAAGATAATAATATTTTTTTCTCAAAAAGGAATAAAAACTAATTCCTCTAAATGTTCTTCCAAGGTACTATCTCATTATTTAGAACATCTAATATTAACCTTTGATGTGATTACTATAAGTTATATAGTTTTTATCATTTTCACAACCATATTATAGTATCAGTGATTTTAACACAAACACGTATGGGAGATGTAATTATTTTCAAGTACATTCAAGATATTTATAATGAAACTTGATAAATATCAAAGATACCTATCGAAATATATTAAAAATACAACTCAAGGTTAAATGTGATGAAAAATCCAAATAAGAAAAAAACTTAGATATCATAAAATATGGTATTAATACCAAATAATAGGATTGTCCTTTGTAATCAATGAAGAAATAATAATATATGTTTTGGATCGATCCACCCCATCCCCTCTTTCTATTTAAGTTGACATTCCCATCTAGAGTTCAGGGAGTGGTTGAAGAAAGTAAACGATTCAACATTTGAGTGATTTTGTGAAAACCACGTGTCATATATAGTTTCCCTAACTATCCCCTCTCTAGTATAAATTAGTATCAATTAATTTCAAATGCAAAAAATAACCTAAAACATGGCTATGATAATGTTTAAAAATTATATTTTATTTTAAATGTAAATAACCTAAATCATGACTATGATAAAGTTTAAAATTTATTTTTTTTTTTTATATGCAATAAACCTAAAACATGGCTATGAATTTTTTTTGAAAATTTAAATTTTATTTTAAGTGCAATTATTAAACCTAAATCATGGCTACCATATTTTTTAATATTTATATTGTTTTTTACCATGGAATAACGAGACCATTAATTTGTAAATAAATTGTTTTCCACCGTTAATTTTTTATTAATTGAAAGTACTTTTTTTATTAATTGAAGGTACTTGTTTTTCAAACACGTCTTTGACCACCCATTGGAGGGAAATTGGTGAAATTAATGGAAATTAATTCACACCACTCCATGGCACTATAGAGAGAATGATGATGGTTACTATTTTTGATGATGGGATAGGTCTTGGGAATTGCAAGGTTTACCATGGGTTGGTGAAGCTATCTCTTTCTTGTTCATCCTTTCCGCTTTCTTTTTCATCCAGTTTCCACTTTTTTTTTGTTTGTCCTTCCACTTTGGGCTGCCCATTTTGTTAGACCATTTTTTCCTTGTGAAGCAGAAGATTTGAAGAATATTTTTGAGATATTTTTCATCCTCTCTCACTAAAATTTTGTTGACCCTTACCACTTTGGGCTCCCTCAGTTTCTTAAGACCATTTTGGCATGTGATGCACAAGATTTGAAGAAAATTTGAGGCATGAATTATTCTAACTCTTTCTATGTTGAATTATTATGAGATGAAGAGTATCATTTGGTTTTCTTTCCCTTATATTTATTTTGGGTTTAAAGATAATGCCCTTTTTTATCTTTTATATTTTTTGATCTGGGTATTAAGAATATCACTTCAATGTTTTGAAAGACATGCGTAGTTGTTAACCAAATCATAGTTGCTAATATGGGGAGTTATTTGTTATGATTTTACCAAACTACTGAGTGGTCTTACCACTAGGTGGCATTGGCATTTTTTTTTCCAGAGTTGTGCGGGTGAGTTTCATGTAGAGATGAGAATGATTCATTATTAGAAGAAGAATTTACTTTTTTATAGTGAAGAAAATTTTTACTTCTTTTTTAAATTGAAGATAAGTTTCAGAGATACTTCTAACTCTTATCTGTTGATTTATTATGAGATGAAGAATATCATCCTGCTTTCTTTCTCTTGTATTCTGATTTGGGTATAAATATAATGTCATATTTTTGATCTTTTGTATTATTGATATGTGTTTTAAGAATATCACTTCAATCTTTTGAAAGACTTGCATAGTATTATCCTCCATAGTTATAAAAGGATGCCTCTAAATATGACCATTTTTCTTGCATGTTTCAGAGTCTGAACAAGATCATTCCCTTGCAAAAAAATGTTTTTGATTCTAAAAAACCACTTCCAATCCTTCATGCTAAGATGGGAGTTAACTATTTTTTATTACCAAAGTACAGTGTGGGGTTACCACCTAGGCATGTTACTTATTTTTGAGTTGGGTGGCCTAGCTACTGTAGGCCAAGAGGGTGGGTGGGTGAGATGAGTGAGCTAGAGAGGAGAGGTGAGCTGAGCTGAGCTCAAGGTGAGATGACTCTTGAGCTCTGAGGAGTGAGCTGACTGACCTGAGCTTGAGCTGTGGGTGAGCTGACATTCACGAGCTTGGGTGGTGAGTTGAGATGAGTTTGATGTGAGTTGAGTTGGTGGTTGTGGTGAGTTGTCTTTGAGTTGGGTGGTGAGTTGGCTAGATGATGAGATGGTAGGTGAGATGACTGAGAGTGAGGGGGTGAGTAAGCTGACTGCCGAGATCTTGAGTGCAGTGAGCTGAATTACCGAGATGGGTGTGGGGATGACCTTTGAGATGGGTGGGTGGGTTGACCTGTTCGAGATGGTGGGTGAGTTGACCTACGAGATTTGGGTGGGTGAGGTTGACCTGCCGAGTTGGGTGAGTGAGCTCACTGCCAAGCTAAAAATATTGAACTTAATCATTGTCATATAGGAATTAAAATGATTAAGTTCAATGATGTATCTAATGAGAAAATTTTCATTCTCAAAATTGGAATCATAAAAGAAGAACAAAGATAAAATCTAGCTTGTTTTATAATGGACAGTTGCCCATTCTCATAGCCTTCATAGAGTTATTGAAAAAATTAAGTTCAATATTGCTTGTATTACAATGATTAGAATTGGCATATGCCCATTCTCATACAAAAAAAATTTTTTTATCTTCCATTCAATGGTTAGGTATCCATACCTATAGAGGTATTAAAATGTTTAAGTTCAGTATTGCTTGTATTAGAATGTTTAGAAGGAGCTTATGCCCTTATACATACAAAAAAACATTTATTTCTTGTATTGAATGGGAAGATGCCCATTTTCATCATATATGAATCATATATGAAGGATATAGATAAAATAATAAATTTAATTTGTTTTAGAATGGGAAGTTTCCCATTATCATATAGGAATCATATAAGAAAAATAGATCAAATTTACTTTGTTTTTGAAGTTCCCCATAATCACAACCTTCATAGGTATTAAAATGATTATGTTCAATCTTGTATCGAATGAAAACTTCCCAATCCCATATAGGAATCATAAAAGAAGAATATAGATAAAATCTAATTCATTTTAAAATGGAAAGTTTCCCATTCTCACAAGCCATCATATAGTTTTTAAATTGATTAAGTTAAATAATTCTTGTATTAGATTGACCATTTATTTTCACTCTTATATCTTATTACTTTTCCCATTAGTAATGATCAAGTTCAATATTTCTTGTATTACAATGATTAGAATGGGCATATGCCCATTCTCATACAAACAAACATTTTTATCTTGAATAGGAAGATGCCCAGTCTCTTATAGGAATCATTGAAGAAGAATAGAGATTAAATTTAATTTTTTTTTGAATGGGAAATTTCCTATTCTCATATTTGAATCATATATTAGGAAAAATAGAGAAAATTTACTTTATTTTAGAATGGGTAGCTCTTCATTATCATTGTCTTCATAGTTATTAAATTAATTAATAAGTTCAATCATGTATTGAATGAGAAAATGTGAGTTCTCATATAGGATTCATAAAAGAAGAATAGAGATAGAATTGAATTATATTTAGAATGGCCAGCTGCCCATTCTCACAACCTTCAAAGAGTTATTAAAATGATTAAGTTCACTATTTCTTGTATTAAAATAAAAATAATGGGAGAATTCATGGAAACATCCTTTAACTGATTTCCTATAATCATGTCTACAGGGAAGGGAACAAGGTTGTTGTTTACCTTACAAACAGAGGTTAAAGAGGTTGAAATTTTTGTGTCATTGTAATGATTGAAAATCATTCTCTATCAGTATTGGGTATAAAGGAAGAGTAAGAAGTAATGAGGAGACATGTTAGAGGTTGGATGATATAAGTGCTTGTGTTGGGTTTAGAAAGGACATTTGGTCTAGACAAGGGCTTGATAAAGTATGATCATTGGTTTTAGAATGGACAAGAAGAAGGTTTGAAATGGGTTGGTTTTATTGCCATTTTAATAGAGAAAAAAAAAATGGGTGGTGAACTGGTTCATCTAGAACCTGATTCGACCAATGGGATTAGTAGAAGAGTTTGGATGATGTTGGAAAAGGTAGGTATGTCATCTCTATTTCAAAGTTTTAAAGGCCATGAAGAATCCTGAGAAAGGATTTTCTACTCATTGGAAGGATGGTTGGGCTAGTATCAGGGGTTTTTCTATAAAAAACTTATGTGATTTTATTGCTATAGTGGTTGGGATGAACAATGAGGGGAGGGAGATTTAAAAAAAAAAAATGTGATGAGGAGATGGGAAAAATTTTGGTGGGTAAAGAGAAACTAAGACATCACTGTGCAGGTTTTGAGAGAGATTCTTTACTTGATCCTTTCAATGAAATCACCCTACACTTGATGCAATTTATCACCTTGGAGGGTAGGTACAAGGTAGTTTATGCCCACCATTTCCCTATGTTAAGTCATATCCCCATGATGGTATGCATTATAATTTCCCATTCTTTCTCAGTTGTTCCCTACACAAATCAATCGAGAATTTCCAAAAGGAAAGTTGAAAATCCCTCTTCATCAGGGATTGATGATGGCCTTATTCCATTTGGGTTCTACAGATTTCACCAAATATGAGAAGTTTAGGGGCTTGTTGAATGATGATGTAAAGCATGTTGAGGATGAGAAGTATATGGAGTAGGAGGATTATGAGGATTCCTCCTCTTCGGGCTCAGATGACATAAAAGAGTCTTTTATGTCATCGATAAACATTATAGATGTTGTTGGTAATATGGAGAGGGAGGCTTTGGAGGACCTAGATGAATTTTTACTCTAGTTGAATGAATGAATAAATTGAGGAAGATGAAGGGTATTGATATTGTTGCTAGTGTTTCTATGTCTGATATCAAAGGGGAACCTTCAAAGGAAAAAAAAAATATGGAGTCGATTGGAGTATGGCATTGGAAAAATTTCCCTTAGGGTTTCTGTAGCTGGAAAAGAATGTTGATTCCCTCGATGAGTCTGGGGTGGCCATGGTATGTACTTGTATGAAGTATATTGAGGCCTGAAGAAAATTTGTACTTATCAAAATTCCATCAGAGAGGAATTATTTGGGCTTAAAAATATGGTTATGGATATTTAGAGGAGGCTAGATCAACTGGAGAAGGGAAGAAAAAAGTGTAGGCTTAAGCTTTACCTTAGCAATCTCAGAGGAGGATGAGATGGTGAAGGATGATATGAGGGATGTTATTGGAAAGGAAGAAAAACTGTGGAATAAGAACTTTATATGAAAATTATAATTTAGAAACTACATTCTTATGCACAAAGTCAGACTCTTATAAAATGATAATATTGAAGTAGTGTTGTTGAGTCTTATGGGTGTCCTTTAAGTTGCAATATAAGTGAAAATTTGATAATAATGTAAGACCTAGGTTATTCAAGTAGTAGTATAGTATGAGTGAATATGAGATAAAAAAATTATAATAATGAAGTAGCATTGTTGATGGTTTTGGGTGTCCATCATGTAGCAATCTGACTGAATAGATGTTACATTTGCATTTGGTATTGAAAAGATGTTACATTTTTTTTGTATTGAATAGATGTTATATTTGTATTTTGTATAGAATGGGAGTATGTCCTTTTGTCATAGAAAATATGCAGAGGAAGAAGATGTTGCTTAATATATGAAAATGATAAAAAAAAATCTATTATAAAAATGGTTGTAATGAGAAGAGGCCCAGTCTCATATAGGAAACGTAGAATAAGACTAGATGTTTAGAAGAGGCATATGCCCATTCTCATATAAGAATCATAGAAGGATAATAAAGACACAATTTACTTTATTTTAGAATGAAAATATGTGCATTCTCACAGCCTTACTTTATTTTAAAATGGGAAGTTGTGCATTCTCACAACCCTTATAGATAGAAAATATTACTAGTGAAAGAAGCTTTACAATGGGAAAAAGGCCATTCTCATACAAACATACAATTTTTTGTTTTTTCATTATTAATAATTGTATTATACTAGTTGGACTATCCTGATGAAGAGCCAAGTGATGCACTACATACCCTCGAGAGGGATCAAGGCTTATGTAGTTCTCATCATACAATATATTTATATGATTGTAAACATTTTTAGAATGGGTTGTGAGAATGGGAAGTGTGTTTGTAAAGGCAATATTGAATGTAAGCATGTTAACAAAGTTGTCAATCTCTCTATGGTGCCATGGAGTGGCGTGAATTAATTGCCATTAATTTTTCCAATTTCCCTCCAATGGGTGGTCGAAGACATGCTTGAAAACAAGTACCTTCAATTAATAAAAGGTGGTAAACAATTTATTTGCAAATTAATGGTCTCACTATGCCATGGTAAAAAAAAAATATAAATATTAAACAATAATATGTAGCCATGTTTTAGGTATATGATTCCTATATGAAAATTGGCATCTACCCATTCAATACAAGAAATATTGAACTTAAACATTTTAATACCTCTATAGAAATGGATACCTAACCATTCAATGGAAGATAAAAAAGTTTGTTTGTATGAGAATGGGTGTATGCCAATTCTAATCATTGTAATACAAAAAATATTGAACTTATTCTTTTCAATAACTCTATGAAGGTTGTGAGAATGGGCACTTGTCCATTATAAAACAAGCTACATTTTATCGATGATCTTATTTTATGATTCCTATATGAGAATGGGAATTTTCTCATTTCGGTAGATTATTTTGTCTTGTGAAGCACAAGATTTGAAGAAAATTTATGATATATTGTTTGATCTCTCCACTTTTTTGTTCTTCCTTTCCACATTGGGCTCCTCTATTTTGTTAGACCACTTCCTTGCATGTGAGCTATTTTATTGTGTATTTTTTATACTTTTTACTTTTGGGTTCTCTCTTTCATTGGACTATTTTGGCTTGTGAAGAAAAATTTATCAAGTAAATTTTTGAGAAACACCAATCCGTTCATAGGCATGAATTTATCTAACTCTTCTCTATTGATTTATTATGAGATGAAGAATATCATATGGTTTTCTTTCCCTTGCATGGTGGAGAATTTCCCATTGTGAAAAAATTTTTATTTTTATCTCTAATCTTATTCTATGATTCCTATATGAGAATGGGCATATGCCCATTATATATGCCCACTCTCACATAGGAATCATAACATAATAATAGAGAAAAAAATTATTTCATAGTTTTAGAATGTAGTAAATTCTATATCTATTCTTCTATGATCCCTTTATGAGAATGGTCATATGCCCATTCTATATGCCCATTCTCACATAGGAATCATAACAGAACAATAGAAAATTAAATTTCATCTATATTGATTCTTGTGATTTATTGGAGATGAAGAATATCATCTGGTTATTTTTCCTTACATGGTAGTGAATTGGCCATTGTAGAACAAAGTAAATTTTATCTCTATTCTTCTATGATTCATATATGAGAAAGGGAATATGCCCATTCACATATAGGAAGATATATTGAAGTAAATCATTTTGAGAGCTATATAAAGGCTGTGATAATGGGAATTGTCCATTCTGAAACAAATTAAATTTTATCTCTATTAATTCCTATGATGATGTATGATTTTTTTTATGTAAAATATTGATTGTGAAATGATCTTATTTAATGTTGACATTTGTATCATTATTAGATGCTACTATTACCTTGTTTTCTATATTGATTATTGTGATGATGAATGACTTTTTTTCTTGCTTATCAGATTTGTAGTTGTCTATATGATTATAAAATTAGGTAGTAAAATTTGTTTTCCAATAGAGATTGCATTATTACCTTGTTTATTGATATTATGTACTATGTAGATAAAAAGGATAGTTAACCATTTTGTAATCTTCATTTACTAATAATTCAACATGATTACGAGTTGAAAATTCAGTCATTCATTGAACTGACATGCATATAGTTTATTATTTTCGTATGGTATGTAAGAATCAGAGTAATCATTACGAAGTGATACGTTGGATTTGATACACCTACAAAGGTGAAATGATATTGGGTAAGTGCCCATGCTAAACAAAGTAAATGTTATCTCTATTCTCTTTATTATACTTATTCACATATCTTTATGAACAATAATGGACTTTCTCTTATGAATCCTATTAAAGAGAATAGGCATATGCCCATTCTTCATATTCTAATGTTATATCTATGTAATTATTTTTATGATATTTTTAGTTATCTCTAGTATGAACAATAATTGACATTTTTAAAATGATTCCCTTATGAGAATAGGAAAATTCCCATTCTAAAATAAATATTAAAGAATACACATATGCCCTTTTTACATATTCTAATTTTAGCAATATTAAACTTAATCTTTGAGATACCACTATAACGGATGTGAGAATGAGAATATGACTATTGAATACAAGACAAAAATTCTCAACTACCCACTCTTTAATACGTATTTAATGATTGTGAGGGGCATCTACCCATTTAATACAAGACAAAACATATTTTTTGTTTTAAAATGAGCATATGCCCATGGGAATCCTATATGAGAATATAGGATTAAAAATGTGATGCCCATTCAATACAAAATGAAACAATTTTGTTTGCATGAGAATGGGCATATGTCCATTCTAAACATTGTAATACAAGAAATGTTGATTTTATGAGATTTCTCCTATTATTCCTATTTATACCTATTTAAAAATTGTGAGACTGTTTAATCCATACTCTTCTTAGTATTCTTCTATTATTCCTATCTACCCAATAAATTATTCTATGATTCCTAAATGAGAAGGGGTATTATTCTTTTTAACAATTGATTCCTATCTACATTCCATACAATAATAATTGAGAATGAAGGGGAATTAAGCCCTAGGAAAACTAGGCAACTGCCTAGGGCGTATTGAGAATCAATAAATTAAATATTTTCAATATTTTAAACTAATGTCTATTAATTGACCCTTGCATTGATATTATTATAAAGTAATATATATTCCATGCATACACATAAAAGGTACTATAATATTTTTGTAATTAAAAATAACAATACATCTTCTTAAGCTCATACAATTTTGTTGGTATTGTTACCCATTCTCTAATGTAGCTCTAGATAATTCAAGTGTGTAATTTTTTCTCAGAAAATTTTCGTGTATTGTTTATAATGTCACTGGTATAGCTATTAAAGACAAGTATAATTGAAGGAAAAATTATTTAATTCTCTATTACTAATGTTTTGGGGGGAAATGTCTCTTTTTATGGAGGAATTAGTAAGCTTGGTCCAAATACCACTCTTCACAAAACTATGGACGCTACCTCAAATTAATTCTCTCCATCCATGGATTATTACTTGTTCTTATTTGATAATTTTATAGGATGTTTTTATTCCTTTTGTCAGAAATAATTATATTAGTGCTCCATTATTAATCATTATTATTTGTTAGGTCTGTTATTATATTTGTTTATATGTGAAGTTGTTAATAAACAACTCACGTGAATAGGAGTTTGGTGAGAGAATTAAGGAGTGTTGTTATATCAGATTCCTATTTTATAGGAATGACTTATTCCTATATATTTGTAAGAGTTCTCGTTTGAATAATTGAGTGAAGAATATTATTCTGTGATATAATATATTGAAGTTCTATAACTGTGTATTCATTGTATAATCTGGTTGTGTGCTTACATTTGGTATCCAGAGCGACGTTAAATCTGTGGAAATCAAAAATATGGATTGATTTTGGTCATGTCGTGGATCTGGATTCAAATATCAGCCACATTACCTCAAGTTTGCATCGTTCATGAGCTCTCTGTGTCGTTGCATCTGAGAACGGAATAAATCTGTGGCACGGTGACAGTGGCATGGTTGATGCCAGAAGGGTCTGAAATTCTTAATCGTGGCAGAGGCTTGTTGATATCGACCATGCACTATGAACGTCTGACCATATCATTTTAACAGTCTGTACGACAGTCACTATCATCTATCAGCCTGTCATTGAGAAATAAGGTTTGACTGCTCCAAATCACGTTATGTAGCATATGGTACAGGTCTGCCTTGCACAATTGATGATTCATCGGTGTTTGAGAAAGTTAAGGAGGCAACGTATCTCCTACATGTGAAGGTGCATTCTGCCAGTTTTGACAGTCGATCCACTTGTCTTGCCTCTCACGCACTTATTGATAATGAAGCCCGATAATTAGGCGTTATCCAACCTATACAAAACTTTGATTGAGTCGATATCTTCTGGTGTTTGGACATCACAATTAGAAGTTTGCATTTCTTAATACTTGTGCGCTCATGTCAGATCAACATCGGTGGCTTTGATGCAGTTCCTGCAGATTCTTGTTTTGACAGAAACTTCTAAATTCAGTTGATTTAGCACGTTTGGCTCTTGATCCATGCAAATCGAGCTCCTGCCGACTTCTATGCACCATTTTTTCTCCAAGTTTGAAACGTGTCTCCATATTTCCATGCGCAGATATGCCACGTATGTTGTTGCTGTCAAATTACCTTCAGATTCATTACATAGTCCGTGTAATTTGATTTTATTTGTCCATATGTAATTTGTCTTTTATTTCATTGTCTCTCTATGTTTGTAAAGTGTTACCCATTTGAATACTTTAGGTTATTTGATAATGTGTCATGTATGTCCATCAAGATTTGGTATAATATTATAATATTATAATATGTACCATAGTTATAATATTATTTTTTGTGTGTCACTCAATGTTTGTTTTGAGTCGAGTCTATGAGTGTCTACTCAGTCAAGTCAAAATTAATATATTTTTCATCATTGTATCGTCAAAATATGTTTAGGTGATTTTAGGATTTTTTTATCGAAAGTAATCAAAAGAATCAAAGTTGTTATCATTTTTTCAAGTTATTATTGTCTTGTCAAACGTCAAAAGTGTTGTTAGAAGTTTTTATTTTTTTTTTCTCCATCTCACAATGGAAGTCCCTCTAGAAAAATTCAATGGGCTCAATTTTCATACTTGGAAAGTGAAGATCCAGATGCAGCTGATGAATAAAAATCTCTGGCGGATAGTCGATGGAAAAGAACCTAAACCTACAGATCTGACCAAATTGGCAGAATGGGAAACGAGAGATGATAAAGCCAAAGCCATTATTGGTCTTGCTCTCTCAGATACTGAGCTACACTATGTTGATCTCGAGAAATCGTCTCATGAAATGTGGGAAAAATTGAACAAAACCTTTGGTGCTAAAGCAGTGAACGCAAAATTTTCTCTCAAATTGCAATTGTTCAAGTTAAAAATGGGTGAAGGAACTACAATGTCCAGTCATATTAATGATTTACGGTCTCTTCTCCAGCTAGCAAAAGTAAAAGCTCCATGTAGACGATGAAGATGCAAAAGCTATTCTGTTAAATAGTTTGCCTCCCAAATACAATAATATTGTCTTCACACTTGGTCAGATGCCTTCCAACTCATTGGAAGATATGATATCAGCTCTTCTAGCTGAGGAAAAAAGGACCAAAGAAGATGTAGAAGAAGAAACTGCATTGTACCTAAAAAAAAAAAATACAAGAATTTCTCCAAAAATAAGGAGGAAATTGAATGTTTTTACCTAAGAGAAAGGGGCATAAAACTCCATTTTGTAAAAAAAGAGCTCGTGATCTTCTAAATGGAACAATCAAAATGGAAGAAGCAAATATGGGCATAGACGATGAATCGATTATGAGGAAGAACAAGTAAATGAAGACAGTGGCTCAAGACTTCTTGCAATTCAGCATGAAAGCTTGAGGCAAGAGGCATTGGAGGTTGGAGGTCATTCGGCCGACTCTCTCGTCCGCCAATGAGCGGGGCCGCATGAGATGGTTTGGAGACATTTTTATGGTGTATTTGCCAAACTTGTGTCATGTGCTTCTTTTCATATTTCGATATCGACGGATTGTTCGTGATTGAATAAGTGGAAATTTCACATTGAGGGGGAACATGATCCAATGTTCCATTTATCAATATGTCGATTTCTCTATGTATGTATGAGCAATGATTTCAGTAGGATTTCCTATGTTATTCCTGCTGATGAGATAGTGATGAGAGTTGTTGATACTTTTGCATCATCATGATATTAATGGTTGTTAGTTATCCGAAAAACTATCCGAGAGGTTGTTGGTACTTTCCTCAAAAACCATACATTTGTGTGGTTGTTGGTTAACCACTTGAAAACCATCCATAGGTTGTTGGTATTGTCCTTGAAACCATCCGGATCATGAGCATGCTACGTGGCGGCATTTGTTTGCGGTACAAAGGCAGGTTTTCCCATGTTCGCACTAAGGGGGAATGTTAGGAAATAATTATATTAGTGCTCCATTATTAATCATTATTATTTGTTAGGTCATGTTATTATATTTGTTTATATGTGAATTGTTAATAAACAACTCACGTGAATAGGAGTTTGGTGAGAGAATTAAGGAGTGTTGTTATATCAGATTCTATTTTATAGGAATGACTTATTCCTATATATTTGTAAGAGTTCTCGTTTGAATAATTGAGTGAAGAATATTATTACGTGATATAATATATTGAAGTTCTATAACTATGTCTTCATCAGATAATCTAGTTGTGTGCTTACACCTTTTCTATACCAATTTCTCTAAATTAGTGATTAATTATGATCCTTATGAAAATTATAAAGTACAATAATGTACGTAGCTTTTATTTATTTATTTGATGGGGAAAATTATTAACTAAAATTTTAAGAGAGGAGTCCACTTCATTTATTGCCAAGGGTGCTCCTAACCTTTAATTCGTCATATGACAGTCGTGATTGAATAATATTTATTTTATTAGAATGGTAACATTCTCATAGAATAAATATTATTTGTGATTCCTATCTACCCAAACTAAGGATTCCTATATGAGAATGGGGATCTGCCCATTCAATAAAAGACAATATAAAAATGGTCAATCAAGTTCATACTTATTTAAAAACTATGATTGTGTATAATCCATACTCTTCTTTTATCATTCCTAACGCCAAAGCAATTCTTCTATGATTCCTAAATGAGAAGGGGAATATGTCCTTTCAATATAAGATAATGCAAAAACTCCATCAATTTAATCTTTTTTTAACAAGATGTGAGAATGGGTGCACATTCTAAAATAAAGTAAATTTGATTATTCTTTCATAAAGGGCACATGCCCATTCTAATCGAGGCATATGCACATTCTAAACATTATAATAACTAATATGTAATTTTTTTAGAATGGGTATTTTCCCATTCTAATCATTCTCATACAAGTAATACTAATTTTTATGACATGGGCATGTGCATTTTCTCTACATTCTCATACAAGTAATATTTTTGTGATTCCTATCTTCCCATGCATGTTTTTTATGATTTTATATGAGAATGGACATCTTCTCATTCAATACTAGTCAATATAAAATGCTCAATTTGTTTGTATGAGAATGCTGGCATATGTCCATTCTAAACATTATAATACAAGCAATGCTGATTTTATGAGATTGCTCCTATTATTCCTATTTATACCTATTTAAAAATTGTGAGATTGTTTAATCCATACTCTTCTTATTTTTCTTCTATTATTCCTATCTACCCAAGAAATTCTTCTATGATTCCTAAATGAGAAGGGCATCTGCCCATTCAATAAAAGACAATGCAAAAAGCTACATCAATTTCATAACTCTTTTAACAAGATGTGAGAATGGGTGCACATTCTAAAACAAAGTAAATTTGATTATTCCTATCATAAAGGGCATATGCCCATTCTAAACATTATAATACAAGTAATATTTTTTTTTAGAATGGGCATGTGCACAATCATGATTGAATAATATTTGTTTTATGAGAATGGGCACATTCTCATACAAGAAATATTGTTTGTGATTCCTATCTACCCAAACTAAGTATTCCTATATGAGAATGGACATCTTCCCATTCAATAAAAGACAATGTAAAAATGGTCAATCAAGTTCATACCTATTTAAAAGCTATGAGCATGTATAATCCATACTCTTATTTTATCATTCCTAATGCCAAAGCAAGTCTTCTATTTTCTTAAATGAGAAGGGGCATCTACCCTTTTAATACAAAAACAAAAAAAAAGCTCCATCAATTTCATATCTCTTTTAACAAGATGTGAGAATGGGTGCACATTCTAAAATAAAGTAAATTGGATTATTTCTTTCATAAAGGGCATATGCCCATTCTAAAGGACATATGCACATTCTAAACATTATAATATGGTAAGTAATATGATTTTTTTAGAATGAGAATGTGCCCATTCTAACCATTCTCATACAAGCAATATTGATTTTTATGATAGTGGGCATGTGCATTTTCTCTACATTCTCATACAAGCAATTTTTTTTATTCCTATCTTCATGAATACGCAGGTATTTTATGATTCCTATATATAAAAATGGGAATCTTCCCATTCAATAAAGATAATGTCAAAATTCTCAATTTTTTACATGAGAATGGGCATATGTCCATTCAAAACATTTCAATAAATGTTGATTTTATGAGATTGCTCTTATTATTCCTATTTATACCTATTTAAAAACTATGAGATTGTTTAATCCATACTCTTCTTAGTCTTCTTCTATTATTCCTATCTACCCAAGAAATTATTCTATGATTCCTAAATGAGAAGGGGCATCTTCCCATTCAATAAAAGATAATGCAAAAAAGATACATCAATTTCATAACTCTTTTAACAAGATGTGAGAATGGGTGCACCTCTAAAACAAAGTAAATTTGATTATTCCTATCATAAAGGGCATATGCCCATTCTAAACATTATAATACAAGTAATATTTAATTTTTGAGATCACATTATGAGCATTTGCAAAGTCATGATTGAATAATATTTTTATGAGAATGGGCATCTACCCATTCAATAAAGATAATGTAAAAATTATCAATCAAGTTCATACATGTTTAAAAGATATGAGCATGTATAATCAACTCTTATTTTGTCATTCCTAATGCCAAGAAATTTTATATGATTCCTGAATGATAAGGGCATCAGCTTTTTAATACAAAACAATACAAAAAAAGCTCCATCAATTTCATATCTCTTTTAACAAGATGTGAGAAAGGGTGCACATTCTAAAAAAATTAAATTTAATTATTCCTTTCATAAATGGAATATGCAACCCATTCTAATCAGAATATGCAAATTCTAAACATTATAAAAAAAAATTATAATGGGCATGTACCCATTCTAACCATTCTCATACAAGCAATTCTGATTTTTATGATAATGGGCATTTGTGCATTTTCTCTACATTCCCATACAAGAAATATTTTGTTTTTTTAGAATGGGCATGTGCCCTTCTAAACATTCTCATACAACTGAAAGAATTTTATGATAGTGGGCATGTGTATTTTCTCTACATTCTTATACAAGCAATATTGTTTTTTATTCCTATCTTCCCAAGCAAGTATTTTAGGATTCCTACATGATAATGGGAATCTTCCCATTCAATGCAAGACAATGTAAAAATTCTCAATCGATTTCATAACTTTATACAAGCCGTGAGAATGGGTTCCCATTCTAAAACATAGTAAATAGGAATGACAATAAATTCTACTATTTAAAATACCCATTCTAAACAGGCATATGCACATTCTAAACATTATAATACAAGTAATATTTGTTTTTTAGAATGGGCATGTGCCCATTCTAAACATTCTAATGCAAGCAATACCAATTTTATGACAGTGGGCATGTGCATTTTCTCTACATTCTCATACAAGCAATATTGTTTATGATTTATATCTACCCAAGTAGGTCTTTTAGGATTCCTATATGAGAATGGACATTTCCCATTCGATACAAGAAAATGTAAAAATGCTCAATCAATTTCATAACTTTATACAAGCCATGAGAATGGGTGACCATTCTAAAACACAATCAATATGAAATGACAATAAATTCTCTATTTAAACTGTCATGATTTCATTATTTATTATTGTAGGATGGTTTCAAATTCTTTTTATAACTTTATACAGGACTGTGAGAGTGGGTGCCCATTCTAAAACATAGTAAATACGTAAAAATTACAATGTATTTAAATTTCATTATTATAAAACATATATGTTTCATTATTCACATAGCTATTTAAAACATTTAAATGGGTCCAATAAATTCAAATATCTAAGCATATTAAAGCATATTACAACATATTAAAACATTAATAGGTGGTGATTTGTTAATGTATTATATATTCAAAATATTAAAGCATTAAAAGGTGGTGATTTGTTAATGTATTATATATTCAAATTTTGAATGTATGTAAAAAAATAACACTATGTATTTTTCATTATTCTAATACCTTTTCAAAACATTTAAATGTTTCTAAACATTGGGATAATATGACATTAAAGAATTAAAGAAATTTAAGCATTAAAGGTTAGTGATTTATAATGGTCGGATAGATTCAAATTTTGAGACTTACGATATTAGGATACTAAAAGCATTTAATCATTAAAGGGTGGTGATTTATTATGGTAGGTTAAATTCAAATTTTAATTTTCGGCACGCCATTTTTTAGAGGCAATTTTTCTTGGTCAATTACTTATATAAAAATATAGATTTTGAATGGCTAGGGTTTTGATTTTTTCTCTCTTACGGGAGATTTTTTTTCTCTGTTATGGTTTTTTTTCATTTAGATATTTTGTATGAGAAAGAAGAAGTTATGTGAAAGGATTTGGGTTGATTGGAAACAAATATTATTGAAAAAGAAACTTGTTGTAGTGGTAATAAAAAAGATATAAGAAAGATAATTGTGGTATTGAGTTTATCAAATCATTTTTTGCTTATGTGAAAGGATTTGGCCTGATTGGATACATAGATTATTGAAAAAGAAACTTGTTGTAGAGGTTATTAAAAAAGAAAGAAAGAGACATGTGGTACTTAATCTATCTAATCATTTTTTCACACCATAAATAGGTACGCATTTGAACGAAATAATTTTGATTTGTATATTTTGGTAGTTGTTATGTTTACGAATGTAAAAAATTGATTTCTCTATTTTTTTTTTGTTACATTTATGAATGGAAACAAATTGATACATTTTTCATAACATAAAAATAAATGAGATATATGGAAAAATGGTTCAGATAGTCTATTGTGAACTAAAAGATCTGTGTTTATACATTTTTAGGCTTTAGAAGTAAACATGGAAAAAATGAGATATAAAAACTTGGAATAGCCTGCTCTGCCATTGTTGTTTTCCCTTTGAGAAATATTGAAAAGTATCCCTTGCAAAATCATTGTATCGTAATGGCTAAGACTTCTTCTCTTCTTTTCTTTGCAAAATCTTTGTATCTTTGTATCTCTCCTACTATCAGTAGCTATATCTTCTTCTTTCTTCTACAAAATCTTTGTATCTTTATATTTCTCTAGCTACATCTATGTTCTTTGGCTTTCCCCAAGTAAAATCTCGAATGAAAAATATCATTCGTAATAGAGAAAAAATCAAAACCCGATTCATTCAAAATCATTATTTTTATAATGTACTTGGCCAAAAAAGTGCCTCATAAAAAGAGCGCCCAAAATTCAAAATTTGAATCAAACCTACCATAATAAATGACCAAATCTAAAAAATAAGAGCATCAAAATTTCAAAATTTTGAATCAAAGATACCATAATAAATGACCATTAAGAGCCTTCCAAAAAGAAAGCTGAAAATTTGAAATTTGAAACAATCGTGTTGGTATTATTAAAAATTAATTAATCAATAACAACGTGTTGGTATTATTAAAAATTAATTAATCAATGACAAAGTAATAATAGAATTCAAAGTGTTTCTAATCAAGATATGATATTAGTAATTAATAGTATTATAATTAATTAGTATTGCTACTAATTTAAATAATTAATTAATAATATTATAATTAATTAGTAAAAAATTATCCTATCAAATAATATTAAATACAAGAATTATTATTACCAATAAACTTACATTACTATATTAACTAGAAACATATTAATAACATCTAATTATATTATTAAATTTTATAAATATAATATTTAAATTAATTATATAATGCATTTTAAAAATATTAAAAAATATAATTAAATTTTATAAAACTAATAACAACTTTATCACCATTATTTATAATGCTTAATTAATTATAGTGCATTTTAAAATTATGAAAAATACAATAAAACTTTATAAAACTAATTAACGACATAACTCCATTATTTCAAAAAATTAGAAATCAAAGAATATGTATTTAACATATGATATTAGGACTAAAGAAAATTAATTAATTAACAACATTAATTAATAATACTAATAATTAAATACAAGAAATAACATCGTATCATTTAATAATATAAATAAATTTCAAAACTTCATATGGGCATCTGTCTACTCGAATGGGCATGACATGAAGATGAAGTGGATTGTGCCCCATTTGGCAAATGAAAGGAAAACGAGATGTTATTCTTCACATTGAGAAGAGTTAGAAATATTCATTTTTGTTTTCATGAAGAGAGAAGAGAGAGAGAGAGAGAGAGAGAGAGAGACCAAAATCTAGAGAATAAACACTATAAAGGCTGTCAGAATGTGTCTTTCCATTGCAATCATCTTCCTTCCATGAAAAATGGGGAACAATCCAACAATAAATGTTTATTTTTTCGAGAATGGACAAATGCCCATATTTCTAAATGCCTACAACTATTCCTAAAATAAAATAATGAACTATGTAAGGCTTGATCCCCCTCGAGATGGTCTTTAACAAAACATGTTAATTACTCCTATATGAGAATGGGCATCTACCATTTCTAAATCAATTTAATACAACTATGAGCTATGAGAATGGGCACTTTCCATTTCTAAATCAATTTAATACAACTATGAGAATGGGCATATGCCCAAAAGGTATGAAACACACTTGGCGGAGCC
The DNA here is from genome assembly GCA_018340775.1 of Taxus wallichiana var. yunnanensis. Lineage (NCBI taxonomy): Eukaryota > Viridiplantae > Streptophyta > Pinopsida > Cupressales > Taxaceae > Taxus > Taxus wallichiana. Next base: position 113,948,043 of record CM031236.1, on the reverse strand, counting down.
AAGATACCCATTCCTAAAATAAAATAATAGAGCTATGCCCATTCCTAAAACAAAATAATAGAGCTACATAAGGCTTGATCCCCCTCAAGATGGTCTTTAACAAAATATGATAATTACTCCAATATGAGAATGGGCATCTGCCATTTCTAAATCAAATTAATACAACTATGAGAATGGGCATCCCCCTCGAGATGGTCTTTGACAAAATATGTTAATTACTCCAATATGAGAATGGGCATCTTCCATTTCTAAATCAAATTGATACAACTATGAGAATGGGCATCCCCTTAGATATGGTCTTTAACAAAATATACTAATTACTCCAATATGAGAATGGGCATCTGTCATTTCTAAATCAAATTGATACAACTATGAGAATGGGCATCTGTCATTTCTAAATCAAATTAATACAACTATGAGAATGGGCATCTGCCATTTCTAAATCAAATTAATACAACTATGAGAATGGGCATCTACCATTTCTTAATCAAATCATCTACAACTATGAGAATAGGCATCTACCCAAAGGTATGTAGTACAACACTTGTACAACTATAAGAATGAGAATCACATTTCTAAAAACAAAATAATAGAACTACATAAGGCTTTATCCCCCTCAAGATGGTCTTCAACAAAATATGTTAATTACTATGAGAATGGGCATCTGTCATTTCTAAATCAAATTAATACAACTATGAGAATGGGCATCTCATGCCATTTCTTAATCAAATAAATACAACTATGAGAATGGGCATTTCCCAATAGGTATTACTATAACACTTGGTGGAGCTAAGATTCCTATTCCTAAAACAAAATAATAAAGCTACATAAGGCTTTATCTCCCTGAGATGGTCTTTAACAAAATATGTTAATTAAGAAAAATATGAGTATGGACATCTACCTATGTTTCTAAATGAAATTAATATAACTATTCCTAAAATAAAATTATCAAACTACATAAGGCTTGATCCCCCTTGAGGGTATGTAGTGTTAAAGCACTTTCTAGATGCATAACAAGTCTCCACCTGTGGGATAGTCCAAACCTAAACGATACAATTATACTCAAGATATAAAATGAAAAAAAAATGTCTTGTTTGTTTTTATGAAAAATTGGCATTTATCTACTCGAATGGGCATGACATGAAGATAAAGTAGAGAGTTCCCCATTTTTAATGAAAGGAAAACAGATGTTATTCTTCACATTGAGAAGAGTTAGAAATATTCATTGTTGTTTTTCATGAAAAGAGAGATACCAAAAGTGAAAGACAAAAAAAAACAATTAGAGATAGATGTTTGATATCCCTTTAAGGGTATGTAGTGCAGCACTAGGATCCTCTAGGGATAGTCCAACCAATATGATACAATTATTAAGTCTATAAAGGTTGTCAAAATATTTTTACACTATAATTCTTCTTCTAATCTAGTCCTCCTTCCATTACAATGGTCCTCCTTCCATGCAAAATGGGGAACTACCCAACAATAAATGTTTGTTTGTTCAAGGATGGAAAAATGCCCATATTTCTAAATAGTCTAATACAATTGACAAAAAATATGGCCAAAAAAAAATGTTAGAATGTATAGAGAATGGGCTAATGTCTATTCTCATTATTATGAGTGGTCCAAGTCTTGTTTTATAACAATTACCTTTAACTAATAAATATACGGTGGTAAACAATATATTTGCATGTTGGTCTTGATATGTCATGGTCTTAAAAAAATATATGTTAATTTCTCCTATATGAAAATGGGCATTTGTCGTTTCTAAATCAAATTAATAGAACAATGAGAAAGGGCATTGCATTCCAAGGGTATGCAACTATAAAATTATAAAAATGTTCGTATCAATTTCTTATTGCATCTTGATAATGGGCATATGTCGATTCTAATAATAGGAAGCACAAAGAAAAATAGACATAGAAATAAGGAAAACTACATATGCCCATTCTAATAATAGGTCATCACAAAGAAAAGTAGGCATAAGGCAAACTACATATGCCCATTCTAATAATAGGAATCACAAAGAAAAATAGGCATAAGGAAAACTACATAGATGCTCATTTCTAAAAACAAAATAATTGAGCTACATAAGGCTTGATCCCCTCAGATGGTCTTTAACAAATATGATAATTACTATGAGAATGGGCATCTGCCATTTCTAAATCAAATTAATACAAAGTATGAGAATGTGCATCTGCATCATTTCTTAATCAAATAAATGAAACTATGAGAATGGACATCATCTGCAATTCAATTGTATGTAGTATAACACTTAGGGAGCAAAGATGCCCATTCCTAAGACAAAATAATAAATCTACATAAGGATTGATCCCCCTCGAGATGGTCTTTAACAAAATATGTTAATTAAGAAAAATATGAGTATGGACATCTACCGTTTCTAAATGAAATTAATATAACTATTCCTAAAACAAAATTATCGAACTACGTAAGGCTTGATCCTCAAGAAAGGGTATGTAGTGCAGCACTTTCTAGAGGCATAACATATCTCCACCAGGATAGTCCAAGCTTAAACGATACAATTGTATTCAAGATAAAATGAAAAAAATGTTTGTTTGTTTGTATGAAAGAAAAAAAATTGCCATTTGTCTACTCAAATGGGCATGACATGAAGATAAAGTAGAGAGTTCCCCATTTTTTAATGAAAGGAAAACTAAATGTTATTCTTCACATTGAGAAGAGTTAGAAAAATTTATTGTTGTTTTTCATGAAAAGATAAATACCAAAAGCAAAAGACTAAAAAAATAGAGATAGAGGTTTGATATCCCTTTAAGGGTATGCAATGCAGCACTAGGCTTCTCCATGAATGGATGGATATTTCAAACCAATACGATAATTATTACATCTATAAAGGTTGTTAGAATATTTTTACACTATAATTCTTCTTCTAATCTAGTCCTCCTTCCATTACAATGGTCCTCCTTCCATGAAAAATGGGAACTATCCAACATTAAAAATTTGTTTGTTAGAGGATGGACAAATGCCCATATTTCTAAATAGTCATATACGATTGATGAAAAATATGGCCAATCCAAAATGTTCGAATGTCTATAGAATGAGATAGTGTTTATTCTCATTATTACGAAGCGGTCTAAGTCTTGTTTTATAACAATTACCTTTAATTAATAAATACACGGTGGTAAATAATATATTTGCATGTTTGTCTCGATATGTTATGGTATTAAACAATATATGTTAATTTCTCCTATATTAAAATGGGCATCTACCATTTCTGAATCAAATTAATAGAACAATGAGAATGGGCATCTGCCCAAGGGTATGCAAATATAAAATTAGAAAAATGTTCGTATCAATTTCTTGTAGCATCTTGATAATGGGAATATGCCCATTCTAATAATAGGAATCAAAAAGAAAAATAGGCATAAGGTAAACTACATATGCCCATTCTAATAATAGGAATCACAAAGAAAAGTAGGCATAAGGCAAACTACATATGCCCATTCTAATAATAGGAATCACAAAGAAAAATAGGCATAAGGCAAACTACATAGATGCCTATTTCTAAAAACAAAATAATAGAGCTACATAAGGCTTGATCCCCCTCAAGATGGTCTTTAACAAAATATACTAATTACTATTAGAATGGGCATCTACCATTTCTAAATCAAATTAATACAACTATGAGAATGGGCATCTGCCATTTCTTAATCAAATAAATACAACTATGAGAATGGGAATCTGCCCAAGGGTATGTAGTACAACACTTGGTGGAGCCAAGATGCCCATTCCTAAAAAAAATAATAGAGCTACATAAGGCTTGATCCCCTCGAGATGGTCTTTAACAAAATATGCTAATTAGGAAAAATATGAGTATGGACATCTGTCATTTCTAAATCAAATTAATATAACTATTCCTAAAACAAAATTATAGAACTACATAAGGATTTATCCCCCTCGAGGGTATGTAGTGCAACACTTTCTAGAGGCATAACATGTCTCCGTCAGGGATAGTCCAACCTAAACGATAAAATTGTGTTCAAGATAAAATGAAAAAAATGTTTGTTTGTTTGTATGAAAGAATGAAAAATGGGCATCTGTCTACTTGAATGGGCATGACATGAAGAAAGTCTATAAAGGATCTCAGAATGTTTTTACACTATAATTCTTCTTCTAATATGGTCCTCCTTCCATTGCAATGGTCCTCCTTCCATGGAAAATGGGGAACTACCCAACAAGTAAATGTTTGTTTGTTCGAGGATGAACAAATACCCATATTTTTAAATAGTCCAATACAATTGACAAAAAATATGGCCAAACCAAAATGTTATAATGTCTAGAGAATGGGCTAATGTCTATTCTCATTATTACAAGTGGTCCAAGTCTTGTTTTAAAACAATTACATTTAATTAATAAATACATGGTGGTAAACAATATATTTGCATGTTGGTCTTGATATGTCATGGTCTTAAACAATATATGTTAATTTCTCCTATATGAAAATGGGCATCTGTTGTTTCTAAATCAAATTAATAGAACTATGAGAATGGGCTTCTACCAAGGGTATGCAAAGATAAAATTAGAAAAATGTTTGTATTAATTTCTTGTATCATCTTGATAATGGGCATATGCCCATTCTAATAATAGGAATCACAAAGAAAAATAGGCATAAGGCAAACTACATATGCACATTCTAATAATAGGAATCATAAAGAAAAATAGGCATAAGGCAAACTACATATGGGCATCTACACATTCTAATAATAGGAATCACAAAGAAAAATATGCATAAGGCAAACTACATATGCCCATTATCACAAAAAGAAAAATAGGCATAAGGAAAACTACATATGGGCATCTGTACTCGAATGGATAAAACATGAACATGAAGTGGATTTTTTCCCATTTTGTTTTTGTAATGAAAGGAAAATAATATGTTATTATTCACATTGAGAAGAGTTAGAAATATTCATTTTTTCATGAAAAAGAAGAGAGAGAGAGAGAGAGAGAGAGACCAAAATCATAGGGGTTATCCACTAGGAGGATAGTGCATTCCCAATATAATACAAAAATTAATAAATAAAAGGATGTCAATATGTTTCCTTCCATTACAATCATCCTCCTTTCATGCCAATTATGGGGAATAATCCAATAGTAAATAGTTTTATTTTATGATGGATGAATGCCCATAAATATAACTATTCCTAAAACAAAACTATATAACTACATAAGGCTTGATCCCTTTCGAGGGTATATAGTGCAAACACTTGGCAAAGGCAAAACTTGGCTCTGCCAGGATATTCCGACCAAAGTTATTGGGCCTTATTTTCCTTTTGAAGGAAACCCGGATGTTATTTTTCACATTGAGAAGAGTTGGAAGTATTCATTATTGTTTCTCAAAAATTTAGAAGGAACAATAACCAGATCGTACCCAAAGAACACAAATGCTAATTAAACACCACGATAAATAAGATGAAAGTAATTCTCCGAATAACTTTACATAAACCTTTGCAAACAAATGAGCAGCAATATCATATATTATTATGGAACTCAATGCAATACAATAAGAATGGGCCTTGTTAAATAGGCAAGGAATAACAATCTAAGAACCGATAAGGACATAGATCAAGCCATAAATCAAGGAAATAACTAGTCATAAAAAAACTAGTGAAGACCATAGATTTAGGAGAGAACTAGACATCAAAGATCTAGTCAATACCATAGATCAAGGAAAGAACTATACCTAACAACTAGATAATATCGACTAATATTTAAATAAAATAAAATAAATATCCACACACATAAGTGGGTGAGGATAAATACAATAAAGGTAAATAAAGTACCTATGTGAACATGAGCTAAGGTAAATACCTACTCTAACACCCCCTCAAGTGAAGCTAGGGGCCAAAATAGAAGTGGCATGTCCACGGTATGAGTCCGGAAACTAGGCTTGATTGGGTACTCATGTACAATAAGCTAGGAAAAAGGGACACTACAAGGTAGCCAAAACCAAGAATAACAAAAAAGTAAAGAGAGTAAAAACCTGCTCCAAGGCATCCCAAGAAGCTCGGCTCAAAATAATTGTACAATGTTGAAGAATTTTGGTGTGCATTGTGAGTGAATCCATTCTTGCTTGATCAAAAACTCAAAAACAAGCGACACTTTAGGACTTCACCAGAATAGCTCCATACAAGGAGACTGTCAACAAAGTGATGTCGAAAGTGCAAAAACACTAAACATAATTTGATCAACTGCTGCAAATAGGTGTGTCATGATCCAAGAACAATAACCAAAGCAACAAGGTAAGGACACAAAATCAAGAGTGTCACAATCTAAGAAAAGCCAAGGTAACAAGGCAAGGACACAAAACCCGAAGAAGCAGGATCAACACCACACCCTCCCATACTATTGAATGGGTGGAGGGATGCTACAAATCTATATGAGTTGTCAAAACAATTACTCAAACACTAAAAACTAACACTGGACTGCACCAGAATAGATCCCCCAAGAGATACTATCAACATGCCAAAAGTTTCAAAAATACATATACAAAATCTCTCAACAAATAAGAGAGATACACTACTACCGCTTAAAGAAAAATGCTCAAAACAAGAAGCATCACAATGCAGAAGGTATAGAAAGTGGAGCAAGAGGCCGAATGGTGGAGGAGCCACACCTGTAGAGTCCTCTCAATGAATTCCTATGTCACCACCACGAGTGATCAGATATCCACCCCAAATCAACATGGATGGATGAAGAATATACTTGCATATGACTTGGTGCAAAATGCACAATGGGTGCATACAAAAGAACATCAGAATGTGTGTTAGGTTGATCATGTCTGACAGCTGAAATCTCAGGTTTCTCAATCCTGAGTGAAGATGTAGAACTCATGTGTTTCTCATGATCCTCAAAAAGAGTTGAGTGAACAAACAAAGGAGCTCTGTCAATGTGTGATCCCAATGAAGTATCTACACGAAAACCAATGTCATGGCAAGAATTCCACTTAACATGTGGAAGAGGGGAAATAATACCCTGTGAGTGTCTACCAATACCTCCACCAGTGAAACCCATAAAATGGAGCATGCAAGAACTGAAGGTAGTGGTACGCTTCTCAAAAAGGCCATGCAGTTGAGCAGAAATAGGATACACAACATGTGGTACTGTAATAGGCACAGATGTGGAAGAGCATGCAGTAACAAGCCTCATAGGTTTAGAAGCATCAAGAGCAGGAACATGCTCAAAGACTAATAGATCAATGTCATGTAAGTAGAGTTAAGAAATAGCTACAAGTGGACTAGGAGCATGGATATGGTTGTCCACAATATCATGGTGATGTTGTAGGCTAGCAAGTTGTTGTCTGCAGGAGTGGATTATTGTATCCTTATCATGAATGAGTGATTGTAGAAGAGAATTTCACTTCTTGAGTGATCTATTTTCTTCCAAAAATTTTACAATATCCTCTTGAAGTCTACATACTTCGTGAGAAAATCATATCATTCTCGGAATCCATGATAGAGAATAATGTAACTCCAAAAAGTTTAGGATGTCGGACTCACCAAATTGTGTCCACTTATTTTAAAAAAACCTTTTGATAATTACAACACTCCTCCATATTTGGCACTTTATAATTATAGTGCAAGTCTCAAAATAAATATTTCCAATGGAAATATCATGAAAAAACAAGCACTTTTGCAAAAAAACAACACTCAAAACCGAGTTACCGAGCAAAAGATACAAACTTTTCAATATTTTTGCTCTGTTATTTATTTTAGCTACCACTAAAACAAAATAAAATGTTGTTGCCTCCACCACACAAATAAAATTAAAGGGGGCTGAATTTAAGCACCTACTAGTAGGAATCACAAGCTTTAAGCCCTCATATGACCAAGGGGCTAAGGATTTCAATGGTAAATACATTTAACAAAACCTAGAAAAAAATTTCCAATCCTCGAGGTGAACTTTGTGTGCTTCTCTGCAACAATAAAAAACCAAAAAAATGACTACCTCCAGAAATGGCCAAGTTTATAGTCAATCCCATTTTCGATGATCTTAGGGTTTTCACACCTTCGGATCCAATGGAAGCCTCTTCTTTGCATAAAACCACACATAGCAAAAAAAATATGACCAAATCCCAAATATATGAATATACAAAGAATTTATTTGCAAAATAAAACTTACAGAGACGGATGTCAATGAAATCTCAGCTCTAATACCATAAAAGGAACAATAACCAGATCATACAAAGCCAAGAACACAGATGCTAATCAAACACCACAATTAATAATATGAAAGTAATTCACAGAATAACCTTACATAAACCTTTGCAAACAAATGAGCAATAATATCATATATTATTATGGAACTCAATGCAATATAATGAGAATGGGCCTTTCTTAAATAGGAAAGGAATAACAATCTAAGAACCAGTCAAGGTCGTAGATCAAGCCATAAATCAAGGAAATAACTAGTCATCAAAAAACTAGTCAAGATCATAGATTTAGGAGAGAACTAGACATCAAAGATCTAGTCAATACCATAGATCAAGGAAAGAACTATACCTAACAACTAGATAATATCTCCTAATATCTAAATAAGATAAAATAAATATCCACACACATAATTGGGTGATGATAAATATAATAAAGGTAAATAAAGTACTTAGGTGAACATGAGCTAAGGTAAATACCTACTCTAACAAAATTTTCTTTATATTCTTCATGAAAAGAGAGAGCCCAAAAGTAAAAGACTAAACAAAAATTAGAGATAGAGGCTTGATCCCCCTTTACTGGTATGTAGTGCAACACTAGGCTCCACCAGGGATAGTTTAACCAATATGATACAATTACTTACTCTATAAATGTTGTTAGAACAACCCAAAAATAAATGTTTGTTTTTTACAAGGATGGAACAATATTCATACAAAATGGGAAGAGATTAGGCATCTACTATTTCTAAATTAAATTATTAATAATGGGCATCTTCCCAAGGGTATTTAGTGCAACACTTGGCGAGCCAAGATTCTCTTTCTAAATCAAACTAATAGAACTATATAAGGCTTGATCCCCCCGAGGGTATGTAGTACAAACACTTGGTGGAATCACAACTAGTCTCTTCCAGGGTTAGTCCAACAAAACGATATAAATGTTTGGTGGCATCACAATATGACTAATTACATTTGTATTCAAAAACCCTATTTCAAAATATGGAGTGACATGAAACATAACATGGGACCGATATTTTTATATAAAAATTTACCAACAATTCTTTAATGCTTGAAAGTTGCCCATTCTCACATCTGTAATAGAGTGTAAATTCTCACATCCTATACGAGAGGTATTAATATGACTAAGTTCTTGTACAAACTAACTTCTCATTCTCACATCCTTTATATAGGTCTAAAATTATCTAAGTTCAATATTTACTTGTATTAAATGGATAGAATCCCCTTCTTATATATGAATCAAAGAAGAAGTTTGTTTAAGAAAATTAAAATTTAGCTTGTGCCCATTATAAACATTCTAATACCCAATACTATACAATAGAATACTTTTTTTCAGCAAGGTAAGATCATAGTAATGAAAGTGCAACATTTAATCTTGAAGGATAAACCATGTGTACCTTGGCCTTGCGTATGTGGTAAATCATTCAACAATGCAAAGAGAAACATATGATATCAAGGCTAATAGATGTGACATGATTCACCATTGATGCAAGGCCAAGTAGAAAATGATTCACCATCGGGATAAAATGCCTTACTTGACATGATTCACCATTGATGCAAGGCCAATTTGCAAATGATTCACCTTTAGGATAAAATGCTTTACTTTTATTAATATTATCTAACCTTGATGAACATCGATCATGAAAAAAATATAATTTTATGGATGAAAGAATAATTATAGAATTATCATTTTTTTTGTTATCAACTATCACATGCCAATGCAAGGTTAAGCCCACTTTGTACTTTGGTAAAAACATAATAGATAACTCCTTGTCTTAGCATGAAGGATTGGCAGTGGATTTCTTAGGTAACTCCCCATCTTACCAAGAAGGAGAATCATATACATTTTTTTGCAAGGAATGTGATTATGTTGAGACTCTGAAACATGCATGAAATGATCATATTTAGATGAAATATTTTATAACTATGGAGGATAACAACTATGTAAGTATTACAAAAGTTTGAAGTGATATTTTTAAAACCCATATAAAAAATACAAAAGTTCTAAAATACGACATTATAATTTATCTTTATACCTAGAGACTGAAATACAACAGAGAAGAGTTAGAAGTATCTCTGAAACTTATCTTCAATTTAAAAAGAAGTAACTCCCCGTATTAGAAACTATGATTAGGTTAACAACTATGCATGTCTCACAAAACATTGAAATGATATTCTTAATACCCAGATCAAAAAATATAGAAGATAAAAAATAGGGCATTATCTTTAAACCGAGAACAGAATATAAGGGAAATAAAACCAAATGATATTCTTCATCTCATAATAATTCAACGAGAGAAGAGTTGAATAATCTATGCCTCAAATTTTCTTCAAATCTAGTTCTTCACAAGCCAAAATGGTCTTATGAAACAGAGGGATCCCAAAGTGGAAAGGGTCAACAAAAATTTAGTGGAGAGATAAAACAATATCTCAAAAATATTGCTCAAAATTTTCCACTTCACAGGATGAAATAGTCTATGGGAAGGTACTTTGTTTTATAATGGGAAGTTATGCATTGTGACATCCTTTATAGAAGTTGTGCACGTTTATAATGGGCACAAGCCCATTCTCATACAAAACAAACATTTTTGTTTTGTAATAATTAATAATTGTATTATATTAGCACCCTCTCCTAAAAGATTAGTTTCCTTGCACCCTCCCTGAATGGTTAACTACACAAAAAAATGGGAAATCATTCAATCCATGTGTATATATATGTGTATATGTGTGTGTATGTATATGTATTTATATATACATATAAGTATCTCGTATTTTTACGAAATAAAAGCATCCCAAAAAGTGGAAACTGGATGAAAATGAAAATGGAAAGGATGAACAAGAAAGAGATAGCTTCACGACCATGGTTAACCTTACAATTCCCAAGATCTCTACCATCATCAAAAATAGTAACTTCTTCATTCTCTCTACCATGCCATGGAAGAATTAATTTCCATTAATTTCACCAATTTCCCTCCAAATGGGTGCTCGAAGACGTGTTTGAAAAATAAGTACCTTCAATTAATCAAAAGGTGGTAAACACCAATTTATTTGCAAATTAATGGTAAACAAGTACTCTATGAAGGTTATGAGAATGGGAGAAACTATCCATTATAAAACAAGCTACATTTTATCTTTGTTCTTATTTTATGATTCAAATTATGAGAACGAGCATTTTCTCATTAGATACATCATTTAATATTGCTTAGCTAGGTGAAGGTGAGCTCAGATAAAATGCCACCTTGAGAAGCTATCTTAAGAAGATCAGCTCATACACACCCAACTTTTAAACGTCAACTTTCCTAGTTCGAGCTCGGTTGGTCAGCTCGGCCTATCACGATTTCACCCGCCCATCTAGGAACAAATTTTCTTAGCTACTAGGCCAGGCCACCTTTAGCTCAAAAATAAGTAACCCTACCTAGGTCCTTCTACTTTGGGTGCCTATATTTCGTAAAAATATAGATAATTACACACACACACACACACACACACACAAAACATACACACACACACACACACACACACACACACACACACATGGACATGATTCACTTGCATTGAATGATTTCTTTTTTGTCTATGTAGTTATACATTTTTTAAAGGAATGATCTTGTTGAGACTCTGAAACATGCAAGAAATGGTCATATTTAGATGCATCCTTTTATAACTATGGAGGATAATACTATGTAAGTCTTACAAAAGATTGAAGTGATATTCTTAAAACACATATCAATAATACAAAAGATCTAAAATATGGCATTATCTTTATACCTAGATTAGAATACAAAAGAAATAAAGCTAGATGATATTCTTCATCTCATAATAAATCAATAGAGAAGAGTTAGAAGTATATCTGAAACTTATCTTCAATTTAAAAAAAAGTAAATTCTTCTTCTATGAGTCATTCTTCTTTCATGATTTCTATATGTTAAATGGGCATTTCCCAATTCTAAAACAAAGTAATATTTATCTTCCATATGCCTCTTCTAAACATCTATTGTTCTTCTATGTTTTATATGAGATAAAAAAATGCTCACAATTCTTCTATGATTATTATTTGAGAATGGACATATGCCCATTCTAAACATCTATTCTTCTTTTGTCTATTCTTCTACATTTTTTATATGAGAATGGGCATCTACCCATTTCGAATGGGCTTGACATGAAGATGAAGATTACTTTGTTTTACAATGGGTCACTCCTCATTTTGCAATGGAAGACATGTTTCAAAACAATTACCTTTAATTAATAAATAAATTGTGTTAAATATATTTATATATATGAGAATGAGAATGGGCATCTGTGATTCTAAAAATAAAAAATAGAACTACATACTATGAGGATGGGTGGATGTCATGGTGGTAAACAATATATTTTAATGATTCCTATATGAGAATGGGCATCTACCGATTCTAAAAATAAACAATAGTAGCCAAAACGAGACAATTATAACAAAAGATGCAATGCTTAGTCCATCCAAAATGATTGAGTTCAATATTTCCCACCCATTCTAAAAATAAATAATAGAACTACATAAGGCTTGATTCCTCTTGAGGATATGTAGTACAACACTTGGTGGTGTCAACACTTGGCTCCACCAAGGTTAGTCCAACAAAATGATAGTAACAATTATAAAGGCTCATTTGGTTCATCTGTTTCCCACCACATGAATATGGATAAGGAATTGGGCCAATGAAAATTACATTAAAAATTTTTACCATGCTTTGAAGCAAAAATATGTTTACCATGCTTAGAAGACAAAAATTATCTGCTTTGGAAAAAGACATTTCAGAATCACACTTTCAAGAGGTGAAGCGATCTGCAAAAGAGAAATTATTATTAAAACAAGCTCAAAATAGATTAAAAGATTCATCTTTTTTATTTGATGAAAATTCATTCAAAATTGATATTGGTCATTTCCATGTAGCTCCTAAAAAATACCAATACAAATCACTTGATTTAGCAAGTGTTAGTTTCCTTGTCCACTGTATGTTATGCAACCTTGTACCTTTTCAAACGAGGATGTAATTTTGCTTCCTTTCAAAAAATTATTGGTGTTATTTTTAACAAGGAGTTTGAGCATGAAATTCATGACATTGAAACTCATTTCTATATTATTGATGGGAAACATACAATGGAATCCCAAAAACAAATCCTTACAAATCTTGATTTTCCATCTATTAGTTATATTAAAAAACTACATGAGAGTGGTAACTTCCCATGTTAAACTTAAATTTATCTCTATTATTCTTCTAATAGTTATATAAAATAAACTACATGAGAATGGATATATGATATAGATATATATATTGAGATGAGAACTACATAAGGTTTGATCCCTCTTGGGGATATGTAACTATTGTGTACAACACTTGGCTCTCTAGGATAGTCTACTAGTATAATGTAATTATTAATTACTTCAAAAAAAAAAAATGTTTTTTGTATGAGAATGGGTTTGTGCCCATTATAAAATGTGCACAAATTATAAACATGTCACAATGACAACAAATTCCCATTCCTTTCCATGTTAAAATAAATTAAATACAATATGTTGAAAAGTGGAGAGAGTAAAACTAGCATAAACATTTTCTTCAAATCTTGTTGAAATTGTCACAATGCACATCTTCCAATTCTATATTCTATAATTCTTATATGAGAATCGGCATATGACCATTCAAAATATCTATTCTTCTTCTATGTTTCCTAAATGAATGGATATATATATATATATATATATATATATATATATATATATATATATATAAATGAGAACTACATAAGGCTTGATCCCTCTAGAGGGTATGTAGTGCAACACTTGGCTCTATCAGGATAGTCCAACCAATATGATACAATTATAAACAATTATGAATTATGAATGCATAAAATGCATTTCAAGGGATGTCAAATATTTTTTCCACATATGGTGTTCATACTTCAACTGGTATGGAGGTGGAAGATGTGATAGTGGATTTGGATTGGCAACATTCAGAGCCCTTGGATATTATCAAACTGAATGAAATTGGAGTTTTCATCCTTGAACATTCTTTCAAATGATCGAGATCAAGGAATTTTGGGAGCACATGATTGAGAGATGCAACTCTAATGTGTCCCCTATATTAATATTATATGGTGGGACAAATGCATTAAACAAATAATTCCTCACTTATCTTTATGGTGGAGAATCGAAAAGAGATCATGCTCCAACAATATTATAAATGTCTAACTACGCCTCCAGGTGCATCCCCTCTACGATTTTTGTGTTATTTTTATTATAGTCAGTATGTATACGTTAATTCTTAACAATGTTTACTTTATTCAAATATGTTTCTGAATATTTAGAGGTATTAAAATGATTGACTTCAGTATTGGTTGTAGTTGAATGTTTACAATGGGCATATGCCCATTCTCGGAAAAATAAACATTTTAATACCTCTAAATATTCACTTTGTTTTAGAATGGGAAGTAGCGAATTCTCACAACCTTTGTACTGTATTGAATGGGTAGATGCCCATACTGAAGCTACATCAAACCCTTCACCATCAATTATGACAGTTGGCTCATGAACAATTATCAAGTATTTTTTAAAATTTAATATTATTTTTTTACTTGTCAATATTAGTTTGAATCGATTTGATAAATATATATTAATTTTAATTTTTATGTGCAGATACAATGGAGAATATCCAAAAAAATATATGTAAAGAAATAGGTAAAAATATTAAACTTTTCATTTTTCAATATTAGTTGGAATCAATTCGATAAATATATCCTAATTTTAATTTTTATGTGGAGATACAATTGGAGAAATTCTAGAAATTCTACAACTAACAAATATGTGTAAAGAAATAGGTAAAAGTATTTTTTTGAAATATTATTATCGTATTTGAAATACATACAAGTTAATAATGACATTTAATAATGAATGTCTATTTCCAAATTTCTAACTTTTGTATCTAAAGAGTTTTATCAAATTACATTCTCATGGTCTACGTTGGATATAGATGCCAATGTAGAAAAACTAGCGACAAAATTGTTACACACAGTTAAAGTGGACATGCATCCTTTGTTTTGTTTTGGTATGGAGCATTTTGAAAAAAGAGGGAGACATATTTATTAAAGATTTGGAAACAATTTGGAAAACACCAGAATTTCCATACAAATGTGAAACTATGGTTATAGTTAATGTAATCAACAAAGGAGTTCTGAAGAATTTTTTTGGTGTCTCCAAAGGTTTCTAACAAAGACTTTAAAAATAATAAGTGGCTTATGTCATCATTGTTTACAAACTATTCTTGGTAGGGGTTGTGGATGATGTAAGAGACATCTTAAAGGGATGTTCTCTATTTCAAACAACAATGGAACAAATCAATATATAAAATTGTGTTTATTACATTTTTCTAGTTCTTTTTCCCATTTTCCATTTGAAGTGATGTTATTGATGGTTATTAGTATGTAGTGCTCAAAATGTGTTTATTACAATTTTTTAGTTCTTCTTCACATTTCATCCAAATGATGTGATTAGTATATAATGCTCAAATCTAGCTTTGACAGGTTTATACAAAGATCTTGTTTTCCATGAAAATAAGTTATTGGTTTTGGGGGTGGAAATTTGAATGCATTATAGAAAAAATTTCACACTTAATATGTACATGGTTAAATCATGTGGGTTCACACCCAAATTTATGTCGGTCTTCGGAAACATTTAAAAAAACAATTACTGAACTTGATTGAGTTTATATAGATAAATTTAGTTTTGTTTTGTTCTCTTTTCTCATAAAAATCATTAATATTGAATTTATTACCATCATTTTATGTAAAAAAAAAAAAAATATGACTTGTATTATCTCATAACAACACATTTCCGATTATTGAGCTTGATTGAGTTTACTTGTTACTATTATGTTGATTAATAAATATAAATTAATTGGCTTGTTTTTTTGTAGTCTATCTCATAACAATATATTAAAATTGGTCTTTTGTTATAGACTATCTCTTAACAATTCATTTATTACCATCATTTTATGTTGTAAATATTTCATAACACATTTCCTACCTTCATTCTATGAAAATAAATCCACATTATAATTAAACATTTGTCACACAAATATATATGATCAAAATATGTAAAATATACAACATTCAAATGCGCACTACCCCATAGTTAAGATAAATCACATCTAAATTTTTCTTTCTTTCTATATTGAGTTTATTTTTCTTCTATGATTCTTATATGAGAATGGGCATATGCCCACTCAATACAAGATAAAAATATTTGTTTGTATGAGAATGGACATATGCCCATTCAATACAAGACAAAAATGTTTGTTTATATGAGAATGGACAATATAAGTATTTGTTATGCATTGCAATGTTATAAATGTATTAATTATTCCAATAAGTATTTCTTAATCTTACTATAAAATTGTGAACTCCTAAAATGAAAATATCTCATACATGATATATAATTCCAAAATTCCCTTTTGGATTCTAATAATAGCCAAATCAAATTCCAAAATGCCTCTTTTTGGATTCCAATAATTTGTGAGCGCTTCATTTACTACAGAACTTACGCATCGAGATGACTTCAGGTATGCCTTACGTTGGGAGATAACGTGAAGACTAAAGAACTTATGTTAGAACTATTTAGAGAACATGATCTTGAGGCACGCCTAAATCTTGAGTAAACAGATGAAGAAGAGATGGTACACACCTTGAAAGAAAAAGAAAAGGTAAAACTAGTGTTCATGATCAATGATGAGGAAGTGGATACACTTGGATGTCAACCACACTGAAGGGGAACGTGAGGTAATGGACATTACTAGGTTGAGAAAGTGTATGCATATCATGGATCTATGAAGACTAATAAGGTTAAAATTGGTACATTTGCAGAGCCCAAGGAGGCCATTAATGGGTATTACTGGTCATAACAAGAGGTGGCTAAGATTATTGAATTATTACACAAATTTTAGGACTTTTTTACCGTGGGTCTATCATGAGTTAAAAGAAGTGCATTGTTATCTAAGTGAGATGAAAATAAAATTGAAATAAGGCATGCACTGGTTAGGAAGAGGCCTTACAGGATGAATACTAATCTACGCATGAAGGTAAAGGAAGAAATTGACAAGATGCTCAAGTCTAGTATAATTGAGTCTATTGAAGAATCTTAATGGGTTAGCCCCATGGTATTAAGAATTAAGAATGATGGAAGGATAAGGATTTGTGTAGACTATAGAGAACTTAATGTTTCATGTGTCATTGATCATTTTCCCACCCCATTCACAAAGGAGATCCTTGAGGGAGTTTCTAGGTGTGAGATTTACTCTTTTACAGATGGATTTTTAGGGTATCACTAGGTGTGCATTGCAAAGGAAGATCAGGAAAAGACAAATTTCACAACTAAGTGGGGAAGTTTCACATATACAGTTATGCCCTTTGGACTAAAGAATGCGCCAGCAGTGTTCTCGTACATTGTTGTGCAGGATTTTCAGGACTTTATTCATAAGTTCTTATAGGTGTATCTAGATGACTAGACAGTCTATGGGTTAGTTAAGGACCATTGTGACAATTTGAGGCTTATTTTTGAGAGGTACAGAAGTTGATCATCTCCCTTAACATTAAGAAGTGCATCTTTGCAACACCTTTTGGCACTTTACTTGGGCATATAATTTGTAAAGGACTATTGGTAGATCCACCAAGGTAGTTGTGATCTTGGGTTTGTAAGAACCTAATAATTAGAGTGAAGTGCATGAATTCTTGGGCCATACAAGATATTACAAGAATTTTATTAAAGGGTATGCAAATATTTCCTTTTTCTTAGAAGAACTATTGAAGATGAAAGGTAGATTCTATTAGGAGACGCGCAGTAGTGGTGTTTGAAACATTAAAGGAAAGGCCGACAACTACACGTATTTTCAATTTCCTTCATGGTATAAACCATTCCATTTTCATTTCGATTCTTCTATCATGGTGATTGGAGCAATGTTGGCACAACTAGGAGAAGAAATTATAGACCATCCCATTTTCTTTTCAAGTAGGAAGTTGACCCCCATTGATTAAAATTATACAACTACGAGCATAAAGCTTTTTCCATGATCTACACATTACACAAGTTTAGACAGTACTTTTTGGTGACACCATTTATTTTCTATACACGCCATATGACACTCAAGTACTTGGTCAACAATCTTGTTTTCAGTAAGGAGCATATGCAAATGGATCCTTATTTTTCAAGAATTTGAGTTTATAGTTTTTGTAAAACTAGGAAAAAGTAATTCAGGGCCTAATCATCTATCAAGGATCAATTCTGGTGAGGATGCATAGATCATTAAGGATACAATGCCAAATGCACAACTATTTAGATTGAACCACGCACCACAGAACAAGAGGACATTGCGGTGTTGTTTTGCGCACTAGGCAAGTTCCTGAAGAAATGAAGACTTTAGAGAATAAGTAGCTTACAATACGTGTGGTGCCTTGTCAATTAATTGGTGGATATTTATATAAGATGGGATGTGATGAAGTTTTGTGTTGGTGTGTTTTAAATCATGATTGTGAGGCTATTATGGAAGAAGCTCATGGTGGAATTACAAGAGTAAATTATGTGTGTGATGATACCACACATAAGATCCCGATGGGTGGAATTTGGTGGGACACCTTATAAAAATATAACAAGGAATATGTGAAAATATGTGACCATTTTCAACACCGTATAAAGCTTGGACACAGAGATGAAATGTTGTTGCGACCAATTGCAAGTGTTGAACATTTTGAGAAGTTGGAAATTTAATTTTTGGGTCCTATTTCACCACCCACGCATAAGACTGGAGCACGCTACATCATAACTTATCATGGTTATCTAACTAGGTGGGCTAAAGCACCACCTACAAAGTATTGTGCAGTGGAAACAATAGCAAGATTCTTATGGGAAAACATCATTAACAGGTATGGTTGTCCATTGAGATTAACAAGTGATAGAGGAACTCATTTTCTTAATGTGAGAATCAGAATCCTTTTGGAAGAATTTATGGCGGCATGCCATAAGACTAATCCTTATTATCCATAAGCCAATGGTATTGTTGAATCTTTCAACAAGATTCTAGGACAGACATTGACAAAAATATGTGATGTTGGAATAAAATATTGGGATGATAAATTTTCTATTGTAATTTGTTCGTATAGGACTACCTACACGAGGTTGAATAATGCCACACCCATTCGGTTGGTTTTGGCCCAAAGACTATATTGCTTGTTGAATTTATGTTACCATCCCCTGTGTATTACACAGAAGGACTTGATGATGAAAAAAGCGTGGAAGAGCGCATTGACAAAATGTTATAGTTAGATGAGAGGCACACAATTTCACGTTTGAGTCGGAATATCGAGAAGGTCTCGACATGTAAAGCATGGCATGATAGGCACATTAGGAACAAGACGTTTGAGGTCAAGAAGATGGTTCTTCTATATGATTCCAATTTTGCACGTCACCCATGAAAATTAAAAGTGCGTTGGTTGGGAAATTTTGTAGTAACCAACATACTTGAATAGAGAGCTTGTTAGTTGCACGCACTAGATGGAACTTTATTTCCTAGTTACTTCAATGGGAGTAGACTGAAGCCCTACTATAAATAAATCTTCTTGGTGTTTGTAATAAGGTAGTATTACCACTTAGATTACATTTTTATTTTTTGTTTTTTGTTTCAACATTGATCTACTTTGTCAATTTAGTTCGTATTTTTTTATAAAAAATGTGTTTGCATACATGAAGTTGATTACTATCTATTGAGTTCATGCGTAGAGGACCGCGCATACTTTTATTATGGGGTGAACTAGGTGTAAGTGCACGTGGAAATGATATCATGTAAATACTTGCAGACAAGATGAACATGGTAACAAATATGCAAGTATTAGAACAGTTTTCTAGTAACAAGAGTGCAAGGATGGAAAAAAGAAAAAGGTGCCATGAGAAATGAGAAGGATGGTGATGATAAGGAATAACCGCCGTATTGATGACCACATGAGAAGAATGATTACGCAAGTGTACCGTGAGGTAGCCATCATCATGGGAAACTACTTAGTAAGAGGAATAAGGGTTTTGTACTTCTGCGCATGGAGGCATGTGTAAGGAGGCCTATGGCTAAGAAGTATCAAGGTGTGCCAAAATTTTACAAATGCAGAGCATGAAATAAAGTGAAAAGTGGAAAAGTGACTTATAAAGTTTTAAATCAAGAAAAAGTGTGTTAAGTGGAAAAGTAGGTCGATGGGGCACGAAAAAGTATAAAAAGGGGCACAACTCAAAGTTATTTTTTACCTTTCATTCAATACAACTTAGAGAAATTGAGCTATCAATCATCCTTGTGCGACAGGGTGAGAACAAAGAAGAAGCAAACCAGAGTGGCGGGTGAAGTTGTGTGTGGTTCCTTGTGTTAAAGATGAGTTTGAGCCAGCAAGAAGAGAGCACGTAGAGTAGGTTTTATGGGTGAATTGGAACAGCCAAGGTTTGTAGCACTTAGATAGTAGAAGAAGTGTTATAATAGAGTACATAGGGCAAAAATTTTGTAGACTGACACTTAAAGGAAGGAAGCACCGAGCATAATTTATTTAGAAATGCAATACCCTCCCCGTATTTTTTTTAGGGTTCGAGACTTAGAAGTCTCAACTTCCCAAGTGTAATATTAGTGAGTATAATCATAGAGCAGTAGATCATGAGAAAAGTTTGAATGCATATTTGTAGCAAGAATCTGTTAGGGACAAATGAGGAGGGAAAAGTATTGGTTGACGACTCTATGTGAAGGAATTTGAAGAAATTTGGAGTCTTGCAGTTGTTTGAACTTCTCTTCTTCACGAAACCTATGTATTTTTACCCAGTGGCTTATGTCCATGTTACATGAAGAATTCTTCTACTTCAGCGGGTTGGATGATGTGAATTACGGCTTAGCTTATTGAGTGAGTCACGGCAGGTTTAAGAAGTACAGGGGAGGATATGGACTTGGACTTGAAATATAATGCTAAGATTGATGAATTGGTTGTATCACCGAATTATGAGCAAGGGGAAGGGTTGTGTTGATCAAAAACACAACATATCCTACAAATAGGGTTGTATCTAGGTTGGTCGGGTTGAGAATTGGGCACCTCATAATGGTGGATAGATGTGAACAAAAACTTTGCACATTACACACAAAATGGAGAACATGGCCCACTACAACATTGCAAGCAATATGTTGCCAATGGAATTATTGAAGAGGAGAAAGTGTAGAACGAGGAAGGGAAAATATAACTTGGGGTTCGATCCTCCTTCTCATAGTCTTCTAGGATATTAGAGTCTCAGATGGTCCAGATGATGCTATGTGGGTTTACCCACCTATAAATAAGTCCCATGTGGAACTATTTGTTGGATATACATGTGACGGAGCCATTTCAAATATGTATAAAGAGAGAATAAAAATTTGGAACAATAGGTATTGAGACGACACCTTCTGGAATATTCCTCCTATAATCAACTTATTTGGCTAATATATCTCTTATTAGCTAAACATTCCTCCTTTGACCATTCGATAACCTCCCTAGTTCTCTCTAGACCACTTCTATTGGCTTCGTAGGCTATCTATCACCACAATTGGTTATCCAGCCCCTCCCAACTCTCTCTCAATGAGTCTCTAATCACTTGCTAATCAAGTTTAACTAGCCTAAACCCTAGTTAACTAGCCTAAACTAAGCTTAACTAAGCCTAAAGCATGTTTATCCTAATCTAATCCTAAAGTGCTTTTTAGACTTTAGTCCCACATGCACCCAAAGTTCAAACTCTTCCATTTGGAAAACTATAAATAGAAGGGTCACCCTCCCTCTCAACCTTACACCTTGTTTTCATAACAAAACTCTCTCACATTTGGAGATATTGGCATTAGAAATCATTTGATAGCTTAGCTTTAAGCTATAGAACATTTGATCTTGGCCATATCCTCCATCATTGTTGAGAGCTCCTTCATCTTGCATTCATCCATTCCAAATATATAGTTAGTAGGGGAAGATCTAAAGTTTGGCCATGTAGCCAATTTTGGAGAGATCTCTTCACTATTTTTGGGAGTAAAAACACACTAATTTGATTGCTTAGAATCTAACTAGGTTCACTTTCATTAAGCATTCATGGAGTAGAGTAGTATATATGCTAGGTTTGAATATTTGTTTCAAATTTATATATGTATAGATATTTTCTTGTTTAGCTCTTATCTCATGGTGCATGGATGAGTAAAGAAAAGCTTTGAGGTTCTTTAGCCTCATTCCATAGCTTTTGCAACTTTCCATTGCATACATTTGGCACGCCAGTGGGACACTTATGTCCATCCTCCATTAATGGAGGTCTTTTAGGTTTTTCAAAGTTCATTTTCAAGTTTTTGGGTCAAATCACTTGTTATTTCCTCATTTTTATTTCTAACCCTAGATAAATGACCTTCATTTACATGCATTTTGTGGGTTTGATATAGAAATAGGACACTTTGACTAACAACTAACCTGTTTGCTCTTGAAAATTTGAAAATCCATGTTTTTTGCAGGTTTTTCACAGGTGCGCGTAGGTGTAAAACAAGGGCACGTACACATTGAAACCCTAGTGTCCCCATCAAAGCAGTGCACGCATACTATCGATAGTCCTCATCATTTGCAAATTTTTCTCTACAGGAGGACACACACGCATCTCCATCATCTGGGGACGCGTATCTCGCCTCTCTGGCCGTGTATGCGTAAATGGCTGCTGACTATGTGAAAATCTATAAATTTTTTCACCTTTACAAAGACATGCATGCATCTCCATCATCTGGGACACGTATCCATCTCTCTGGCCATGTATGCGTAAAAGGTTTGACTGTGTAAAAATTTGAAATTGTCTGTTTTTTGCTAGGGCGTATATCCGTTGGTTAGGCGCGTATGCGTCACTCTGGGGTGTGCGTAAAAGTGTGTCTTTTCACTGTTGACTTTGCATTTTTTTTTTTCATACGTACCTATCTACTTGGGTGCGTATCCGTTGGTTGGGGTGTATGTGTCATTCTAGGGTGCAGGTGTCTCTGTGTAGTCCGGATTCATCCATTTTATTTTTAGTGCTCCTTGTTTTGACCATATCTTTTGACTCGTTAACCTGTTTTCAGAGTTTGAATAATAGGTGAAAAATAAACGAAGCATAATTTTGAGAGGAAAACTTCAAAAATTTAGATATTTTGGTATACAAACTTTCTATCACAAAACTCCCAAAGTGCTCCGGAGACCTCCAAAAATGCAAATTACTAAAAACTGTTTAAAAAGTGCAAAAATTGGATTTCTAGAATTTTTGATTTTCTTGGTTTTCTAACTCTTGCAAGGTTCTAATAAGTGGTTTAGAGGTTTCCTTTGCATTAAGTTTTTTTTAGACTAACTTAATAAAAAAATTTTCATCTTTATTTTTGAGTGTGTATGCTCTTCCTCGCGCCTTTCTAGGTGATCTTGGGAATCAAAAACACTTCACTACTTTCTTCATATTTGCAAAATGGTTTATTTAGCTTTCAAAGTTGGTTAAAAGGAACTCATTTTCACATTGTACTTAGGAATTTTCCATTTATTACAAATTTGAGTGAGATACCTTGTTGCGTATGCTCTTTCCTTACATCTTAGGATGATCTGGGAAATAAAAAAACATCTTATCTCCTTTATATGACATTTTGGAAAATTACTAACCTTGGTATGTAGGACCAAAATCACATGTCAAAGAAAGATGTCAAAAAAAAAACAAACACAAACCTCTAATACATGTGTTTTTACATAGGTTGCCAAATGGTGTGCTACTTAAAACCACATTAAGTTAAGCAAGATAAAAACACACCATATTCAAAACATTGTATTGTAGGTTTTGAAAAAAGGGTACATCCCTATCCGCTCAACTAGAACATAACCCCTTTGGCATAACGCCTTAAGCTATAACAATGGGGGTGGTTCCAGAACCCTAAAGTAGTCCACCATTGTGTAACCTCGTGGATGAAACAGGAAGCCTCGCTTACCCACTTGACTAGTTTTCCTTGTGAGTTAGCGTTACAAAGTTGTCCAGTATCATGACCCTGGTAAAGAGTACATGATGGATGCATTTAGTGCCCACTGTACTTGAAGGGGGAAAAGCCGAGATACTCCCAAATTAGTCAAGTGTGACTTTTTGGGTAAATCATGCCCGCTCTTAGATGGCTTTGTAACACCTAGTTGAGAGATCTTATTAAGGAGGCCATTTTGTCTTGAGGCCCACTTTACTAGTCCTTTGTCACGTCTTGGCCATCATGAAGTGATAACTTGTTTGGATTAACCTTGTTTTTCAAACAAGGAAAAGAATCCACTTAAGTTGGATCTAAGTGCCTTTCATCATGGAAATTAGATGATGTTTCACTTAGCTTAGCTTCTTTCTCACCTTTGATGAGGTGAAGCTCTACCCAAGTGGCGCTTAGTTTATTTTTTCATATTTTGATCTACACCTTTGCATTCTTGTTTCCCATTTGGGGCAACAGAAGGCATCTTTGAGAGTGTTGTCATAGATAGTGTTCACCACTTTTTTTGTCGTTTACGCTCATCCATGTTTGCGGCTGAGTTGTTAAACGTCTAAAGTGTGTGGATGCGTCCTTATATCTTTGATGGCCACTTGATCTTGATTTCAAGATCATCATCATAGTTCGGATTGATTCATCATTTGATCTCCCTTTGACGTGTTATCTTGTTGCATTGTCTCGACACAATTAAGATACTTATGTCATGTTTTTCATAAACGTGATCTAAGTATCCACATTATGGTGTTATGTTGCACACATTTTAACACATCCTTAGTATACTTTGACTTGGTTTTACTTCAAACATTGTCCAAAATCTTGAAGAGTGTCACTTACTTTGTTTGTGTCATTTGATACCACTTTGACACTAATATCTCACTTCTCCATGAAGCTTGATAGATGTGTCCAATTGGTGTGGTTACGTGGCTTACATTTGTAATCCTCACCCTTTAACATTTTGGCCTTGTTGGTTGTTTGAACTTATCATGTATCCTTTGATTGGGAGTCACATCTACCCTTTGTTAATATTTACGCCTTGTTCATTTCGAGCTTGACGTAAATATTGACATTGTGTTGATCATCTTTGCATCAAACTCACTTTGCACACACATTTGCATAGGGTGTATTTCCTTGTTGATTGGCTTTGTGTTTCACACTTGCATGATTGTTCCTTGTGATTATTCATCTGGAAAAATTATTTTCTAGGACAATCATTTTTGATCTCATCGAGATTGCATCATCACAATGTCTATTTTCCTTAGACCTTCTTTAGAAAATCACACACGCATCTCCATACTTACAAAATGTCTAGTTGGTTTCATTATGCTACCCAAATCGACATGTCACTTCCTTCCCTTTGAAGGAGTTCCATCACACTATCTAGGTCTAGACATTTGTGCTTAAAACAACCAACAATGACTGACTATCACGTGGTTTCTCACATTTACAACAATATGGAACCTAGGTTTAGCAATTCAAATCAAAATATTCCCATTATAACTAAACCTCATTTGGTTCTTCGTGCTAGAGGAGCCCATTCGGGTACCCTGTTCCCCACCTTCAGCTCATAGTGGTGGTATGGTTTGGATGCTTCTATGATCCAAATTATTATTCAAGGTTCCCCCACTCTTCTTCTTCTGATTCAGATCCAAACTACCATTCAGACTCCCACTCTTCTTCTAAAGACTTGGATCCCAACTATTGTTTGGATACCCCTAGATCAAATCTTGAATCACGGTCCTCCCTTCCTTCGCAGGACCTTTATTCCAAATCACCTCAATGATGTCTTCCTCCTTTGAAGACTCATGTGACTCCAAGTTCCATCGATCAAACATCTAATTTGGTTCTTGAGTCACGGTCCTCCCTTTCTTCGCAGACCTCCTTCATCAGTCATCTCAATGACCTCTTCCTCCATCGAAGAGTTCCATGACTCAGATTCCTCTAGTCAATCATCTAATTTGACTCCTACATCACAACTTAATGAATGGCTATGTGATCCTACTTTCCAACCTACATTACATCATCTTCTAGAAAAATGACATAGGTCCAAATCCAAATCATCCATTCATGAGACACTACCACCAATCCTACTTCCTCTCTTGAGTCATCTTCTTCTATCAATCAATCTTCCCCCTTATCGGACATATTTCTTCTATTCAACCTTCTATGGACAAAGAAAAACAACCTCTACTGATTGATTTCTCTCATAATGAAGAAACAATTAGAGTACACGATGATATCCCTTTAGAGGATTGCAAACAAGGATTCTTTCTAGAACTCGATACGCTCACGTATTGGGGAAAAGAAGTTGATTCCTTTTATCATAACATAGAGGAAAATCCTAAGGTCATGGAACTTGATTCTTCTTCTTCTATTCCATCTTCACCTTCTTCTAAGCATGATGAGATGTCGGGGTCTAGCATTGATCCATGGCCTATCTTCTCATTACCAAATCATTCCTTATCTATCATCATTCCTCAATCAAAATCTCTCCTTGGGTCACCACCTGAGTAGCCCATCATTTCTTCTTCTATCTGGAGCCACCCCTAGTAGCCCTCCATTTTCTACTTGTGGGTCACCTCTTAGTAGCCCATTCCTTTTATTCTTGGGCCACACCCTAAGTAGCCCTTCATCCTCTTCTATATGGGACACCTCGAGTAGTCCCTCTCATCTATACTTGGGCCACGTCCTAGTATCCCTCCATTATCTTTCATATATGGGTCACCTTGGGGTAGTCATCTTCTTCTATTCTTGGGCCATGTCCTCATAGCCCAATTTCTTCCATCTTAGGGCCATATTCTAGTAGCCCTTCATCATCTTCTATTAGTGGCTCACCTCCTCGTAGCCCATCCTCTTCAATTCTTGGACCGTATCCTTTTCATCCATCACATATTTCTTCTATCAATGGTTGTGGAAAGCCCCGTGGTCATTTCTCACATCAGTTCTAAACATCAACGTTCTCTTTCTTCTCCTTCTCGGGATTAAACAAGTCACACATCAGCTTATAAGAAACCCAAATAGGTTCATTATCAAGCTCAAGATCAAAACTTCCAAGAGCTCCAAATCCCCAACAAACTTCGAACAATCTCAAAATTATAAATCAAGCATGATTCAAGAACACACATCAACGTAACCATCAAGTATGGCGCAAAGTGCATAAACCTATGGATAGGGAACTCAAGCTCCCACATACAAAAATCCATGTTTCAAGGATAAATCACAGTCATTTGTTGAGTACGAGCTCACCACGATCATTGAGATCGGGAAAACATTACGCTTGATAAACAAACATGCCTAGTCTCCCTTATCAAGGAAGTCACAAACATCATTGTTGGATCTTACCACATGGAGTGACTTTGTTGGTCCCAACTTTCCAAAAACTATCAAAAAGCTAAAAATAAAAAACAATTCAAAAATACAAAAACATTGAGAAAAA
Source organism: Taxus wallichiana var. yunnanensis (assembly GCA_018340775.1). Taxonomy (NCBI): domain Eukaryota; kingdom Viridiplantae; phylum Streptophyta; class Pinopsida; order Cupressales; family Taxaceae; genus Taxus; species Taxus wallichiana. Next base: position 113,920,370 of record CM031236.1, on the reverse strand, counting down.
CAAAAAAATCAAAGGTACAAAGATCAAACATTGCAATCAGCGTATTTGCGTACACATGGATGTTTCTTTCTTCCCTTTCTTATCATTCTTCTGCAAGTCTTCCTACCATTTTCATCCCTTCGTGATATTTTGGTTAGCCTTTTCACACACATTTTGTGACATTTATCTCTATGGTATCTATTTGACCCTGGTCTTTTATCACCTTGGTAAATTAAAGAACGATGACCTCTTAGAGATCCTATCACAATCAACATCTAATAAACTTTGTTGTGAAGAACTTTTGGACATATTTGTTGACACTAGCCAATGTCATCATCACAATCACTTCCACCTCCTTCCATCAAGCCATCAGTGGTTCTTAACCCCTTGTCAAACAAGAGAGCTGAAATAAGTTTTTAAAGCAAAAGAATCAAAAAATCAATCAAAAATCAAAAGCTAAAAGCTAAAAGCAAAAGCAAATTGATATATAACTCTCTCTTGGGGTATTTCCAATAATCTCTATCGGGCTATATGGATGCCTGATCGAGCAGTAGAGAAATGTTGTGATTAGAATCAAATGCATCTCCGTCGGGGCTATGGATGCCTGGCTGGCAACGGAGCAATGTATGGCTATCCTTCCACCTTCATTCACAAATCACCTATCACCTATCAAAATAAATCATTCCTACACATTGGCTAGGGTGTCTTCACTTGTTGTCTATTAAATCTTCCCTTCAAGAGGTAATTAAATTCCACGTGCACACACTGGATCTCTATGAGTAGGTAGGATTAGTATGTTACCAAGTGTCTTTTTTGGACCTTGTTCAAGACTCTTACTTTAGTCCTTATCTTGTCTCATGATTTGTGCCTTTGGCTAATCACTTCTTCATCGTGAGGCTTCTAAGCTACATTCATATCATTCACATCATTCTTCTACTTCATTCAGAACATCCATGTGTATAAGATTACTTTTTTGCCATGTTTTTGGACACCTTTGTCCCCTTTCACAAAAACAATCTTCTCCTTCCTTTCTATCATGTGCTTTTAGGCCAACTTACACTGGGGGCATCCTTGCTTCTTCCCAACACTTCATTGGTTTATGTTCATCATCATGTTGAACCTATCCATAATGGCCTTGGGTCCCGCTTCTACCGTGAAGAGTTTTCCTTTGAATACTCCCACCTAATTGTTGGGGCATTTTTGCATCTTCACCTTTCTCTATACGCACGTGGCCTTATGCCCTTGTACATCCCATCTATCGCTAGGGGCATCCACGCTTCCTCATCTTCCGTACATCAAAAAACATAGTTTCAAAAAAATTTTCAAAAAATTCAAATATGTTAGAAAAATCAAAAACATTCAAATATGTTAGAAAATATGTTAGAAAAATCAAAAAACATTCAAATATGTTTAAGAAAACTTCTAAAAAATAAAATCATCCTACAAAAATGTCACTCTTTGGTTCTCACTTATTCATGTGTGACTCGCATGATCATCTTGATCTACCTCCATCAACAAAAGCTAGGTTGCTTACTTCATTTGTACTCTGGGGCACAACGAGTTTCCGGTACTTTTTCAGTAGTGCACATTGCTTTTTCATCGGACCCAAGTGTCCTCCATTATTCCCCTTCATGTATCCTTGCTTGGGGCACCATCATTAACCCTTGTCGTTAATTCACACAGGTGGAATAAAGCTTGATAACAAAAACATTACATCTTGTTTCTCTATTAGTTTGCTTGTTTACTTTCTCGTATTGCATTGCATTATGTATGTTGCATGGAGTTAGGCATCTTTTACTTTCTCGTATTGCATTGCATTTTGTATGTTGCATGGAGTTGGTGTTTTTAGCAATGGACATTTGTTCGTATATGGCTTTTCATGTCATACTACACTTTTGTTCATTCTTTTTAATAAGGACCGATGATGAAGATCTCTAGCAATATGATGAAAATAAAGTTGTTTAAAAGGCATTGGATGGATGTTAGCTCATTCCCCTTCCTCATACTTTTTTCTTCTATATCCCTTTTCTTCTTCTTCACACTATTATTTCTTTTGTTCTCTTTTTGTCATCTTTTCGATCATCAATCGAGTTCTTTCATCACCCCATCGACAATCGAGGGGGCATCCTCCATTCTACTCATTTTTCTTCTATCCCTTCAAAATTTTCTACTTGTTTATGCTTGTCTACTTTCTTTGAAGTGACGTTCGCTTACGCCACCTCAAAGAGGGGAAAATGTAGACACCTAAAATATGCTTACACTTAGCATTTCATCCAATTCAATTCAATTAACGACACTTGTTAATTCCCCATTCTTTCGCTCCATTCTCGGATGCCCATTCACGACACCTTTCAGTCATATTCCTCCTATAATCAACTTATTTGGCTAATATATCTCTTATTAGCTAAACATTCCTCCTTTCGACCATTCATAACCTCCCTAGTTCTCTCTAGACCACTTCTATTGGCTTCATAGGCTATCTATCAGTCACAATTGGTTATCAGACCCTCCCAACTCTCAATGAGTCTCTAATCACTTGCTAATCAAGTTTAACTAGCCTAAACCCTAGTTAACTAGCCTAAACCAAGCTTAACTAAGCCTAAAGCATGTTTATCCTAATCTAATCCTAAAGTGCTTTTTAGACTTTAGTCCCACATGCACCCAAAGTTCAAACTCTTCCATTTGGAAAACTATAAATAGAAGGGTCACCCCTCCCTCTCAACCTTACACCTTGTTTTCATAACAAAAATCTCTCATATTTGGAGATCTTGGCATTAGAAATCATTTGTGATAGCTTTAAGCTATAAACATTTGGATCTTGGCCATACTCCATTGTTGAGAACTCCTTCATCTTGCATTCATCCATTCCAAATATAGTTAGTAGGGGAAGATCTAAAGTTTGGCCATGTAGCCAACTTGGAGAGATCTCTTCACTATTTTTGGGAGTAAACAACACACAATTTGATTGCTTAGAATCTAACTAGGTTCACTTTCATTAAGCATTCATGGAGTAGAGAGTAGTATATATGCTAGGGTTTGAATATTTGTTTCAAATTTATATATGCATAGATTTTCTTGTTTAGCTCTTATCTCATGGTGCATGGATGAGTTGAAGAAGACGTGTTATTTAAGGAGTAGAATGGCACCGAAACATCACAGCTACTAGGGACATAATGAGAAGGAAAAGGTCAAACGTGGAGGGGTGAGGGTTGTCTCTAGCTTGGAGGCGGTGAGGAGTCTAATTTGGAGGCAAAAGGATGAACCTTGTGCGAGGATCTTGAGAAAAAATGAGATGAGCGATTAAAGGAATAATATTGAGGAGTAGAGGCAATTGCACGCCACGGAGGAAGAATCAAGTAAATTACATTAAAGGGTAAGGCACCTATGAAGGAGGAGGTGTACAAAGAAAATGAGAGTGGTGCACTTATGTCATTAAGGAAGAAAAAGGTGCAAGATTTGGGATGAACACAGGAACCTCTACCCCAAAGAAGAAGAGAACAAAGGCGAAGGAGGTCGGAAGATGTGGACACCTAGGTCGCCACATATGGATTTTGTGGATGACCCAAAGAAGGTACTAAGTGCGTGTTTCGGAGTACGGTGTTGAATGAAAATTTATATACATGGGAGTTGATGAATAACGATGGAGGAGTGTCACACACATGAAAGATGTTGAATTGGAACATGCACAATCATGCCAAGGAACCCGAGTTTGAGGTGAGTAATCAATCCATCAATGTTATTACCTTGAAGAATGTGTTAGGAAGAAAGTATAAATCGAGCTCCGCACTAGCCACTTGATAAATGAGCAAGGCATACAATTCCTTAAATAAATTATCCATAGAGGTAGGGTGCAAAAACCTTGATATAGGTGCCACTATGAAAGTTTTGGTGGATGATAAGAAGGAAAAGGAGTGTGAGGTTGAGGCTTTGAAGAAGGACCTCTAGGGTGAGAAGAAGAGAACAAAGGAGGCATATGACAAGGCTGACGCCATGGTAAAATAGATATTAGGTCAGTTCCTAACCTTGGTGAGCCAAGCTAGGTGTGATTACAATGATGAGATGGAGTATTTAGAGGACTGGTTGGTATGCTTCGAAAATATAAATCTTTGGCGTGGGACCTAAGAATAAGAAATTGCAAAGGAAAAAAATCTAATAAGGTCATTGTTGAGGCCAAAATTACGGAGCTTGAATATTTGTTCGTGAATCTCAAAGAAGCAAGTGACAAGGTTGATGTGGCCTTTAACATGTTCTAGAAATGTGAACCTATACTTGATGCACACTTGGTTGATGAAGAAAATTTTCTCAAAACTATCTAGGAGAAGATTCCCACTAATAAGATAGAGCATGCAAAGGTGATGGCTGAAGTGGAAAAATAAAAATAATTGATCAAGGCCAAGAAGGATAGACTAGAGTTGTGAATAGGCTACTTCCAAAATATGGTATCAGTAGCACATGGATGTAGTTGAGGAGTGGTTACAGAGTCGACAAAGTGGTTATCTAAGAGCTCAAGAGTAAGGTTGAAGAGTTAGCACCTGACCAAATACCATGAATTGTAGAGGTGGCACTTGAGAATGCATTGGAAGAACTTGAGGAATGGAAAAAGCCGATAAAGTGAGATAGATGATGAGTTCCCAAAACTCTTCCAACAACCCTCGATTTGATCTAATTTTGAGTTTGGTAAAGAGAATTTTTTTGGGAATTAAATTCTTTTGGAAAACACTTGTGGTTTTGGCGACTAATATATTGTTGAGTACAACAATCTAGTTTAGTGTGGGGTAATGTTTCACAACCCAATTTTTACTAAGTATAGGTCACGCGTGAAAGTGTTGGTCACAAGTGAGGTAGGCATGAAGGTGCATGCATAAGATAGAAAAGCAGTGTGTGAAGGATGGTGCCTACCAGAAATATTTGGGACTTAGCCAATTTTGAGCCATGGGCTAAAAATACACAATGTCAAGATTGAGTGGCATTCAAAAAAATTCCAAATTTAGAAGAAAGCGTGAAGATTTCAAGGTAAAGGAATGGTTATTTTGATATAAAGCACATGCGAGATGGATATCAAAGGTCATGTATGGTTCAAGATAATAATAGAACTAAAGAAGAATTGGTTTATATATATTTAATCTATTATTAGGATTGTAAAGAAAGCATGTCTTCTTTGTGACTACTTTTGTATATACGCATGGATATTTTGGAGCATGCAATCTATTTTGAGATGCATGGGCGGTGAAGGGAAAGTCCCACCCCTATAAATATGTATTTTTTGGGTACCGTGGACCATGTATTAGACAATATTTATTTCACTATCATGTTTCTCTATTTTTGTGCACGTGTGGCTTTCTGGTGACTATTATAATGTATTCAACTTCTATTATTTGATGACTTAATGCAATGGATTATTAGGGATGGATTACAGTAATGATGTAATGGCGAGTATGGTAAACACATAGTGCAATTAATCTTAGAATTGGTCGACATGATGATGTTTCCTTATTACATGTGATTCCTTGTGATAATTGCAATGATTTATATCTTGAATGTATGCTTAATAATGGTAAACATGAACATGCATGCTAACATCTTGACAATGCATCAAAAGGGAGGGACTCGGTAGGATTTGGGCGCTTGAGTGAGCATTCGGGATCTCTGTCGAATGAAGTGTCGGTGTCCCTAGGAAATTGTGTGAAAATAAAATACTACAGAGAGTTTAAGACTCAAATCAAGCTATGAAGGATGGCACAAAATCAGAATTTCTCAAGTATGAATACCAAACCAATGAAGTTTGTCAAAGAAGGGACTAGTTCAATCAATATGAAAGCCAATTTTCATCAAGCCCAAGTCAGATCAAGGAAGTATGTTTTCTTTGGTTGAAATTTCAAAGGTTTAATAAGATCATATGTGTCTCACTACTTCAAGACGTGAAAATTTAAGAAGACTAGGCATCTTTAACACTTCAAGATTCATAATGCATGATTCATAAGTATGGCTTAAATTTGTGCATTTAGAGTTTTTGTATCCAAGTAGGATGTCTAGTTCAAATTTGATCCGGAGGAAAAATTGATGTTTTAAATCTCCACTACATTTCCTTAAACTCGAACCATTGTGTAGATCTCTTCAAGTACTTTCCGATGAGTCGTGAGAATGTCAAAATGGACATTGGGAAGATCCCACTACGTTCGAGTCAATGGGAAGGTCAACTGCGGTGGTCGTGGTCAAAAGGTGGACCAATTGCAAGGTGACAAGTGGCAAATGGTGGAATGGAAAAATTAAGGTTGTTTGAGTTGTGTTTACGACCTCCAGTCTTTGATACTTGTAAAAATTTGGCGGTGGAAAGAAGAGGATCAATTATTGTAATGGAAGCGAGCCCGAATGCCTTGAAGACTATTATATTGTTGTCAATGTGGTGGGTCCTCAAGCCACCACGTGGCTTGCCACCACTTTTTCATATTTCATTGTTTGGAGAGTTGATTTGTGCATTGCGGGGTGATATTGGCTCGAGAAAGATATTATTTAGCTTGGTGTGGTGATCAACTCCCCACGAGAGTTGATCACACTATTATCCACATTTGTTCAAGCGGTTTAAACTATATGGTTCGAGATTCATTTTATCCCTTATACCTTGGTGAGTCAATTTGTGGTGGATATATCGTATGGATCAAGTAGTTTTAAGCCTATGTGCAATAGTGGTTCAAACATACCAACCAACATGCCTTATTCCCTTATCTCTCCATGGAGCTCAACCACATTTCTAACTATTAGGAGGGAAACAATCTCACAAAGATTACTCAGCCCTATATTAGGTAGTCCATACAATGCACAATCCATGACATGGCCTCAATAAAACCTGCCATAACAATAATGTAATACCAAGTCACATCACAATGCCCCAACATTGGGTAGTTCGAGCAATTGCATGGCCTAACAAAGGGTAAACAGATGTGGCCACAACCACATACATAGTGGTTGGCCTTTCCATTTTCAAACACCAAACTTGCCCTTCCCCAACAAATATGGGATTTTATCCCTAACTATGCAAAGGAGATTGAGGCGGGATTTGAACCCCTGACCTCACAAGGATAAGATGCGGCGCCAAAAAAACTCACCTATGGACTCGAGTTGGTTATAAAATGATCTTTACGGTAATTAAAGAAGTTGTCTATGACTGTGTAAGACCCTTAATGGGTAGTTTGTAAGTTTTTTCTGTTTAGACCTATTAGATGAATGTTTGGGGTCTCGGACCAAACTAGGGAAATGTTTAAAATTTCCATACGGTCATAATGGACTTATTTTTCCTCCATGGAGATTTCTTTTGATGGACTTTTTACGTGATAGAAGTAAATTTTGGATATGAAATGTGGAGAGATGATGAATAGGTACTATGAATTGTGGAATATGTTTCACATATCGTTTCATAGGTCTTCATAGTTCGATTGCAAAGTACTATTTGCAGGTTCTTTTAATTCCATTTGATGTAAGTTTTTAAAATAATTTATTTACATCTTTTTAATGGAATGGTTCATTATTAATCAAACTCGGAGATGTAGTCCCACAAGGGGATGAACTCCATTAACAAGTTTTGTCTCCTTTATTTCCAGTTTTTTCATTTGAATTTAGTTTTCCAATTCAGTGCACATGAATGATTTGAATTCATAGGAGTGATTACGGAAAATGGAGATTAAATTAATGGAGTTAATAATTGATGTGAATCATTTTAAATGCAAGTTTTAAAAGGATTTGAGTTGCATTTTGATTCAGTTTATGAACCGCTTGCAATTAGATTTAATTTAGTTTCGATTTATCATCGAACCGAGAATGAGTCCGTTCTCATTCTATAGTTTATGATCAATCTAAGACATTGAATCTACACTCTTTTTCTGCATTAAATGATATTTTAAATGGATTAATCAAACACCTATTTTTAATCATTTTTGTTTCAAATTGCATAGTGGAGCTATAATTTGAATCACGATTATAGAGAAAATGTTAAAATCCCATTTTTATTAACACTTGTTAAAACAAGACCCAGGGGGTCAGTGTGTGTTTTGGGATCAATTTTGGTATCATAGTGGTTTCAAGCTTAGTTTATGCTTTCTGTTGATTTGATATTGTTGCTTTGATCTTTGTTTTGGTGTGATTTGATAATGCATGTTAAACTAGTGTGGAGGATAACTGAATGGTTCTAGTATCTTGAAAGAAGACAAAATTCTTAAGAACCAAGAATTCAAGTACACTAGACACAAGTAAACAAATCCCCACATGGAAAAAAATTATATACAATGACAGTGATGTTTTGAGAGATCAATATTTTTTATCTTGGAATGCATTCAGATAAGATGTTTAGACAACTTCAGTCATGTATCTTCCAGATTGGAATAAGGTAATCTTGTTTGTCATAATGGCACAATAAGGTGAAATATTTTTTCTTATTTTAGTAGGAAGACTTTTGGAGTTGTATAATATTTCACATTGGAAATTGTAGTTATACGTGTGTGGAAGTACATAATGTTTGTAGGGAAAACTATGGATAAACCTTACAAAATGGATTATGGGAGGTTACAAAAATACTCTCCTTGAACGTACCTATAGGGTGAAAAAGGTGAAGTTACAGATCTGATTAGCATTGGTATGTTGACACAACGTTTTTAAAATCATGTTGTATGGCCTTTCTCTTTGGTGAAGTAACTCTACTTTTGGAACTTTTAATAAGGTTAAGTGAAAGATCATTAGCCATCTATGTAAGATATGGTAATGGAAATTTTGTAAAGGCATTGATTAAATATCAAACTTTGCACTATGTTTTAAGATGTAAATTGGTTGAAAGGTTATATGTCTCCACAACTAGAAAATGTTGTAGTATGCAAAATAATAAGTTGTTTTGAGATCTAAACCAACCATTTACTTAAATGTAAATTTCTATGATTCTTAAAGGGGTATAAGTTACTTTTGAACGTAACTATGAAAACACAATAGGCCATTGTGTGTGTTGCTTTGGAAATAAAATATGCCCTTTATATGGAATTATTTTATAAGCCTTTTGATTGAAAAAATGGAAATCTAACTCTTTGATACGAAGTTTTAAAGATGCATTTTCTATTCAACATTAAAACCATGCAAAGGAAACATACCTTGTATTGGTAAATAGATAAATGGATAGTTTTTAGAGTGTAACTATTTGTTAGATAATATGTTCATTGTTCAAAAATATGCTCTATTACAGGAGTTCCTCAGAGTATGGGTTCTAGGAATGAATCAATGTTGATAAGTGTTATGAATGAACTTTTGCTATCTCCTAATATCAGTTTTCATTGTGATTTTGGAAACTAACTTAGTACTTGAGATTGGGGTATATGATACAAGGATATTTCATCAATGAGGGACCTTGAAATAGGTTGAAAATACTTGGTGTCTACTCCTCATGTTATGAAATTACCTTGCATAGCTTAAAAATGCAGAAGAAGTTCTTATTTTGGAAATCTCTAAAGCATGTATTAAAGTTCAAACTAGTGCAGGATTTACACCTAAGTATGCATTGGTGATTCTAACATAGGTAGAGAATTTCATCTATATATACTTGTTTTATTGCACATTTACATTTCGAATATTAGGCAAATATTTGTTATACAAACTTTTTGTACACTCACATATGGTTTTGACACAATCAGTAGATGTACTTTTAGGACCCTTCACAGACCATTTTGCAAACATGTAAGTATACATATAATGCAATCATTGATAATACCTATAAGATACCTATTTACATTTTATATCCTTTAAAATAAGGAGAATACCTTGATCTAATGCAGTACAATGATTAAGGGAAATTTGAAGAAGAATGACTATTTTGGGGTAACATGTCATTAGTTGCAAAATGGAGTTTTATAGTTGGATTAACTCCTTAACACCATAAAATGCTATTATCTTGGCTCTTGTATTTTGGTGAAGTGTAGGAAAATTGTGGCGAAAATATTTCGTGAAAATTTTCCTTCAATTTTGAGACAGTGGTTATATGATGTATTTTGGAGGCCAAAAGGATTTTGTGGGGAGGTGTGATCCAAAGGAAAAATTGATGTATGAAATCTTCCCTTCTTTTTCCTAAACCTAGACTATTGTGTAGATCTCTTCGAGTACTTTTTGATGATTATGAGAATGTGAAAAATGGACATTGGGAAGCTCCAGCTACGTCTGGTCAAAGTTTGGTCAATGGGAAGGTCAACACTGGTCAATGGGTCAACAAGTGGACCAATTGCAAGGTGACAAGTGAAAATGGTAGGATGGAAAAATGAACGTTGTTTGAGTTGTGTTTATAACCTCTCGGTCTTTGATACCTGTAAAAAGTTGGCAACAAAAACAAGAGGCTCAACTCTTGTAATGGAAGGGAACCCAACCGCCGTGAAGACTATTATATTGTCGCCAACGTGGTGGGTCCTCAAGCCACCATGTGGCTTGCCACCACTTTTTCATATTTCATTGTTTGGAGAGTCGATTTGTGCATCATGGGGTGATATTGGCTCGAGTGAGCTATTATTTAACTTCAAGAAAGTGATCAAATCCCCACCGAGTTGATCACACTTTTATCCACATTTGTTCGGACGGTTTAAAATAAATGGTTCGAGATTTATTTTATCCCTTATACCTTGGCATGTCAACCATGGTGGATATATAGTATGGATTGAGCAGTTTTAAGCCAATGTGTAATGGCGAGATAGACCAAACCAACTAACACTCCTTATTCCCTTATCTCTCCAGGCGGCTCAGGCACATTTCTAATGATTGGGGGAAATAAACTCATAGCAGATTACTCGACCCTATATGGAGCAGTCTATACAATGCACATTCCACAATGTGACCTCAATACAACCCGCCACAACAACAATGCAATACCAAGTCACCACAGAACACTCCAACATTGGGCAGTTCGAGTAGTTGCATGGCCTAACAAAAGGGTAAATAGATGTGGTCGCAGCCACATATATAGTGATCGGCATTTCCACTTTTAAATGTTAAATTCGCCCATTCCCCGATGAATGTGGGATTTTATCCCTAATGTGTAAAGTGGCGAGAAAAGGAGATTGAGGTGGGATTTGAACCCTCGACCTTGCGAGGATACAAAGTGCTAAACCCACTTTCCTATGGGCTCAAACTACTTATAAAATGAGCTCTATGGTAATTAAAGAAGTGGTTTGTGACTATGTAACACCCTTAATTGGTAGTTTGTAAGTTTTTTCTGTTTAGACCTATTAGATGGCTTTTTGGGTCTCGGACCAAACGAGGGAAATGTTCAGAATTTCCATACGGTTGTAATGGACTCAATTTCCCTCCATGGAGATTTCTTTTGATGGAATTTTACATGTTAGAAGTAACTTTTGGCTACGAAATGTGGAGAGATGATGAACAGGTACTATGAACTTGTGGAAGACATTTCAGCTGATCAGTTTCAGAGGTCTTCATAGTTCAATTTGTAGTACTATTTTCATGTTCTTTTAGTTTCATTTGATGTAAGTCTCAGAAATAATTTATATACATCTTTTTAATGGAACAATTCATTATTAATCGAACCCGTAGAGATGTAGTCCCACAAGGGGATGAACTCCGTTAACAAGTTTTGTCTCCTTTATTTCCATTTTTTCATTTGAATTCAATTTTCCAATTCAGTGCACATGAATGATTTGAATTCATAGGAGTGATTACGGAAAATGGAGATTAAATTAATGGAGTTAATAATTGATATGAATCATTTTAAATGCAAGTTTTAAAAGGATTTGAGTTGCATTTTGATTCATTTTATGAACCAGTTGGAATCAGATTTAATTTAGTTTCTGATTTATTATCAAAACTGAGAATGAATCCATTCTCATTCTGGAGTTTACGATCGGTCGAAGACATTGAATCTACACTCTTTTTCCGCATTAAATGATATTTTAAATGGATTAATCAAACGCCTATTTTTAATCATTTTTGTTTCAAATTGCATAGTGGAGCTATAATTTGAATCACGATTATAGAGAAAATGTTAAAATCCCATTTTTATTAACACTTGTTAAAACAAGACCCAAGGGTCAGTGTGTGTTTTGGGATCAAAAGTTGAGTCCGAGTATGTGGATTTGAAGGTATAAGGTATTTATTTTCATCATTCTTGTGTAAATTATGTGTCATTATCTATGTGTAGTGTCAAGGATGAGTTTTTAGGTCTATCATGTCATTACTAGTTGAAGAGAAGTTGTCTTAAGCACCTCATATGTGCCAACAAAGTTCAAAGATTGTGTTTTAAGTGATTTCATTATTGTCATGAGGTCGTGAAAAGTAATAATTATGCTTTGTCAATAGTTTGAGCTTATTGTCAACTCAAAGTGCGTCAAAGTGATATTTTGGTCCTAAGAAGTATTGTCATAAAGGGGAGTAAGTGATAGAGCAGAAGATCTAGTGTGGTAGATGGTTAATTCATCTTGTAGCATCCATAAGATCTATAGAAAATGTGTTAATTTTATCATGTCAATATCCTAAAAGGTCATGTCCTTATCACCAAGATAATATTGAGTTTCAGGTCAATCAATTCAAAGGTGTTTATTCATATGTCATGAGTCCATGTGCAAAAAAACTTGTAAAGTGGTATGTTGTTTTAATGTCCTATTGATATTAAGTGACATAGGCATCAAAGAAAGGTATAGTAAGGTCTAAAAATGGTTTTCTTGATATCATCAAGGATTTATATACTCATGTAGGAGATCAAGGATTCATCCACGAGTTGAATACATGTTTATCGACTCTACAAATTTCATCAATTAGAAAAGATGCTTGTATAGCAATACAATGGTTGTATGAAGATTCTTGAGACAGAGGGAATACCTTTCTATGGTGACAGAGTTAAGAGGCGAGTAAGTGCACCAAGTTGGACGGAAAAAGGGGTCATAAGTGGACATCATATTGCAAAAAACAGTGAAATCTCAACTTGTAGGGATTATTAGCAATACGCACACTCAAAATTAGAATTTTTTTATAAATATGAATCATAGCATCCGAAATCTAGTTTCTAAAATACTAATTTTTAAAAAAAAGCAGACAAGTTTAGCTATATTAAACACTTAAAATTATATGACTTGGTTTTTGTTTTTGAAAAAACCTATAAGATTGTAGTCCGTTTGCCCGCGATTTGGATGACCAAATCTTGTTATTTTTTTTTCCTTTGGTGAAAAGTTAGATGTAGTTGTCTATCTTGGGATGGATTTTATTTTGTATTTTTTGAGTAATATTTTTTTAATGATTTTTTCCATGAAAGTGGTCTAAAAATATTTAGAAAATGGAGCACTTTTTGTTTGCCCGCCATAACTATATCAAAAAATATCGAAATCAAATATTTTATTTTTTTAACGTGTATAGAATTTCTCCACGCTTGGGATGGTATAAGTTTTATCACATTTTGATAAGCGAAACAAAATTTGCAGTCTTAAACGTAGACATGAACATTCATGGGAAAAAATGTCTTAAAGACCTATTGTTAGTAAAAATTATAAAATGATATGTATCTTATTCTGCATTCACTTTAAAATCAATATTTATACGAAACTAACAGCTTTTCCCTTTTCGATGGCACCATTTTTGTGAAATGTTTTCAGTTTTTTAGCATGGTTCAAGTCTATGGAAGAGAAAATTTGAAGTTTTTTGACCCTTTACACTTCATAATGACCTTTCATAGCTTTGGTTGGGGCAAAACAAAGATTTCCGAGCCTTAGGGTTGGATTTGATGATACAGAAAGAAGCGCGATCACGGTTTATAAACCGCGATCGTGGGTTTTTAAACAAGAACCGTGATCGCGCTTTATAAATCATATTTATACGCATCCCAATGTTCTAATTACCATGTGATTTTTACTGTTTAACTTTACCGTATGAATTACTACAAAATTTGGTCATTTTCTGCACATTTTTCTTATCACGAAATACAAGATCATGGGAGATAAGAAACAAAGTCAAAAAGGAATTCATTAAGTAACAAAACACCAAACGAATTAGAGGCAAACAAATTTCAAAATACCGAGCGAATGCGGAATCTTCGTGAATCAAGAAGAGGTTCATCTTCAACCCCTAGTATTGTAAGCAATGAGGAACCGTGTAATGTTTCTACTATCAATGTTGAAGTTGAATTAAATACTCGTGATGAAGATGTTATTATCTTGTCAATGTTGAAGAAGAATTAAATACTCGTGATGTAGCAAATGTTGAAATCAAGGAGACAATGAAAATGTGAATAAAGAAATTCAGTTGAAATCGTAGACAAGCAAAATTTGACAAAAACACCTTCTAGGATTTTTTCAGTAAGAAACCTAATTATTTTATGAAATTGATGAAAACATTTTGAAACCAATGTGTGACAAACTTTCGAACGACAAATCAAAAGAAAAGCCACTAAAATTTGGGATAATCATTTTGAAATTTTAAATGATTCCCAAATATGTTAGTTGTTGGTTAGTCTCGATGAAATTGAATAAAATGATTGACAACATCTAATATACGTGGTCAAACCTCTACAATTGTTGAAAACCTTCATGATGTATATCACACTTTGTTGGTGTCGAGAGATGCACTAGGGATAGTAATATTGTGTGTCGTGTACTTGCTACTAGTGTTGTAAGTGAATCAATAAAAATAACGTTTGATTACGCAAATAAGTCGAATGTTGCAAGTTAATCGAAAAATTCTAATGAAAGCAATTGAAAGACGTAATATCCTTCAATCACTCAATAACACCGATTTTGGGCATTTTCGCACAGAGCACCACGTAAGGAAAAATATATATACGATGCTATAAGAGAAGTTGTTATTCAATTTTGGCATGATAACACTAGAGTTTCACCTAATACAAAAGATGTTGTAAAATGGAGAGTTGGTTCTATTAATCACGAACCACATCTAAAGCATTTCTTAGATATGAATCAAACTCAATTTTTTCGTAAGTTTGAACAAGAGCATCCGGAAATTAAAATTAGTCAACGTTTTTTTGACATGTTAAAACCATTTTATGTGAAAATCAACCACGCTCGCACCACTTGTCGTTGTAGAGGCAACATGTTGAATTTGATATGCATTATGCTAAATTTTTATGTATTCGTTCTATTTTACATTACTCAAACTATGTTATCGGAATGTGGTGTTCAAGTTCCACCAATATCTTCTAGGGAACCTCATTATTGTTGCATGGTGAATAATCAAAACCATCCACCATTGGTCCCAAAAATGTTCTTGATTCGGTCATCATGACACCAATGGATTGGGAAGCTGTTTGCAAGAAAAGCTGCGGGGGGCATTTGTTCTTGGGTCGATAAATAATGCACAAATGCGGTCTTTTCCAAAAAAATTTGTCTTTTATAGCCGCATGGGATAATTTATTTGTATACCACTACCTAAAATCACCTCTAAAGGTATTCCATCATCCGTCTATTTGGTTGGTTGTGGAGTCAACTTCACAATCAATGTTTGCAATGTGTTGGCTAAAGTCATGCGATGATTTATGGCATGATTTTGTCTTATATTCTCGAATAAGGTTCTCGGTGGCAATTTTATTTTGTTAGATTTTTCCAACGATATTAGCTTGTGTTCCTGTTGACTTCGTAGGGGCGTATGAGCCACAGGAGGCAGATCTATGTTTGGAGGAGGGTTTTGCGAAATGTTTGAGAGGTTTGCGGGATTACGAGCTCGCCGAGCAATCGACAAAACAAAAAAATTGTATACATAAACAAAAATTGAAAAACCCATGAAAACCACAAAAATAACCTAAAATGCAAATAGATTGATCAAAATCGAGGGCTTACCTCTTTGTCTTGGTGGCATGGTTGAAACTATCGCGATCCACAAGTCCAAGTGTAATTTTTAGGGGTATTCAAAGTGCAGAAAGCAAAGGTCTAGGAGAAATCGTGGTTGGAAAGGAAAAATGAGGGAAAATGAGGAGTCGCAGGTCTTTTTTTTTGTCTCAGAGGACCGCGATCGCGGTTTTAAACCACGAGTGTGGTTTTAGGTTTGGAAATCACCAAGCCTATACAAAAAGTTACACGAGCACAGCTTTAAAAACCGCACTCAGCGGTACCTAAATTTTGGGTTTTTATGTCCACTTAATTGTCCACCATCTTGGTGCACTTACCCAAACATAAAATCATGTAAATGAGAAACATGGGACTCTATGTTTAATCATAATCATAAAGGAAAGTTGTGCAGACATAAAGTTGACAAGTAATAAAGTTTCAAAGTTCTTAAGGCCATTTGAACGACAATATATTATATCTCAAGATCTGTTGAAGTTGTGGATATGTTCATAGGAGTTTCTCAAAGATCAAAATGGTGGTCTCAAGGTCTGTGCTTAGTGTGAAATTAAAGCATGTTATATTTTATCATAAAGGACTGTGTAACTGAGGGATGTTTATCATGTTGTCATCCATTTTTGTTAATGTACTTTCTAAAATTCATTATCATGAGTTCAAGTATGCAATAGAGAAGAATCCTATGATACCATGTTTGAGAAGCATTCAGAGTGAGTATTCATCTTAAAAGGAGCATGGAAGTGTACAAGGTCATGAAAAGCCTGCAAGGATGATTGAGGCTTACATTGTTGTCGAATCATGGTTAAAAAAATTTGTAAAGAGGAAGAGTGTCTTGATATAAGTATGTTAGGTGCTTTATGTCAAGGTTAGTATGTCTTGATGTCATGAGTCTGCATCAAACGGTGTTTTCATGATGATTATTGAAAGGTGATGCCTTGAGGATGTCCTCAACATGTTATTAAAGGGTTTTAAAAGTGAAACGTTTTTACAATGTGATTCTTTAATTCTTTATTCAAGGTTCAAGAGCATCAAGAGTGATTATGCATGAAGCATTATCAAATTGTCAAATTCAGTTTTGAGTTTCTACAGGTATGGAAGTGAGTTTTCAAGGTCGTAGTATCGAAGACATGTTAAGAGGGTTCTAAGATCACCTATTCATTATGGAAGTTTCAAAAGAAAGACAAGGTGCTGATAAGAATGAGAAGTGAAATATATGAGTTTATTTATGTTGAAAGTGGAATTATCAAGACTATATAGTTGTACAATGGAGTGTCAGAGGTCTACATATACCTATGAAGCCTACAAGGTGGTCGAGATATGGATTTGAAGAGACAATGCAATTGGTAAAGGTATATAAGACTACAAAATAAAATATTAGACTATACATGATTAAGAAGCATGTTTACGTTTCTGTATGAGCTCAATAAGGTTAGTAGTGGTGCCTTAAGAAAGAATATGGGATGAATGCATTGTTTCAAGGATCATTTCTTCTTGATAATGGTTCAAAAGTTGTGTTAAGGATAAGTAGGTGATCTCTTATGTTCTTGAGTAAACATGTGTATCATAATAAGTGCTCGGGAAATGGAATGCTATAGGTATGAGAGTCAATATGACACCGGCATTGATGGTTTGTGAATCTTCTAAGTCATGTTATATGTGATCTAAAAGGTGTTTATTTATTACAAGGGTGCATGAGGAAGACATGGAGTTGTCATGGAAGCATCTAAGCTAGTACAATCTATGTCAAGTTAATAGAGGTATGAAATAATGAGATACATGTTTGTAGGTGGTCCTTTGAGTCTGCAATGATGACTCGAGACAGAGGTATGAGAAACTAGATGGTTTACAAGGACATACAAGCCTAAAAATAGATGGTGAAACTCTGACAGGGCACGTGTAATATGGAATAAGTACATCAAAACCTAAAGGTAAGATTGGAGTTATACTCTCCTCAAGATGTTACAATACTTCAAGACAGTATGTTGATTGTGTATGAAGCATTGGTATTGTTCTATGGTAGCATATGTTGAGGGGGAGTCTAAGTACCCTCTATCTTAAGGAAATGGAGCTCTATGGCCAATATGGCATATAAAGTGTATCTTGTTTTGATCATAAATACTATGATAGGGCATGGTATGACTGTGAAAGAAATAAAATTATGCTACATGTCTAAGATAGTCTAACAAGGTAGGGGAACATGTCTTGACCTTGAATTAGACATGAAGGAGGTCATGAAGACTAAGTATAGTAGTGGGTCATGATTTATATGTACATTTCAAGGATGAGTGAGTGTTTGACTCAAGAAGGTTGTAAAATCATGAAAATAAGACTATGAATAATCGAGAAAGAGGTTCAAGGAAGAGGAGTTACGGTTGATACATCTAGATCACATGAAATCAAGGAAAGAGCTTAAATTATTATGTTTTCAGCTATAAATTTGTAGTTTTTTTTTCAAGGGGATCTATAAGGGAGTATGTTATGCTATGTATAGGCTTTTATAGTTGGTAAAAAATGGCATAAATTGCACTGAAGACTTGGTTTAGGGATTTTCGGTTGTAAGAGGTGTGTGAAGTCAAGATATGGACATATCAAGTCAAGTACAAGCTTTATCAAGTTGAGATAGGTAAAGAAGAATATAAGGTGGTGTTATAAATATAGATTCATGATTGTTGGCATGTATGAGTCCATGCGTTCTTCCGCCTAGTGGGAGTTTAGTGGTTTCAAGCTACGCAAAAGTGGTCAAAACAGAGTTTAAGGAAGAAACGACAAGTTTGTGTGCTTGATTGAATACTTTGGTTGATGTTTCCAACCAAGAGGTGATCATGTGAATCTAGGAAAATGAATACCGTGATGTTTAGGTATTTACTTTTTCATTAATGTAAAAAAGTGGGAGAAGGACTAGGTAGTTTTCCATCAATGAAAAAGGGGGATTGTTGACATGTTGAGAATGTGTGTTGTCATTGATGCAAAATCCCATTAATGACAAAGAGGATGATGTATAAGTGCAATAATTTTCTTGACATGATGATGAAATGGAGATTTAGGTGGTTTCATGATTGCATGAGTTGATTTAATGAGATTGGCTTGGTCTAGCAAACCTAATCAGGTGACCTAGCTAGCTTAGGTGATAGTGCATGGTGAATGGAGCTACATGGTGACTTGAGGATAATGGTAGAGGCATGAAGATCATGTTAGGATATTTTTAAGAAACTCATATGATTTTTAGAGTGTGGGTACAGTGGAAGAAATAGTTCGGGTGCACATATAAACTTTCTAGGTGCTTGGAGAACAAATGAGGCATGAGGATGAGGTATAGAGCGATGAGAACTCATGGAGGCATGCAGAGGTATGATACATGTTGTATTAAGTTGGATAGGTTTCATGATGAGGTATGAGGTTCTACTATGACCTAGCTTAAACCATGCAAAACCCTAAGGGATAGTCATGCAAATGAGATGGGATATGAATATGCATACCTATTTGAGATAACCTAATGATTAGAGATGGTAAAAATGGGTTTCCTAGAGGTGTGAGAAAAATTTCAAGTCATTATGAAGAGAAATTTGCAAGTTATGATGTTTTAGGTGAAACAGGTCAAGAAAGGGTGATTTCCAACTCGAATTGCAATTTCTGATGCTTGATGTCGATTGTGTGATTTTCATGGGACTTTTTAGCTTTCAAGGATTTTTTTCCATTGAGCTAAGATAATTTTACACAAATAATAAGGTCATTTCATCGTCAGGTTTTTATGAACAAATATTAAGAAGGTAAACTGCTTTTTATGAATTTGAAACTCTAACTCAAAAGCGGTAGGAGATATCTTCTTAGTAAGTTCTCGAGAATTGATTATTTTTACTAGCATGATGATTTTAAGTTGTAGATGACTCCTCCATATTTCTAGAAATGTATGATAGATCATGTGATGATTTGTGGACCCCACTCAAAAGGCAAGTTTTTGAAGATGTTTAGTTTGAGGCAAAGTTGTCCAAATAAGGTATGAAATAAATTGACATTATTTTGAGCCTAGGATTTGTTATAAATTTCCATGATAGTTTCAAATCATGGTTGAGGTCCTAGAGGGAAAAGTGTGCCCTATTTATGAAGACGGGTTTTGGGCTTATAAAGGAAAATTTTGAGTAGTTTAGAGATTGACCTGGTTGAAGGCCTTCCACTTGGATTTGGAAGGAAATGTAAGATGTTATGGAAATTAGATTCAGATTTATTTCCAATGGTATATTTTTTGTCTCTTGATGATGAGTTTTGATAGGTGAACCAACTCAATTTGTGAAGACCAAGGTTGTTTGTTTTTAGGACGAGATTTCTCTGGCTGGAAGATGGAGGTTGAAGACACATATTTTAGATTATCGATGCTTTATATCCATTGCAAGTAAAGAGGGATGAATTTTTTTCCTAGTGAAGGAATTTAGAGATCATGAAAGTGGCAAAAAGGGTGAAAATTTTTGAGTTTCCAAAACTACTTTCTAGGAAGCTCAATTTGGTGAAGAGGAAAGTAGGTGTGGTTTGCATGGATGGATGTTTCAAGAGTTATAGAAATCATGGATGTGATATAAAAGTCATTGGATTTCCAATGAGTGGCTACATGCCATAGTTGAGGTGTTTTTGTGTGATCTTGAGGTCCATAGGTGAAGATTGATTTTTGAAAGCAATTGTTTTGAGAAGGTTATGAACCTCTTTTATAGAGTTATGAAGAATTTGATTGGTTCAAGTTAATGTGAAACCATGGATGATGTTTTTATGTCATATTTTACATGTGTGAGGACTTTGGAGGCTTGAATAATTATGGTGATGAGTTTGGAGGTCCTTGAGGAGCTTACTGATGGGGTTTTGAGCCATTTTTGGCCTGTTTGGTGTCTTGGAGCATGGACAACCTACATGGGTCCATATTATGAGTTTTTATTGATTTATTGTTATGTTTTAATAGTCGATATAATTGATCTAGATAGACTCATGTTATGTTTTTTTGAGATGGGAAGCTTATAAAAATACATGTTTTCTTCCTTAGTTAGAGAGAGGGAAAAGAGTGACCCAAGTGAGAGTGTGAAATAGGTATGAAAGAATCAAATCGTAGATGAGGATGTGTGCAAAATTCTAAGGAGTGTTAGAGAGCATGTGTGCAAGGGTTTGAATCCAAATCAGTCCATAAAAGATGAAGAATAGAGCGAGTTGAAGGAGAGAGAAGTTAATGAGGATTTGATGTATTTGTGAATTGAACTTGGATCACAAACCGGTGGGATCAACCTATTTTCATTGATCATTATTTTGTAAAATATATTATGATGATTCATATTCATAGGAGTCTCTTGTTGTGAGTAATATCAACAAGGGTTTAGGGGTAGTGCTCCTTGTGGGGTTGGTGCCCCACTAAATAAATCTCTTGTGATGTGTAATATTCACTTGAATCATTGATTTTTGTAATATAAGAAATGGTTTTCAGTGGTTTTTCTTCCCCATGATGGTTTCCCACTTACATCTTGTGTTTATGTGTTGTCTCTCATGTGTTATGTTCATTTGAATGTATGGTGCACACTTAATAAGCTTTGATTGAATGGATGTTAATGGATGCTACAAATAATGATATTGTCAAAGTGCTAAAACAAAATTTAGGTGTTGAAATATTCCTATAAAAACATAGAGATTTGACATAATTTTAGAGTGGAAATTATTTTGTGTATCCGGAAAACGACACCTATATTTGTTGACACATGTTGATGCACAATTCTCTACTTATAAAGAAGCCATGGTTATGTCAAAGATCTTTATGCACATTCAAGTTCAAGCAAATAAGATGGCCCTAGAGGTTACCTATCTGTTGACCTTTTGGAGCACTAGAGTGATGCACCTTGCATTGTTTCTCATGTTCTACCCTCTTCACCCTCAAGGGATATCACCTTGAGGGGATGTCACCAAAGGAGTCACATTTGTTAATGTTCTCACAATCGAGTTGGCTAGTCTCCTCCTCATAGGTGTTCGCCTCTTCCACGGATTTCTCCATTGAATTATCGAGATGGTGGAGCACTCTGCCATGCTCAAATAAATTTCATCCCCCAATATTTTCCAATCTCGCCCCATTATAGAAGACCCTCAAGGCAACCAGAGAGTTGTAGAAGAGGACGTGAACAATGTTAACACTAATTGAGACCCTATGCTTGAGAGGAATGAATTCTCTAATGGTAGTTAGGGCAAGTTGAATGGAAAAGACCGCTTGCCACTTTGGTTCCTTTGATTTAATTTCTTAGTGTGATGTATTTTCGAGTTTATTTTGTTTAACTTTTTGGTTTTTTCTTTCTTCCTAAGCCTTTTTGGTGGAGGAAGGGAATTTGGGGCAGGCACCTTATGTGACAAGGACTCTCACTTGGTGTTCTCTCATACCACCTTATTTATCTTTTTTTTTTTTAATTACGTCGAAGGTGTTTTCGAGCGATAACCATGGAGGGCTTCGACACGCCGTGCCTTGAACATCAATCTAGACCATCCACATCGTTTTACGTATCATCGACTTTAAATTAATCTCGGTTGTCCATGTTTTATGTATGCGCCTAGCATGGGTCTCAATTGGATTTGGGATGGTTTCACTTTATCTGTTGAGCTGACATTCAATTTGGAATACACAGCACATAAATTTCTACAAAACTAGCCAAATAATCACGCACAAAGATAAAGCTGATGGCTTTAATGGAGCATCCTGTACAGGACAATTTAGGACGGTCAGATTTTTTTTAAAGCTTTTTTAGTATTTTCTTGGGTTTTTCTTCAAGCAATCGGATTCGAACCTGATACCAGAAGGAGCTCTTCTGTAATTCGGATCAGATGACAATGATAATACTAATTATTACTACGCGAAAATAAAATATTGTCTGCCCTCTCCCTTTGTCAAAATTACAGCCTACCGCGAAAGTAAATGGTGAAAGTGAAATCGGTTTTAACCCCCCGACAAGATGAATTGTTTGAGGTCGCGGCTATATTTCGGCGCCAGGTTTTCTTGACATGCATCTGTGGGACATTTTTTTATTGGGTCAAATTCAGTGTCGGGTTTTGCTGGTGTGAGCTTTTACCGTAGGGTGAATTTTGGGTTAGGGTAAAATATTATTAAGCATTTCAATTTTGCAAAGAGGACAAAATTCGAAAAGGCTAAGGGTTCGAAACCCAACCAAAGTGCTTGTCTTGCTGTAATTTGTAGCCTCCTTTACCAGTTGTAGGCTCATGTAATTATACAAACAACCATCAATAAGTGAGGCCCTCGAGTGCATGGATATACCAACAAAAGGTAGATTGTATTCATCAATCAAGTTTGTTATTTATTTGTTTCATGCCAACAAGACTTTTGATTAAAAACATACAAACCATATTATCAACAAAATTATTAAAATATATTTATAAAATAATATATATATAAATATATCTTATAGTATATTATGTGTAAGATAGGCAGCTGTGCGTGCGTGTGAAAAAATAAATAATTTAAAAAAGTAAACAATATAACTAATAAAAACAATATATATAGTATACAATATATAATATTACATTAATATAATATATTTAATAATTTAGGAGATTTGAAAAAGAAAATTCATGCGTGTAGAATTTAAATATTGTTTCTCGACCATCAAAATTTAGGAGAATTTAATATTTTGGTATGTGAAAAGTTCTTATTTAATAATTTAGGAGATTTGAAAAAGAAAATTCATGGGCGGAGAATTTAAATATTGTTTCTCGACCGTCAAAGTTTGGCGAATGTTAAAAAATGCATATATATTCAAGGAGGAGAATACCTCAGGAATGAGAATAGGGACTTGCAAATGATATTTCTTGAATCATGATCTAACTACAAGACCGATAAGAAAGTCAGATGTCGATGGTATCTTGTCCTTCCATAAACTGCACTACATTTCTAGAAGTCTTCCACCAACAGTAACATATTGTACAGTGATATTTTTTTCACGCGTCAAACAAACAATTAGAAGATAAGCAAATAAATCCAAACCAGAGTGGCCTAATTTGCTCACTTTCGTAGAGCTAAGATTTGGCACTGTCCCAGACGTTTTTGGTTGTTTTGACCGTATTTTACACTTTACAAAACATTTCCCAATTTGAAACACTTAGCGCCAATAAAAAACTACCTTTTGTTGGTATAGCCACTCGCTCAAGGGCCTCACTTATTGATGGTTGTTTACATAGTTACTTGAGCAAACAACTTGAAATCCTTGATGCCATGAAATAAAAAATAACAAAGCTTGATATGAAGATAAATTCTACACATCAAAACTATGAAGTGGAGTGTAGATAAAAGATACTCTTTATGCTAGAAGAATATGAGCTTTTGAATAGGTTCAAGGCTTGCAAGTATGCAATCTCCATCATTTAATTTCCACCATTCCATTCATATCTTCGCCTTAACTACCAAATTAAATGTCATTCAATTGACGACCTTGAAGTTGGAAAAAAACACGATATGCAAATAGTTTTCTCATACGGCCCTATGTTGTGCTTTCTCAATTATCAATGGTCATTCATTCATCTCCTTCCTCCCTGCATTTACTCAAGCTTATAACTAAAAAGGGGGCCTACAAAATTTTACATGAAGCAAGTGTTACTCCATATCGTTGTCTTAGGCTTTAGTTTCAAACTACTTCCCCATTACACTTTCCCAACACTTGCACTTATCCCACCTCAAACCCCATCTTCTTCACCTCCCTTCCTCTCCCATTATTTCTCTCCCTTCACTTTGACTTATTACATAGATTCCTTCGGTGTTTTCATCTTACGCTTCGTGCTAGTATGGTAGGTGTGAATAGTCTCTATTTGTCCCTGAGTATTAAATATGTTAATTGAGACAAGAAAAAATGTAAAAATTTTAAAATATTTTATCGGGAAAACAATGTATAAACAAAGTAACATGTTCAACGTAAAATTCCAAAGGAAAATGAATTTAAAATGAAATCAAAAACCTATTTTAATTTCTTTGAAGAGTGGTGACAACAAAAGAATAAACCATTTTTATACTCGGTTTAAGTACACTTTAAATTTAGCTAACATAAAGAGACGCAACCTCTTGGAAACTATATATCCTTTGTATTTTTTGTTTTCGAGAGTTGACGAGAATCAACTCAAGAAAGTATGAAAGGGAGTAGATAAATGCCACCCATGGTAAGAGAAAGCCATGTACGTGAATTTTACAGGAAGCTAAGGGCTGCTGCACGTACTGCTATTTCTTATTCTCCCTTGCACATATACCCATCAACAACAGATGCTGATTCTCTCTGTGCACTCAAGATTATGACATCAATCTGTACAAAAGGTGGGCTTCGGTATTCATGTTTTCCTGTTTCATCATTTGAAGATGTTGTGGAATTAGCAGGAAAAAAATTAACTTCAGAAGTTGATCCCCTGGCTGTTTTGCTCATAAATTGGGGATGTTCTAAGGATTTAAAACGGTTTTTGAATTTGGGTCCTAAGATTAAAGTGTTTGTCATTGACAGCCACCGTCCAATCCACCTACACAACCTCCATGATAGAAACAGTAATGTAATTGTGCTTTATACTCAGGAAGATGAGAACCATGGAGATTTGGCTTATGATTTTGATGTATCTGCTCTGGCAAATACCACTGATTTTGACAATGATGATGATGATGATGAAGAAGATGATGTTGAGAAGGATTCTGATGACAGTGATGAAGAAGAAAAGAGAAAAAGCAAGAGGAGGAGATTGGGTGAAAGTGGAGAAGATGATGGGCATGATGAAGAGGAACAAGGAGAAGATGAGAATGTTGCAGCAATGAAAATGTTGAATAAATGCAGGCGCAAGTATTATAGATCTGGCACATTCTATGGCAGGCCTTCTGGGATGTTGATGTTTGACATGGCTTACACGACCCACAACAACACTGATCAGTTGCTTTGGTTGGCATGTGTTTCTCTGACTGACCAGTTTGTCCATGATAGAATCACAAATGAAAGATATTTATCAGGGGTCATGGAGCTTGAACATCACGTCAACAATGCAGGGCATTTGGAGATGGAAACTTCTGCTGTTCTCAAGGATGGTACAAAGGTTAGGACACCTGATTATTGCAGAATAACATACCAAGAGGAACCTAGGCTTATGCTTTTGAGATCCTGGAGCCTTTTTGATTCAATGCAATGTTCACCCTATGTTGCAACAAAGCTCAAGACATGGAATGAGAATGGGATGAAGAAAATGAAATTGCTTCTTGCACAAATGGGTATTCCTTTGACAGAATCGCAACAGAAGTACATGTACATGAGCAGGGATTGTAAGAAGAGATTGAAACTAGAGCTTGAAAATTTCTCTTCACAGTATGGCCTTAATGAGTTCTATTACAGAAGCTTCCAGAGGCATCATAGGTACACATCTCAGATCTGTGCTGCTGATTTTGTTTGTGGGTTGACTGCTCTGATAGAGTCGTGGACAGATGACAGCAAGGACTCCATGGCAGAGCAGTTTTGGTTGGCATATTCATGTCTTTCCTTAAGCAATTTGGAAAATTTGGAGAAGGGATTACAGATTGGCATTTCTGTTCAGAGATCTATTTTTAGGCAGGGAGCCTTGCAATGACTAGGAGGGGCTTTATCAAGAGCACAAGGGGATTCAGATGGATTAAGCTTGAGGATTCAGGGGATGTTAATTTGATGTGTTATCCTCAGGCTCTGATAAGATTCTGCCATTTTTGATTGATGCGTTGAGGGAGAAGGGGACAAGAACAAAGCCTGTGGTGTGTGCATGTTCTATTCCTAGGACTAAGAAGGTATTAGTGGTAGGAGTAAGCCAGAGGCCTCTTTTGGGTGCCAACTTTGGCAATCTATTTGGGCTTGCATTTAGTGCAGTAGCAAAAGAGATTGGTGAAGAATGTGGGCAGTTTGGATATGAGTCTTCATGGATGAAAATGAATGTGCAGAATCTTAATGCCTTCATGCAAAAAATTGCAGAAAAGTTTTAACCATTACTCATTCATTTGGTAACACTAACTGCACACTGAATCAAGAAAAACTCCAAGAGCATGATCTTTGCTGTCAAATATAGTTCATCCCTATTACTTCCCACGAGTATTGACCCTGAGCTTCCCCTATGTAGCTCAAGCTTCCCTCCATATTTTTGCAGCTCCACTTACGATGAGATTGTTTTAGTTTTTGCATTTACTATGCTAAAATTATAAAAAATGATCTCACTTAACCCTTGCCACAATGAACATGAAAAATTATACGAAGCCTCATGAGATTGTAGCAACCTGCGTACAAGCCCGTTGTTGTTTGAAAAGGTCGTTTTACAGCCTAAAAAATTATAAGATACAATAAAGCAAAGTTTTTCTTCAAAGGAAGATGCTTTGTCCAGGTTATATTGCCTGTTTAAGTTCTTGTTCTATCAAACGTTTTGAAAATTATGGAGTATAAAAAGTATTTTTTTTTGTTCAAAAGAAGATGCTTTGGTCAGATTATATTGCATGTTCTATCAAAAGTCTAGAAAATTATTAAGTACAAAAAAGTCTTGCTTTTTCATGTAAAGAACCGAAAGGCCTTGCACATTGATTAATTTCAATTAGTATATTATATAGTTAAAATCAATAATCAACACAAGACAACTCTGCCAAAACCTTTTATAAGCTTCCTCTTGCAATTCACCAATTTTGAGGAATTTCCATAGCTCTTCCACACTTTATGGTGGGAGCAGAGTGCTGTCAGACTTTATCTTCAATATCCAAAAATAATCAAACACATTCAGACCCAAATGTGCCAAGAAGAATCACTAATTAGCTCAATACTATATGTTCACTGCAGATGCTGTACTGCCAAGGCTCTCCTCAAAGAGACATGATGCATGATGTTTGTTTTGGTCTAGAATATCACTATTATTATTACTATTCCCATTCATAATAGTAACAGTATCAGATCGGTTTTCTTCAACTGAAGCACACTCAAAAATGTCACCTTGAACTCTGCAAATGAATCTCCAAGTATCTCTCCCTTGTAGTCTGCTGCCGAATCATACAAAAGCAAGTCATCTTGTTCCGAGCAACCTTGGGATCTAGGAGGATGGACATCAGAGACCTCCGATACAGGGCTTGAGGTATCATTGTCTAGTCCATTTGTTGTTTCAATTTCCAAGTTGGCAGTGTAATTATCTGCATAAAGCAGTCTCTGAATTGTTCTTATTGCCTGAGACAGAATGGAATTATAAAGAAATTATATTAGTGTAAATGACCAAGGTAGGCCAATATGACTCAAAAGTACAAGATACACTAGCAAGTATGACTATAAACAAGAACTCAAAGAGCAGAACAAATAAGCATTTCAGGTAGAAAGAGGGGCTCATTTATTTTGAACCTAAAGGCTGTACTGTCAGACATACCGGAATTTGTAGGAGTTCAGGTCTCTGGCATATATTCTCTATATCCCCGAGTTTTCTAAAGTAAAAGTCTCTTTCCTTCTCCAAATTGTCAACTGCAACCTTTAGTTCTGCGACCTGTAATCTCATAGTTTTGCAGTGTGATATAATGAGATAGTCGCTTTATAAAGGAACTATGGATCCACTATATAAAAAAGGAAAACTGACATTAAAACTGAGTATAGAGATTGATGCACTATATACTTGTTCAAATAAGGCCCTAATCTGTAATGCAGCTTGTGATAGTGACGGTGGTAGGGTATTTCGAGGAGTACTTTTACCTGCTGCAGCAACCATTGGGAAAATAAGATTTGCTACGTGCAAGAAAGTGTGCCTTATAATGACATCTTGATGGTAAACAAGTTTACATTGGTTCAATTTTATTTGATGAGAAGTTGTATTTCAGTATTATTAATATCATTTTCTCGGGGTAGAGATGCAAGGATCTTACTATATCCATTCAAACCTTCATTAGAATCTACTCGACGAGAACATAGGAGTTCACTGGTGTCTTCATCGAACCAGTCGTTTGAGAATTATAAGCCAGAGCTGTTTTCCTATTCATTTCCTTACCTCCCTTGCACATTTCTCTCCTCTCTGCAGCATTATAAGGAATCCTGGATTGAAATGTATCAGTTAATAATCTGCTGATCGACTTGTTCTAGGACTAACAGTCTCTGTTAACCCAAGAGACCCAAGAAAAAACAAGGTAAAGATATATATGTTAAATTTGGATTCAAAATAACTTTGTTTCTATAATGTCATTTCAGTTCCACATGGCTTGATCAAGATACTGATTAGAATGTTTTTGACAATGATAAAATCCCAGCTTAATTATATTGCCATCATATAGCCATGGGAACTGATAGTTTGAGTCCCATTTATACTGGCCATTTTGGATTCAGATGTCCCGACTCCATTTTTGACCAAAATATCAGTGCTGGAATGTATATTCTCAAATTTTACCATGTCAAATACCAACCTAGAACCAAAAATATAGAATTATGATTTCAAAGATCTATTGAAAAAGACAGTGAGAAAAGGAAAACTTTTAAAGCATGATCAAAAACTACATACAACATTATGAACACCCTATAAGATCATACCTTAAGATAAGGTTTCCGGCAGTTGTTGAATCACAGTATCGTTTCAGCCATTGCATGAATTCGAGATTGTCAAGTGGTCTTCCTTTGATGAGCTTGTTTACACCAATATGCTGTAGCATAGACAAAGGACTTACGTTCTAACATGGAAAAATGAAATTCTATTGTATGCCATGAATCATAATATACTTGACAGTCATATCGTAAACTAACAACATAGCAACCTTATAATTTTGAGATGTTTGATCGCATAGAAATTTCTAGTGGGTATTCTATGGCTTTCACAAGCTGACACACAGTTTTGTGTAAACTTACCTTAGCTATCCTGAGCTTGTTGAAGACTTCTTGAAGGACCTTATAATTTTGGATCATCTCATACTCAGACTTGGCGTCAAAATTAACCTATAACACAGAGAATGCAGATTATGCATGAAAACATAACTTCAGGATCTGGTCACTATTATCAATGCTCAAGAGTCAAAATATCAAATACCTAATGTGACTGCAAAATACAACATAAATTGCTCAAAACAGAAGCAGGATGGAACAATATCATATGAATTAATTTGTCAATTGTGCTCTACAATAAATTCCTTTTGCAAGTAGAAATAAAATTTCTTGACACTAAAGGAATGAGGATTTGAACGAGGATTATATAAAAAATGTGCTGGAATATACATAATAATACATAACACTCTTAATCTGGACCCTAATTATACATACAGATATAAAGAGAGATGGAGTAGTTTGAAAAATTACGATTCAAACTTTGAAAAGATTACCTAAAGTTTTGTGTACATTTATATATCAGTTCTGATAAAAATAGGTCAATTTTGGACCTAAGGCATATCT
This sequence comes from Taxus wallichiana var. yunnanensis, assembly GCA_018340775.1. NCBI lineage: Eukaryota > Viridiplantae > Streptophyta > Pinopsida > Cupressales > Taxaceae > Taxus > Taxus wallichiana. Next base: position 113,890,210 of record CM031236.1, on the reverse strand, counting down.
TCATTCATGAGAGTGGGGGTAAGGATAGAGGGGTGAAAGAGGTTTTTGCTTATTATCTTGGTGTTTTATTGTTTGTTAAGTTTTTCGTTGTTTAGGTAACTGTCAAAAGGCCAAGAGATCTCTGAAGGGATTGGACGACGCACAGACAGCCGGAAGGTACCAAAGAGAGGCCCAAGGGCCCATCATAAGTCATCACAGTGGATGTAATAATATTGGGCTAAGGCTGGTAACATTGAACATAATTCCTGTATTGTAATTTAACTTGGCTTATGTAGGTGAATGCTAGTAATTTGAGTCTCCAATACTATAAAGCATACCAAAATAGCAGACAAACAACCATCAAGATATAATTCCTGTATTGTAATTTAACTTGGCTTATGTAGGTGAATGCTTGTAATTTGAGTCTCCAATACTATAAAGCATACCAAAATAGGAGACAAACAACCATCAAGATATAATTCCTGTTGTAATTTAACTTGGCTTATGTAGGTGAATGCTAGTAATTTGAGTCTCCAATACTATAAAGCATACCAAAATAGCAGACAAACAACCATCAAGATGATATAAGAATCAAAAATGAGATACCTTGTGCATTGGTACAACTCCAGAGTTGCAGGCATCCATAAGCTGGCAGTAAATTGCTCCAGAGGCCCCCTGCAATCAAAGAAACATATTGCAAGACTCCACATAAGCAGGGAGCTAATGAAATAAAACTTTCTTGGGCAGATGCCGAACACATTGTAGCCCATAATTTTGGCCAAGACTAAAGTTTTATATATTTAAATTTTATTAGAAAATTAATCATTCAATTAAAAATTGGTAATCCATAAGGTTTTCTTCTGCCCTACCAGAAGGTTACACCAATACAAAACCTTAAGAAACAGTAAAAATTCTATGGGACAGAATTATCTTACAGGTACAATCTTTTCATTTCACAAAACTTGGTGAAGGTTTTGCGAGTTTGTTAATAAATGAATCAAAGTTTTCAGAGTTTTATTAAAAATAATCCAAATAAAACCCTGCAAAGATCTCCATACGTCTTCCACTTTGGTGATGCAGAGTTGCAGGGTGTTATTGATCCAGCTCAAAATCTCGTTGCGTCCAACAAAGTAAGCCCCCTCCATGGTTCCAATGTTGGCAGGGGCCATTACAACCCCTCCCAAACCAATTTTTTTTTGGGCCCTTCCGAATTCTCTTCAAATTCACACCCACCAAAAAAACCTTGAAACAAATCCCCCTCCACCAAGAAATTCACTTGGCTTGCAATGACAAGATGATCACTGTAAACATAAATTCCTGCATTTAAAGAGCCCGAGTTCTTTAAAGGCTATAACCCATCAATCAAGGAAATCTAAATGTCAATTCACAAAATCCTCTCTGCCCAACCCAACCACTGAAAAGGGCAGCAGAACAGGCTCCAATACTACAACAGCATAGTCCAACCTTCGAATTATTTATTAATGGAGTTTTTGGGCACTCAAATTTCTTTTCAAGCATTATCCTATAAAAATGGCTTCTGTTATGTGTGCCCTTTTGAATCTCAATTTTGTTATCGGTTAGTTTCTTGTTTTTTTTTCAATTTCGGTTGGATGGAAGTTGTGTTTCCCTTGAGCCAGAAATGAGAAATGTGCCACGTCAGAGTCTTGACGAGGTGCGTTTTGGTTGGTGGAAGAGTGTATTTTCCGCCAAATCTAAGGATTAGCTATCTTTTTGCCAACGAAAATGTAATCTACTGTTAAATTTCTCTTTCTCAAATGAGGGTGCGTATTTGTTGCTTGTTAATGGAATGAATTAGTTGATTCTATAAATTAGAGGAGTTACTTAAGATGGGAGGGATTGCCTTGGTGAGTAGTGTCAATCCAAAATGGAAGATGGAGAAGGAAATGTCATTTTAACGTTATTATATAGGGGGAGAGGGTTCTATAATAATACATTTTAACTTTAGGGGTGCATAGATATATGTAGGTATCTCGATAACCAAAAAGAAATTATGATTACATATTTTATGACTGTGTCACATCATCTCACGCATTTATTTGGAGGGAAAAATAGATTTTGACTCGATTTAGTATAATTTTTATAAAGCATTTAAAAAGTGTACTAACCAGCAATCACACGTGAGCAAAGTGTGATGTGAATGCCGAAAGCGATGGGAAGCATGTGCAAAGTGAAAATGATGGTAAACATTGATGAAAAAGATGAAGGGGCTTAAGGAGTGATGTATTTAGACATGGATGATGAGGTAATTTTGAAGAGGAGAAGGAGAAGACAAACAGAGACATGGATATTCTTGCATGAGGGAAGGCTTGGAAGATGGAGAGGAAGAGGGGATTTGCAGGGTGGGAGTAAGGGGAAGGGATATGTGCAGTGGATTAAGTGGGTGGGGAGATAGAAAGGGAATGAAGTGAGTTTCCTTTTTTTGCGAGGCTCTATGTAGCAACAAGGTTTGTGACATTTTGAGCAACGAGCGAAGGAAAAGGTGGTGAAATCCAAGGTCGGATAAGGAGGGAATGCTAGATATTGATGTGAATGCAAGGCCTTGTCTTTCGGTCGCTGCCAATGTCAATAGTTGCTTTGCACAAAGTAAGTCCTTGGGATTTGTGGATAGATAAAGCCCAAGCCATTTAAAGTGGTAATTGTCTACGATTACCTCTAGAAATAAGTAGGACTAAAACATGGAAATGGTTGCTAGGATCCTGAAAGGGTCAAGATACCGATTGAATTTGATGATAACAAATAAAGGAAAATTAGGTGATGTTGAGGAAGTGTTATAAACAATGTCTATAATAGAGCCAATCGCACCATTTACAAGACTGTTTTAACCCATAAATTAGCGTAAAGCATGACTTTTTGGTTTTGCAAAGAACTTTGTGTTACGCTTGATGATCATCCGGTTCACCGGATTCAATGTGCCTTGTATTTTGAGCAATGGAAATGGCTACCAGAGAGTTAAGTTCCTTCAACATCCGAAGGTTGTGGTTATTGACATGTCCATTTTTCGCAAAACAAATGTGTGGCCTCGTGGAAGCTAAGGATGTCTTCTTGAGAAAGACAAGAATCAATACGGGACATGAGTGCTCTCCAGGTCTTCAAATACATGAATGACATTGCGAATGTTGAGGAGAATCCAACAAAGTGAAATTTGTACAGAGAATGGAACCTTGTTACTTCAAGACAAAATTTAAGGAGATGGAAGTACAAAAATATTTCCAAAGGTTGACACCATGGAATTGTTGGCATATAGAGGAATGTTCATGATGGGTGGCGGTTGGTTGAGGTCTCCAACAAGGATGATAGATCTATTACCAATTCATATGTTTTGGAATGGGGAAAAGCTTCAAGAAGTTGGTTGTCAATTTTGTTAAGCAACTTAGACCTAATGAAACTCATTTCATCAATTAAAATATACTCGATATGTCAAGGGACTCTTGAAAAGATGCCAAAGTTTGACCTTCCAAGGCTTTAAGTTCTCTCGATGGGAATGCAGAGGATGACGTGAATAGTAGAAGCTGAAATGTTAAAAGCGAAAATATAATACGAACAAGTAAAAGGAGTGGGGAAAGACTAATGGGCGATGCGGGGTGAAATACATACTTGAGAGTATTAATAATAGGATTTTCTTAGCCCCGCAATACCTTGGATAATCATCTTTAATGGAGGGAGAGATTTCTTGCATGAAAAGTGGTGAAGAATAGTTTGAAAGATAATTGTTGATTTGGAGACAAATGTGATGTGGCAAAGTGCGGTTGGTGTCTCGCGTAGGAAACATTATTTACAACCTTATCGCCTCGATGAAAATTGCAGCAAGTAGTGTAAAGGAGGGGTAACATTATGAATAGTCCAATTGCATCGGGTATCAAAATCTTGGTGACCCAATATATCGAGGTTATAAGGCTGTTGTGTATCTCAGGTCGAGTTGAGACAAAAGTTGTCATTCATTTATTTGTTCAGAGTCTCGAATAGGGTCATTGTTAGAGGACACACTTCCTGTATTTTTTTCATGCACCGAGGTGTGACTGCTAACATGTCATGGTTTGTAACTATTCTTGAAAATATCCGAGTTAGAAATGATTTTTTTGAGGGGTAGAACCAATATTCAAGAAATATTGTGCAAAGGCTTGTATAAGAGCAGTTCGACCAACATAAAAGTTCAAACAAAGTTGAATTTTGTGTAGGAATGGTGATAAATATTCGGTAGGCATGGACAATCACTAGGCACGAGAGAAGTTTTCAATTATTTCTAGTGTGGTATTTATCAGTAACTCCAATCTCAGTGCAACTTTGATAAGAGGAAGGGACTCCATAGTAGAAGGGTGGACCTTATATGCATAAAAAGGAGCTTTATTTCTTGTACTTGATATTCTGTTTTTGGTAGTGGTCTCGAAAAAAATTTCCCTTCATTATATGTACACCAATTGTTGGTATCCCTTATCCCTCATCCCGCTTTCACTCCCTTTTGTCATTATTTTCTACATACATACCTCTCTTCTCATTAAAATTCCCCTTTCCCTTCTAAATTCCATTTATCCCTTTAATTATTATTTTCCACCTTAATCCCATCCTAATCATATCATTAATTTGTCTTCCTAAACATCCCTAATCACCATTAATTAGTCCTAAATCCTCATCTAATCCTTTTATCCTCCCTAAACCTCATTTTTATCATCCTTAGGTTCCCATCTACCCCATTTAATACTTTCTTATCTCCCAACCACTTTTTATCTCCCGTGGACAATCCTAACTTGTATTTACCATCTGAAACCCTAATCCCACCTCACAAGGGATCTTTACATCGAGATGATCCATCCTCCACCGCCCAAATCAACAGAGTGCCTCGGTCAGCCATGATCCAGAACCCATCCGGTCACCGTCGACCCTATAATTATGCCTATACTCCTCCTCTCTTGAGGATGCATTTTTTAAGACTTCAAGATTTATTGCGATCTTGGCTTTGTTTTGCCTCTCTTCTTTGCAGTTGTTATCACCACCTTAGAGCTATTTTTTTGGGAGATCGTGTGCCTCACCTTTAGAGATTTGAAGCTATTTATTTCTTTTGTATGCTTGGTTTCCTTATTGCCATCCCCATCGCCCTTCTTCATCAGTTTGGTAGGTGCATCATCCATCTTAGATCTTTGCCTCTACATCATTCATATCCAATTTCTTTCTACTGATTATCATTTTCAACCATCTTTATCCATTAAACCCTAAATCACTCCTAGTCGTCATATCGACCCTACTTGGTCACCATCAACCTAGTTCACATTTGTTTGATTTCCTTTTATCCACTGTCATTTGCCTATTTTATGATCCCTAATCTCTCAAATATCCCAATCTTTCCATCTTGCACACACTGCAGATTCAAATCTCATCTTCATCACATCCATTCGATGTCGATCAAGACCACCACCATCAATTCGATCAGCAGTTCTCATTTTCATTAATTTTCTTGCATCCTTTACTTTCCTATCAGATCCAGATTTCTGCATCATCTCAACCTCATCTTCGTTTAGATCGGCTTCAACACAACTCTATCAGGATCTTTCTTTTCTACATCTATTCTTGGCCTACCATGTCCTTGTCACACGATTGATTGATTTGCAATCTTGGTTCACCACCGACCCGAGTAGGTTTGGATCATGTTTTTATCTTCTAATGTATTAAATTTTCATCTTATCTTTTTTTGGAACATCTCACGATTTTCTATATCAATTCAGATTCTATTATCACTTATCCATTGTCATTTTATTTATCTTTTATCAAAAATGGGTTGATATCCATCCTAGGAAGTTTTCACTTCTCAATCCGGTATTTTCGGAAACCCACCATCTAATTTACTAATCCTTTTTCATTTTGAGTTTCTCTATGTTTGCAGTACTCAAGCTCGCTGAGGAGAATATTTTTCACATGTATCTATCATCTCATCTAAAGGTAGCCTTAAACCCTCTCATATTGGAGTTGTTTGTTTTCTTTGTTACCATTTCACTAATATGAAATAGGAGCAAGAAAATTAGTCAACATTTTGGCATGCCCGGTGGGACCCACCCTTCTTTGGTGAGTTCTTTCATTGTTTTTCATTTTCATTTCCATCTTCCATTTTTCTCTTTCTACTAACCTTGCAGGTAGGACCTTTGTTTGCTTGCTTTGCGTGGTGGAGTGCTTCTTGGATTAAAGAACACACTTTAAAATAAAATAAAAAAAAATAGCGTTATCCATGTATTCTTCATTTTTCCATATTTTCTCTTTTTGCATTGTCTTTCCTTTCTTTTTTGCTTGTCTTCATCGAATTTCACATTTCGATTTTTGAATTTAAAAAGAACCTCTTCATTCTTGCTTGACAACATAGTCTAATTAGGAGGTCAATTCTTTGCATTCACTTCTTCACACACATCAAAAAACATGCACTTTAACCTACACATATTAAACATCTTCTTCCAGGTGGAACTAATGGGATTTCATCACCCAATAAGAAATCCTCTATGGTTTTTGGTCGCATTAGAAAATTTTGACTATCGGTATATTGGCTAAGTACTTGAAAGCATTATCAATGCGGTGTGTGAAGTGTGGGGGTAGGCCCCAGCCCCGTGTTAGTCATCACATATTTGAGCCTCACGTACCTTTAGGTATATTGAGGACACCAACCAAAATTACCTGAAACCATCCATAGTTTGGCCATTTCCTAGGTTCCCCTTTGAGCCCATTTTCTTTTCTTTCTCACATTCTTCTAATAAGCAAGATAATTAAAACTTTGTTGTATGACTTGTTTGAAATATTTAAAAACCAACATAGTTTTTTGTCTTATCATTTGTTTCATGCCTGTTATTACACATTCTCAAGCAAGAAAAATGGAACAAACCATGTCATCCGACAACATTCATACTTATAACATTTCTCCCCAAAAAAATTTAGCTTTCTATTATCTCTTCCACCCCCTTAGTCACTTCTTTTGTAGTTTTCCAACCTACGGTTTCCATTCCCTCTCTCCATGAATCCCGAGTTGTCCAAAACAACCCCCATGTTAAAAAAATCCCTTTATTTCCATTCTTTCTAGACTAGCCACACACCCCATCTCGCTGTTTCCTTGGAGAATTTTGGACCTCCTACCATCCTCATGGATGTGTGGAATTCCAAGAGCTTCTTGATGTCAACCCCATCTCTTTACATGATTACCTTCTTTATAAGTCTACCAACCTCCCATCGATGGACCCCTCTTCAAAAAAATTATGCCTATCATTCTCACCTTGAATCCACCCAAGTCCTCACATCACAACTCATTGTGTTCTTCCCAAGATCCATGAATAAACTTGCCATGGTGCAACACAAACTTGGCTCCCACCAATATTCCTCTACAATCCCCCAAACTCATCAATCCACTCAACTGGTGGTTCCCATTCCATCTACTCTTCCCCATTTCAAAACCATCCCTAGTTCCTCTATCCCCATCACTTCTTCATCTACTGTCATCACTAGCATCCCCACCAAAACTTTACAAGAGTCTCATTTACTTCCTCCACCACCCAAACAACACGATCGGACTTTCGGTCCCATCTCTACATCCCATATCCATACAAATGTCACAACCTTGAAACCTCATCCTTCGAGTCCACCCAAAATCACGAACCCCCACCTCGAAGTGATTTTCGATACATCTTCCTAATTAATCTACTAAAACATCTTAACCATTTCATACTTACATCCCCACTCAACCTATGCAAAATCAATCTAACATCCCCATTTCTCAACAACAACACATGCAATCATATCCATTAAATTATATTTCTACCTCTCAACAACATCATATTTCCCAACCCATTCAATCACAACCCTTCATCAATCTTCCCCCTATCAACCACCTCCACAAACATTCACCCCCAATCATATCAATCTCATCCATACCCATATACTTCCTATATCCCATAACCTAATCCATCAATTTATCACCCTAACACATCTAATGAACCTATGCACACTTTACTAAATAGAATGGCCAACCTCAAGCCACTACTTTGGGGTAAAATAAAACCTTCTCTTACAAAAGATCTATAATGAGCCCATCAATCCATCAATTCCCGTAAAACCTTATTCCCCACACTGGGAACTCCCAAAATTTTCCAAGTTCAACAACAAGGAGGACCCACAACAACATCTCCATGCCTTTAGGCACACATGTTACCTTATTTCCATGACCAAGACCTTATGCTCCACACATTCCCTATGTCATTGGTGAGAACCCCACTTTGATTGGTATAATGACATTCCTTAACACTCTTTATTATACTTTACCCAACTCATCTAATTATTCTAGAGCACTTTTCTATTAACATTGCGTGTAAAATCACCATTACAGTATATCTATGCCATTAGACAATTTGATGATGAATCTATCATATATTTTCTTCATTAGATGGCATGGCATAATAAATCAATTGTCTTTTTCCCTTTCAAAGATCGAAGCTAATCAAACTCTTTTCACGATCTTTGCAAATAATATTTCTCTACTCTTGAAATACAATCCTTCAAAATTTTAAAGAGGTATTTTCCATGGCTCATAAACTTGAACTTTGTGCCCTTGAGCAAGGCCAAGTCAAACTCGATCCAATAAACCAAAACCTAAATTCACTAAGTCATCTAACCATAGTGAAAATCCAAAAATGTGGCCAACACCATAGGGGTCAAATCTTCTTCCGCATCTACATCCCACACCAAGCCTCCACAAAGGGATCCTAGACCAAATCCCAACTATACCCTCTCAGGGAATCCTATAGTTTTATTTTTGATAAGTTAATGGTTGTGCATCTCATCCAACTTCCCCTATTCAACCTCTTAATGACTCGTGACCCAAACCCACATGGTATCGTGAGGAGCACTATTGCAAGTATCACCAAGTCTATGGTTATGACATTGAAAAGTGACACACCTTTAAAGATCTTGTACATCGGATCACTAACCGAGGTGACCTTTAATTAGATAACCCCAATGCACCTCCTAATTAGCTTCTTGATGTCTTCAAAAAACCTTTTTCTCAACCATATGCCAAATAATCAAACTACTCCTACATCTCAGGCACCCAATTCCAACACAATCAACACCCTAAACCAAGATTTAACATCATAACCTCCACACGCTATTCCTTCATGTACCACACCCATTTCTACTCCATCTACAATCTCACCTACTACATCCATGTCTATTTTAGACTCTTTACGACCTTATCTACATCCATACCCATCTCTACATTAACTACACACCCATTAACATTCCACCAATATCCACTCTAACCACATAATTATTCATCTATATCAACATCTACCACACCAACACCCCACTATCTTTAGCTTCTACCTATATCTACCTCCACATATATCACAACCCCCTTCAAAAATCACTTATGTTCCTTTATCCATCAACACATCCATGGCTATAACTACTCCCATATCCATACTCAAACCAACTAAATAGACATCTCCCTTGGTGCAATCGAAAAAAGCATCCCCATCCTATCTACATCATTTACACCTTTATCAACTCCCATAACAACACCCACAAAATCGATACAATCAACACCTTCTCCAAATCTTGATAAGTATCTTATCCAAACATCACCTTCACCTTCAGCCCTCACCCCCAAAAATCTACATCCAAATCATCCAATCCTATTTCTAAGGACCCCCCTATAGAGATCATTGTCATCCCCGCTAAGGGAAAATCTTCACAACAAAAACCTAAAAACCTTAGTGTTCTTCCTCATAAATCTATCACTCACCCACATAAAAATTTGGAGTTACCTCCTTCCAAACCCCATCACTCTAAGACATTTAATGCCTCATCATCAATCCTAGGAGCACCTCCATCTATTTTAGGACCAACCCCTTCATCAAAACCCCTATCATCAATAAATCTGAATCAAAACCACCCATCCTTCCTCCAAAATCTAAATCAGAATCACAACCATCCATCTCCTCTTCTCCCAAGACCAAATCAAAATCAAAGGCACCCATAAGGCCTCATAAAAGTAAAACACCTCTCTTACCTTCATCCTGTCACTGCAAATCCAATCCATCTACAACCCACACAACCCCCTCATCAAAAAATTCCATCGGATCCTATTAATAAATTCTTCAACATATTATTCAAGCATCTACAATCACTCTTCCTCCCATCAAATCTTTTCTATTCGCATGGGCAAAAACCCATGTAGTTTGATTCCAATGTCATTTTTGTTTATCATCATACCCCTGGACATGATATTAAACATTGTATGGATATTTAAAACCTCATCTACCATTTTATAAATGAGGATGACCTCCTTATTGAAGAAGATAATCCCCTTCAATATATACTAAAACAACCACATTTAATCACAATCCTTCGATCAAATCCTCATCGCTTAATGCTTAAAATCATCTTTTTCATTCAAAACCTTTGTCGCCTTCCTTCTAAGCACTACTTCTTCCAAAGAAGGCCCCCTCATATATTTATAGATTCCATTCATATCTCCACACTCTCTCATCCTCATGATTATAAATTTTCTACTCAATCTGATACCAAAGTTTTCATCACCACTCCCTCTAAAGTGACACCACCTCTTCATCATCTTCTTGAAAACAAGGTATTTATCCTAGCTACCCCATGTACCCAACAACCCACCGCCATTGAAAAAAATTATTGTGAAGAAAATTCATCAAACACCTATTAAAACTCCATTTTATGAGCTCATCCAAAGCTCCCCAATCAAATATAATCTCTCATCACACACTTCGCAATAGATCCTTATCACTAGCGATGAGACTTAACCTTTTGAGGACCTTGTGGGAGCACTCATAACATCCTCTTCCATTTATTTTGATGACTCTAAAATTCTTGATATTCCCTTGAGGACCATGATCTACCCCTTTTCATCATTGTTCACATTAATGATACATTCATATGGTGTTTAATGATAGAAAATGGAGCTAACATCAACATTATATCATCCCATACCTTTAATCAACTCAAGCTTCCCAACTCCATTTTCACCCAATCACCCATGGTCCTTCATGCTTTCAATGATGTTGTGGCCCCTGCTTTAGGCACAATTATCCTTCCCATTTGTGTTGGTGAAAGACTCCTTCATGAGATATTTTATATCATCAAGGGGGTTTTAGTATAATATCTTACTGCAGACAACCATGGATTTGCACCATGTATTGTGTCACTTCCACCCTCCATCGTTGCATCAAATAAGAGCATGAAGGGAAAATCCAAATGATCCCCACAAACCTTCCACCCTCAAATCATGTCACATGACTTATCGACCTAATGATGTGTTTTTCCCTAAACAAGATTCATCCAAAGAATCCACAAGCTCATTTGTCTCCACATCTAATATTCTTAACAATGATTCTATCAACAATGTAATGAATCGTATTTCACGGGGATTATCAGATCTCATCTCTTAATTCCCTTCCCACTCTTAATCATGTTGGTAGACCCAATAAAGCACCAATGTACCAACCAAATTTCAAGGACATCATTTCCTTGGAGCCTCCTCATTTCAGTGAACCAATCTCATATATGGTGGTGTCGATTTCCCTTCTTCTCACATCGACGCTCAACCTCACACTAAACCATACACCAATGGATTTGATTTCCTCTCGTAAAAAATTTGCCTACACCTACCTCTATCATTTCACATGTAAAGGATTTGGTATGGGGCATTATGAGAAAGGAATGCATGATCTTATCATCGATCAATCTCACAAGCCCATGAGAAGTTTGGGTTAGGTTTTAAGGAGCAATCCACCGACTAAATTGCACCTTATTCATCTTCATCCCCTATGAATATTGACCCTTCATCCAAATATTCCCATCCAACGACTCCACGATATGGATGACACCGTTCCATTTATTCTAGCATTTTTAAATCTCCACGATCACTTTGGGACCGGTCACTTATCAATGTGAGGGTGAAACTAGGTCCCTTCCTCTTCAATTTCCCAATATGGTAGAGGAATATTCCCTACCATTGAAATTATTCAATGCATTGGCAACGAATTGATCCTTTCCTCTATGTAAGAGGAAGATTCCTATATTCATAAGTCCTTACCTCCGCACACATCTACTCTCCTTAATTAATCCACTATTGACATCAACATGGGACTCCACAAGAGCCATGCATCCTCAAGGTGGGTCAATCCTTGATCCTGAAGATCTTAAGTCTTTAATTGCCTTCCTCTCTAAGTAAATTCAATCCTTTTCATGGTCATATACCGACATGTTAGGCCTCAATCCTTCTATTATTTTTCACAATATTTCACCATCCCTAACACTAATCTAGTGAAGAAGAATCTTCGCCACACGCATCCTCGCATTTCCTCCTTGTCAAAGAGGAGTTGCAACACCTTCTCTCAACCAATTTCATCATCCTTATCAACTATCCGCAATGGGTTTCCAACATTGTACCCATTTCTAAAACCTCTAGAAAACTCCATATCTCGCACTACGCTTCAGGATTTAAATATCACTTTCCCTAAAGATAATTTCCCTTCCCAATATCGATCAACTCGTCGACCTCATACTGGTCATGAGGTGCTCTTATGGAAGGTTTCTATTTATAATCATATTCTCATTGTACTATAAGACCAACATAAGAATTATTTCATCACTCCTTGGGGACCTTCTATTACCACGTCATTCCCTTCAGTTTAAAAAATGTGGGGGCCACCTATCAGATGCTATACATCTTCCATGACCTTATCCAAAAACTGTAGAGGAATATGTTGATGACCTCTTGGGTAAATCCAAGCATCGGAGGGATCATATTTTTTCGTGGAAATCCTTTTCACATGTCTTATCAAATTATTTCTTCATCCTAATCCAGCCAAATTTTTTGGAGTTCTAATTGGAAAACTCCTTGGCTTCATAGTTTCTATCAAGGGCATTAAAGTTGACCCCGCCAAGATCAAATCCATCCTTGAGATGCATTCATCTTCCAATATAAAGTAAATTTTTAGTCTTTAGGATGGATTCAATCAGCCTATCATTGCTTCATCTCACAACCTGTCGACTATTGACAATCTTTTCACCATATTTTTTTACAAGGACATCAACTTTAATTGAGATGAAAATTACCTAAAATCCTTTAATTATCTCAAGCAAGATCTTCTATCTTCACCTGTACTCACACCTCAACGCAAGGAGGATCCTTTCAATCTATACATATCTACCATAGATCATGCTTTGGGTGCCATGTTCGCACACTGTGATGAGAAGGATAGGAGAAGACCATCTATGACATCACGCCGCACCCTTCACAAACATGAGACTTGCTACACTAAAGCTGAAAATTTGTGTTGCACTCTTTTCTTTACCACTTCTAAACTTTGTCATTACCTCCTTAATCACAAAATTGATGTCGTCGCTAGTTTTCATCCTCTTAAAACCATGCATTCAAAGCCTTATCATAATGAATAAATCACTTGATGGCTCATGCTCATGACCGAGTTTTACCTAGAGTTCATCTCTTAGAAATATATCAAGGAGATGATATCATTGATCAACTAGCCAAAGCACCTCTTCATGACAATCATCTTCCTAAAAAAAAAAATTCCTGACAAGTCCATCTTCACTATTGATCAATATTCCCCGCTTCATATGAAACTCCTCTTTGAAAAATATAAGTTTTGGCAAGGGGGAGGTTCCAATATCATTATCATTCCACCTTGGGATAATCCTATCCCCATCTCTTATAAGCTTAATTTAGAATGCACTAACAAAATGGCTGAGTTGAAGCCCTCATCCTGGTTCTTGAAAATGTTGTCATGTTTGGTGTCCAAATTATCAATATCTATGGTGATTCTTGACTCATTATTACCCAAGTCAAAGGAACCTATTAATGTAAAAATGAAGTCCTTCAAAAATACAATGACATCATCAAATTTATTCTTGAGGCTTTCAATTTATACACCATCCAAACTATCCTCACTCATCTAATCATTTTGCAAACATGATGGCATCTCTCGCGTCTCTCATCCCATGGGCAACAAAGGAATCCAAGCTTTCTGTTGTTTTTTGTCATCTCGATTAACCATCTCATGTCCATGAGCTTCCTCATGTCAATCATATTGACACCAATCAATCGGATCTCTAGTATTCTCAAATATTTGATTATCTATCCATATCCAAAATTCCCTCCGACTTATCCAAAAATGCTAGGAGGTCATTTTTTCAACATTCTAACTGCTATGTTATTCTTGGTAGCATCCTTTACAAGTGTGGGTTTGATGGTATTCTCCTACATTGCCTCAAATCTCATGAATCTAATTGTGTTATCCGAGAGGTCCATGATGACATCTGTGGTGGTCACTTTAGTGGTTTGGATATTTCCAAATCCATTCTTCAGATGGGATGGGTTATTATTGGCCCACCCTCAATCAGGACTGCATTGAATATGTCAAAAAGTGTATTAAGTGCCAATAGCATTATGATCTTATTTACATTCCTAGCCAAGCCTTGTATCCAACTCAGGATCTTTTACCTTATCACAATGGGGTATTGACCTCATTGGCATCATTAATCCATGTTCTTCCCAATGCCATCATTATATCATCACTGTGATCTGGTTAATTCAATAAATGAGTGGAAAACTTACACTTGTATCCATTAAAGATAACATAAATGTTAACTTTGTTTATCAAAGACATTATTTTCTACTTCGACATTCCCAACAAAATCATCATGGACAATGAAAAGTACTTAAAAAAAATACCTTAAGAATCTTTAAAAATATTTCAACATCAAGCTTAACTTCTTGTCCCCTTATTATCCTCAAGCTAATGGCCAAGCCAAAGCCACTAACAAAACTCTCCACAATATCCTTGCCAAGACTATTGATAAATTAGATTATAACTTGCAACTTCACATCCCATTCACTCTTTGGTCATATCGACAAGTGTCCAGATCTCTACGGGTGGTGCTACTAATTTCTCTCTTGTTTATGGCTCTGAAGCTGTTCTTCCTCTCAAAGTACAAATCTCATCCTTATGTGTTTCTCTCTTCGACTTTATCTCCGACAAGGACTATCGTTAGGAGTGTCTAGCAAAACTTGAATTGTTAGATGAGTGTCTCTTAATCGCTCTTCAACACCATCATGTCTATCAAGAGCGCATCAAACGTGCTTTACAATAAACATATCAAGTAACATGAATTTAATATTGGTGAACTAGTCTTAAAATAAAATAAAATGTCACTACTCTAGAAAGGATCCAACGTGGAAATTTTTCTCCCAATTGGATTAGACCATACATTATCACACATAAGTATGGGTTTGGAGCCTATTTTTAGTGTATCTCGATGGTAAACTAGAAATGGAACCTATCAATGCCTTGCACTTGTGACCTTTCTACTATTAACATACCTACCAACATAGTATTATTCACTCCTTAATATCTTTCTTCCCTTACAAGCCTCCCTATCTCTCATTGTAATGATTTGGAATTATGTGGTCTACCATCACTTTCTTATCTATGATCTTGAATATGGGCACCATGACTTTTCCCATAGCATTTCCTTATGGAAAAGTTCTGTTATCACCGAATCACAAAGCAACATATGGTTTGCACAAGTGTGTGTGTGTGTGTGTGTGTGTGTGAGCTCACAGTGTGATTGGATAACATGGACACTATCTCCAAGTTGTGGGACTTGCTACTTGAGATAGACCTCTAGAGAAAGCTAGTTCTTTCTCCTAAACTACCTACCACAATCTACTCTAATGTAGGAAAAACTATCTGTCCTAATTTAACCTTCTAAGGGACCAGGGAGAGAGACTACATGAAAACAAAGCCTACACTAAAATGGTGATACACCATAAAAGAAGGTGTGAGAGTAGTTTTTCAATGTGTGGAAAGTAGAAGCAAAGTGCATACTAGAAGGGGTGATAACAGTTCTCCACAATATAGCAAATGCATTCACAACAATATTCCATACATGCACAATAAAAATGAATCCCTGCAAGATTATAAGATAGAAAAAATATATTTTTTATGAGATTGAAGGGGAAAGAGGAATGCAAACAAACACAAGGAAGATACATCCACAAACTCGTATTTATTGCTTCATTGATATGCACAGTTCAATTTGTTGCAAAATAAGGGCCTGGATCACCATGCAAGGAGTCCACTACAAGGGCTCTGTAGCACATTGGCTTCACAAAAAAAAATTGATAGATTTTTTCTACTCAAAACTACCCCCTTTACAATGAGCCCAACACTCCAATTTATAGAATCTAAGAGGAGAGAGAGAGGGAAAATGAAAATCCTGAAATTTTTCCTTCAAACACTTGTAAAAGGTAGTAAATGGATTGAAATGATGGTATGTTGCTTGAAAAAGGCCTCCCATACTGTCCCATGACTTGCAGTCAGTGAGAAATGTTAGCCCATGCTTCATTGAATGCATCCCAACTACCAAATAAAATCATTGTTCTGAATTGGGCACGTTTTCTGCAAAATCACCATTGATTACTCACCAAATTATAGATTTCTTTATTTTTGTGCATTAGAATTGGAACCATGATTCCAATGGTACCAATTTTGTGTGTTTTTGTTGAGAAATGCAAAAGTTATGGCCTTCTGAGTGTGGGAAACTATTTTGGGTCTACCAAACATTTTTGTCATTTAACGGGACTGAGCATTTAATTTACTGGAGCTGAATATGTTTATTTTATTTTCATATAGCTACCCTCATAAAAATTAATAAATCCAGTTTTATGGTGTAGAGGACGTTGTGCTCATTCCAGAAAGTCAAATTTCATGAAAATCAGAGCTCGAGGTCAAAAGTTATGGTCATTTGAAGTTCAGGATCTGATTTACACTGTTTTCCTTTATATGTGGCTATTTCAATGAAATCAGGTCCTTGTGTCTCGGCTGTCCTAGAAAAAAATCTCCGATCCAACCGCAAGCCTCCTTCATGTATTTCTACATCGGATTTTGGTGTCCCGCGTGTCCTCTGGCTGATCGACCCATCGGGGCCGTTGACCTCCACCTTACCCGATTTGCACATTTGTTGTTGGCAATTTGCATTTTTAGTGAACTCATGTCCCGCGTGTACCTATGTGGCCTAGGCCAAACAAACTCGACTTAATTGATTTTTCTTGGTGTGGCGATTTCAGCGATATAGGTCCCGTGTGTCCCAACATTCCATGTGTGGCCTAGGACACTTTGGCCCAAATTTGTTGATTCCTCGCAAATCGACCATTTCACCTTTGCGGGTCTTGGATGTCTCGACATCCCGCAGAGCGCCTGTGCCAAATTTACCCAAATTTTCTGATTTGAACTACATCTTTAGCATTTTAGGCCCGAATTTGGTACGATGAACCCTGGTTCGACCCGCCTTGGTTCCACCTACATCCCTTAGACCCGATTTGCATTAAAATAGGCTTGTGACTTCATTTATTTAGATTTTTGCAATTTTTTGGTAACTCCTTGGATTTTTTTGGACAAGGGAGTTAGAGAAAAGAGGAGAGGTACCTCAAAAATTCAAATTTTGGACCTGAACCATTTCAACCTCGTTTGAGCTTGAAGAATTTGCATAAGTTACCAAAATTTACCTTAAGGGTGAATTTGGAATAACAAGTTCCTCCTTCTAGGTGAGAACCCCACAATCATTACATCTATCACCCTCTTATCTACCTACTAGAACTATGCTAAGGGTCCACATGTGTCATTTTTACATCTTATCATACCCTCCCCAAGTGGTTTACTTAAGTATCCCCAGATCTATCCTAAAGTCAAAAATTCTAGTTGCTCATATCAAAAAGTTGTCATATCTAAAAATAGACTTCTTCCCTTGAAAGACAATTGTTCATATATATATTTTTTCAAAAGTATAGAATGATCCTCAAGGAAAACTATCATGTATATCTTAGCCTGTCATCTAAAAGTCAAAAATTCAAAAGTCAATAATCTAAATGTACCCAACTCCCTCGAAGGATGGCTATTATTTTATATAATGAAAGCAGTAAGGCTTACCGCATTGATCAACCTTCTAAATATCAAAAGCAAAATTCTAATATCAAAGAAAGCATCCATGGAAAGCTTCCCACGTTGATCAACTTTATAATCTGCAACAAACTTGGCACATGAATTGTTTGCACTATATTGTTGAGATTTGGGGTATAGACCTACGACAACCACCTAAGGAGACACTACTTCCCCGTGCAAGCTCCATCTTAACCCCTTTGTCATGTCTATAGTGGGTCTATAAGCACACATTCCATGATCTTAAGTCCGACTAACTACTTTTAGTTATATGTTAACACTTGTATATGGTGTGAGTGTAATTAATATAAAATGCATCATATATAACATCTAAACTAACATCCATACTATAATCAAATATCCACATCCATTACATAAGTTATCATACAACTCATATAAACCACAAAAAAATCATATATATATATATCCTCATCAAAATGTGTCCATACATCCGTGATAGGCCTCTATGAGGCTCTATCTCAAAAATATATACATCAAAATCCATCATTAAAATGTACATATAATGTTCATCCTCTACTCGGTGAACTGAAAATCGGACACTTTGAGCTCGAACCTTACCCCTCGAGGGCGGTGTGCTTTTCTCTTTGTCCATCATCTCCTCCATCCCTCGACTGGTGTTTCCTCGGCCGTGCCATGCTATCCGTGCTCTCAAATGGTGTTTTTCTTGACGATCTTCCTATTCCCACTTCCTTGCTAAGTATACTGGATATCGTAGCACATATAGTAGCCTCAATGTCATAATGCACTCATAATAGCGTGCCTCCACACCTAGTTCCTTGTACTTCTCTAGCAAGATAGTACTGGCAAGTGCTATCCGGCCATCTCCCTGAGAAGATGTTGTGATTCACTCCCGATGCTTATACTAGAGGTCCAAGATATCCAAATATAGCCCTATAGACCTCCCTATGTCACCGGTATCTATCTCTTTGCTGAATGGCCAAGTCTCTCTCCTAATGCAATCATGTAGCCTCATGACGTGCTACATCTCTCTCTCATGTTAGGTTGTATTTTGGAATCAAAATGGATTGAGAAGGGGGGTGAATCAGTCCTAAAAAATTATCAATTTATTTATCATCTCATACATTAATCATTCCATTCATTCATTCAACATCATTAACCATATGTGCATATTAGATGTGTATTAAGCATTCACAACAACATGAAACAAAGAAGAAGACATATGAACACCATATATGCATGGGAAACCATCAAGGGGAAGAAAACCCACTGAAAATTTTATGATATTACACACAAAAAAGAATCAAGTGGATATTACACATCACAAGAGATTTATTTAGTGAAGCACTAACCCCAAAACCCTTGTTGATATTACACACAACAAGAGACTTGCATGAATATGAATCATCACACAAGATTTTGATGAAGTATGAACACTAAAAATATGTTGACACCATAACTAATAGTGATCCATAAATTAAACTCTAAAATATTTTAAACACTTGCTCAAGCACACCTTCTTCAACTTTCTCTCTTTAGGTCTTCTTGGACTTGTCTTGCCTCTAAAACTTGCAAACATGTCTTCAAACATTATTCAATCTATAACACATTTGATCAGCTCTAAAAACCTATCCTCATACCTGCAAGTCACTCACCTATAGGTCACACTTCTCACCCATGCAAGACTAGCTATTGTAGACACTAAATCATGCACTTTGGGTATGATTTAGTCTTGGTCTCATACTACTATTCATATGGTTTTTGAGTGAAGAAAGTAATAATTAACCCCCGTATTTTGGCCATTTTTATTTGTTTTCTATCATCATTCTCAACCTTCACCACATACATGCCTAGTTTGTTTTTCTAATTTCCCATAATTTTAGCCTTAATCGGGCATCGTGGTCCCATTGGGCACCCCGATACTTTTTACTTTATATCCATCTTTTGGGAACTTTCTAGCCATTTGAGAATTCTATATTTTTGGTGGTTGGCCTTTTCGGGGTTAATTATGAAATTATAACAAGAGAACCATATAAATATAAAGTTATGAGACCATAATGAGGGACCAAGCACTAGTCACTACTATCATCCACCTAAGGTTACATCCATCTAAGGAATCTAGAGCTCATTTACATCCATCTAGCTCCATCACAAGGGACAAGGCTGGTTCATCTGCATCACACAAGCATAGGAGGGAATTCTATTCTATTCCATCCACCATTTATTAATTTTTCTACACATAGTTATAACTTGCTACTTCACAAAGTGTGACTGGCAAAAAAGCACCTAGGGCATAATTCACACACACACACACACTTAGAACTACATTTGGGTCTACAATGTAGTGCAACGCTCAGTTAGTAAGTCCACCATTGTGGCATTGAGGATAGTTTGACCCCTTCATTTGCATTTTTCTTTTTTAGGGTTTGATGCTTGTTTTGGGGTTTTACATGTCTTTCCTTCATCATTTATCAACAATGCCATTCAAACAAAGAAGTGAATTACATGAAAAATCTAGTGAGGGATTCACATCCTCATCTAACCCTCGAAAACTAGTTTTGGACCTCCTACATAGAAACAGGGGCACCCATAACTTGACTAGCACCCACAGTGCCCCGATCCTCTTCCGTGCACCCCAATCCACTCATATTTCCTAGAGCTGTATCTTTTTGGACCTCGGCTTATTCGCTCCTTCCTCTTATTTCTCTAATCATTTCTGCGACATAGTCCAACAAGATCGTCAAATCAGCTAAGCTCTTTCTAACCCTAATTGTAAACTAGGGTTTCAAATTTCTATTTACTTAGTGGCTTGAGTCATTTTCCTTATTTAGCTAGTTCATATTTACATTGACACACTTACTAGATTAACTATCATAGAATCCACATTTTAGTTAATCATTTTGGTGAACCCGAATACTTTCACGCTTAGGATCCTCATTTTTCCTCTATCATGGATCCTAGAATTCTTGAAATTTCTTTATCTGAATTGCTTAAGATGCATCCTTATTGTCAAGTTATTCTTCAATAACCCTAAAAACCATGTATCTTCCTAAAGATACACCACCACATGAAATAAGTCCTATATTCAATCATTTATTGACGACCCTAGTCCTAGTGATCCTCCATCTAATGAATCTATGTTAGACTTAATTCAAGATGTACATTCCTTGTTTCAAGACACGTTTAAGGCTATGGAATCCACTATTACATCTCTCAAAACTGAAATTCAACATCTTAAGGATGCTTCTCAGGCTCATGTTTATTCTCCATCTCCATCTCATTCTATGACCGCTACATGTACTCATATTAGTGAGCCTCAAGTTATACCATTACCATAACCTTTCATCTTTGATCACAATACTAAGAAACATGACCTTATTACTAAGCTCGTTAGTCATCAATTGATCACTATACCATTTACTCATCATTACCCTCCTTACTGGCTCGCAAAATATCAGGGTCGTCCATATTGCAATTATCATTGAATCAATGGACATAATGAAAATGACTACCATGATTTAAAGAAAAGAATAAAAACCTTGAGCATCGTGGATTTATTTCATTCATTACACAATATTCTATTTCATGCCCATCTACAAATGCTACATCTCAGTGGGTTCCTAAATCTGATTCATCTATGTTTAATGAGCATCATGCCATCACTTCTAGTTTTCCTTCTTCTGTCACTCAAGCGCCACCTATGCAATCTACTCAAGTCAAGAAACCACCTCTCAAAATTAGTCCAACACTTCCTCCTACTAAGTCACCTACAGTATTACCAATCCAAACTAAGCAACCCCTCTAAAGATCAATGTATCTTCGTCACCTCTCAATTCATCTGCAATCAACAAGAAACCACTCGTTACACAAAATAAGCACACTCTAGCTAACATATTTTGACTCTCACAATTTAAGGACCCTATCCAGTCCTCGCTTCAACATCTAATCACTTTTGTCAAAGAAACTACTCCTTACATTGATCCACTTAGTGTCTTTGACTAAATATCTATCACTTACATACTTAGGGGTATAAAATTCACACATTCCCCTAATATCTATGTATATCTCATCTTTGCATCATCATACATCTATCTCATAGCTTACTCATCACACGCTTTAACATATTCATTACCCGATGAAAAAACTTGTGCTTCGGTTCACACTTGAATGTTAAGGGATTACTACATGAACCCCACACACCGCACTATAGGCACTAAACATCGCATCTCATCACACATCACACATCACACATCATACATCCTACATTCTATATTTAGTATAAAACATTTTGAAATTTTCATCTCTATACATTATACGTCATTTTACTCTTCACCATACATATGACACACTTCAATTGTCTATGCGTCTAACATCATACACCACTCACCCTACTTACAACATTACTAGTCTATATATACATATTACACTCGCACATCTATATATCATGCATAATACTACTTTTCATCATACATATGTCTTTCGCCCTATTGTCTACGAGTCTACCAAGACATCTTACTCATCTTACATACCGCATCACGCGGATCCTACACTACACTCACTTTTTGCATTACATCTTCTTCATCACACATTCTACACATCTAATGGTCATCTATTACATCACACATACTACATGATCTTCTATGTGTTGCACTCACTACCCTATGATGCACTCTAGTTCCTCGGTCCATACTCGACTACTAAGGGTTTACAAATCAAATGGACCTTATCTTCATCACACGTTCATCATTTGAAATTTCTTCATGTGACATTTCTAGGTTAGTGACATACATTATAGGTTAAATGGTCACCTATCCCATCATCTTGTAGTGGTATATGCTTTAGGATACATCACCACTCCCTCTATTCATCTTGTAGTGATACACACTTTAGGATAAATCATCACTCCTACATTCACCTACTCGTGATATACGCCTGGCTTATAAGGGTGACATACATATCATCTCTAGGTCGCATATCATCACTGCTACAAATACAAAATCATCATAGCACATTAAACACTACACTTCAACCATTTCAATTTTCCCAATGACGCACTCTCGTTTATGGTTCATTCTTGAATGTTGAGGGGGAAAACTAAATGAGCCTCATTGCATACATTTCCATTCACTGGGGCACGTGGCTCCTATCATTCCATATTGCATTCCATTCCATCCATCCACAACATATTACATATCTTGGTTGCTTTTACTTCTTGCTTACATTTTCTTGTATATGGTTGTCCTATTACACATGATAGTTAGATATCTTCAGTATGTCATTTATCTATAACATACACACATATTCATTCATGCCTTTTGCTTATTTGTGATCACTGATATAGGTATCTTACACGTAGTATGGATGCTCACCTTCTACCTCTTCTACATTGGTCACTGGGGGCATCCACATTCATCTCTCACATATGATATTGTTTCATTTTTTACTTAGCACTTTACATTCCTTGGTTATACACGCTTTTACATACTAGTTGTCTTTCTAACATGCTAATGGGTGCTTCATGTGCGTATTTTTTTACAGGGATTACTTACTTCATGACTATATGTTTGTTTATTTGCTATTGCTTTTCATTATTTTTTCTTGTATACGGGCCTTGCCCTATGTTTGGTGTGCACACTTGTTTGTTTGTTTGTATGAGGCCATGATGGACTTGTGTGTCTCTGCAACATCGTGAGTGATGTCCCATGTTTGTGTCCGCTTTGTGAGGTTTGTTCATACTAACACTTGTTTTTAGCTAGCCTTCTTATTTGTGTGCGCTTTAGTTTCTACCAAGCACATTCCCTCCCCCTGCAGGGAAGAGTTACAAAGTTCATGTGGTTGGTCCTCTTTTGGGTCCGAATTCTCCTATCAGTGATGTGGCATGCACCCCTAAAGAGGGGGACATCATTTAGGGTTTTACATAATACACAATACTTCTACACCGGTTAAGTTCCACCCTTGGCATTGTGGGTTACATATAATGAGTGGGTTCGTGAGCAGTCTACGAACCCTATAGACAAAGTGGATTTTACAGACATGATTTTATTAGCATTCTTGGGAGAAGTTAAAGGCTAGAGGATACAACAAAATTCCTCCCTGTACTTCTTCTACTAACGGTGTTAGATCACCCAAAAAATCCAGGCAATACAAAGATCTCTTCAAACATGTTCAGGGAAGCAGTTAAAGGTTATAGGATACAGTGGAATTCTTCCCTACACTTCTCTAGCCTATGGTGTCAGATCACCTAAAAAACCCTGAAAGTAAAGGATATCCTTCTACACACACACACTCTCTCTCTCATCATGGATCACATGCACATGTTCCATTTTTCATTTGCGTATTTGACATTTACATGCTTTTACATACATATACATGCATATTTGACTTCTTGATGTATTCTCTTGATTGTCCATTCTATGAGAAGAGAAAAAATTTAACAACAATAAAAAAACCAATGCCATTGATAGCAACGTTTTTGATAGCATACACCATATTAACCATGCAGGTACATCATAACACATTGGCAATTACACACTCGTTTCTACCCTAGGTTCACTCTCATCACTTTTTTGAATTTTGCATCTTTAGTTTCCACGCTTCATCATATTTTTTTCATTCCACACTTTGTTTAGTCCTTCAAAATACTTTTCTTAATCACTCTACATCGGCATCATGTACACATATCTATCTACTTTATGTTACCGAGTGTTCTCGCTCACCAATATAAAGTGGGGAAAACCGTAGACACTAAATCATGCACTTTGGGTATGATTTAGTCTCAGTCTCATACTAATATTCATATGGTTTTTTAGTGAAGACATTACTAATTAACCCCCATCTTTTGGCCATTTTTATTTTCTTTCTGTCGTCATTCTCGACCTTCACCGTTTACATGCCCAATCTATTTTTGTAATTTCCCGTCATTTTAGCCTTCGATCGGGGCACCCAGATAGTAATGGGGTACCCATGGGTTCCTAGTCCCATTCAGGTGCCCCGATCCTCTTTCTACTTTATCTCCATCTTTTGGCCACTTTCTAACTGTTTGAGCATTCTATATTTTTGGTGGTCGGCCTTTTCGGGGTTAATTATGAAATTAGAACAAGAGAACCATATAAATATAAAGTTATGAGACCATAATGAGGGACCAAACACTAGTCACTACTATCATCCACCTTGGGTTACATCCATCTAAGGCATCTAGAGCTCATTTGCATCCATCTAGCTCCATTACAAGGAAAATGTTGGTTCATCTGCATCACGCAAGCATAGGAGGGAAGTCTATTCTATTCCATCCACCATAAATTACATTTTATACACATAGTTATAGCTTGCTAATTCAAAAAGTGTGACTGACACAAGAGCACCTAGGGATTTTTCACACACACACACATAGAACTACATTTGGGTTTGCAATGTAGTGCAAAGTGCTCGATTAGTAAGTCCGCCATTATGGCCCCTGAGGATAGTCTGACCCCTTCATTTGAATTTTTTCCTTTTTTAGGGTTTTATGCTTATTTTTGGGGTTTTACTGTGTCTTTCCTTCATCATTGATTAGCAAGTGACATTTGACACAGAGTGACGAATTACACGTAATAGGCAATGAGGGCTTCACAACCGCATATAACCCCGCAAAAAGCTGGTTTTTGGACCTCCTACACAAACTAGGGCACCATGAACTAGACTAGGCACCCACATGCACCTTGATCCTCTCCTAGAATCCCGGTAGCCTACTCATATTTCCTAGATCTATATCTTTCTAGACCTTGACTCAGTCATTACCTCCTCCTATTTCTCCATCGATTCTGGGACATAGTTCAATAAGCTCATTCAATCGGTTAAGCTCTTTCTAACCCTACTTGTTAATTAGGGTTTCAAACTTCTATTAACTTAGTAGCTTGAGTAATTTTCCTTATTTAGCTAGTTCATATTTACATTGTTGTACTTACTATATTAACTATTATAGAATCCACATTTTAGTTAACCAACTCTAAAAATGAGCTCAAAAATTACATTTATATGCATTTATTCTTTCTAACCCAAAGGAGGTTGGTCCATCATGATAAATTTAATCCATACACACTTAGGAAATTCAAGTACATCCATTAAAATGGTCACATATGACCCAAATAGGTCAGCCTAGCCAAAAACCATCATCCATACACCAAAGTGTCTCAAAACCGTACCATTGAAATGCATAAAATATCCTTATACCAAAACCAATCTAAGAACCAGGTCAAGGTCATAGATCAAGCCATAAATCATGGAAGAACTAGTCATCAAAGAACTAGTCAATTCCATAGATTTATGAGAGAACTAGACATCAAAGATCTAGTCAATACCATAGATCTAGGAAAGAACTAGTCAATACCATAGATCAAGGAAATAACTATACCTAACAACTAGATAATATCTCCGATATCTAAATAAATAAAAACAAATATCCACACACATAAGTGGGTGAGGATAAATACAATAATGTACCTAGGTGAACATGAGCTAAGGTAAATACCTACTCTAACACTCCCCCTCAAGTGAAGCTAGGGGCTAAAATAGAAGTGGCATGTCCACGGTGATGAGTCCGACAACTTGGCTCGATGAGGTACTCATGTACAATATATCCATGAAGAAATCTCGAACCAAAAGAAGGAAAGAATCCTTCTAGAAGGAAGGAGAAATAAGAAAGAAATACCTAGATCGGATCTCAAGAAACCCGGAAAAACACAAGAAAAAATTCTAGATTTCCTTTTCCGTATGACGTGAATCCCAAGGCAAATCTAGTATGTTTCTCTGCATAACAAACAAACCAAAAAAACCTGATTGCCTCCCAAAATGGTCAAGTTTACAGCCGATCTTAGGGTTTTGCTGCCTTAGGATCCAATGAAAGCCTCTATTTTGCATAAAAATGCACGCAACAACAAAATACAAGCAAATCTCGAAATATATGAATATATAAAAAATTATTTGCAAAATAAAACTTACAGATGAATGTCAATAGCAATCTCTTGCTCTGATACCATAAAAGGAATGATAACCAAATCATGCCAAGCCAAGAACATAGATGCTAATCAAATATCATGATCAATAAGATGAAAGTAATTCGCCAGAATAACTTTACATAAACCTTTGCAAACAAATGAGCAGCAATATCATATATTATTATGGAACTCACGAAATACAATGAGAATGGG
The DNA here is from genome assembly GCA_018340775.1 of Taxus wallichiana var. yunnanensis. Lineage (NCBI taxonomy): Eukaryota > Viridiplantae > Streptophyta > Pinopsida > Cupressales > Taxaceae > Taxus > Taxus wallichiana. Next base: position 113,863,038 of record CM031236.1, on the reverse strand, counting down.
CCTTGCTTATATAGGCAAGGAATAAAAATATAAGAACCAGTCAAGGTCGTAGATCAAGCCATAAATCATGGAAGAACTAGTCATCAAAGAACTAGTCAATTCCATAGATTTATGAGAGAACTAGACATCAAGGATCTAGTCAATACCATAGATCTAGGAAAGAACTAGTCAATACCATAGATCAAGGAAAGAACTATACCTAACAACTAGATAATATCTCCTAATATCTAAATAAATAAAAATAAATATCCACACACATAAGTGGGTGAGGATAAATACAATAATGTACCTAGGTGAACATGAGCTAAGGTAAATACCTACTCTAACAAAAAGTGTCTCAAAACCGTACCATTGAAATGCATAAAATCTCCTTATACCAAAACCATTTTTAGTAAAGATCTAAAATTCATCACACATATTTAAAATAAAATTTAAAAAATCATCCATGGTCCCAATTTACATGAACCAATCAAATTATTTCATTTAATGGTCCCAGTGCCTAATTGCCTTCACTAAGCAACTACTTCTAACACCTCAATCGACTTTGGGCCTCAATATTCCTCAAGATGACCTCAAATATGGAGTTTTAACACTTGAAGGGAATTCCATGACCTGTAAAACACATATAATAAAGTTATGGCTCATGAAACATCCCCTATTTCAAACCACAACCATTTTTATCTTCACCAAAACATGTTGCCCAAAAACTTGTTTTCCAAACTCAGATGATAAACATCCTTTCTGTCACTTATAAGACCTAAAATGGATTAATTGGATGCTAAAATCATCTTTCTTCAAATTATAGGTGATAGAAATATTTAACTCAACCATACCTTGCATAAAACAACTCAATACTTCAAAGTAAGAACAACCCTATCTTGAAACTACCAAAATTCTTCTTTCTAGAAACCCGACCTAGAATCCATACAAAAATCATAATCATGAAGAAAAAAATTATAACACTAGAAATATATCTTAATTATATTTCCAATGAACTTGAATCACCTTATAACTCCTCTTGTATCTCCCGTAATATCCATGTCGACCTTAAACCTCAACAACAATGTGAGGTTTAAGAAGTTCACCCTTCTATTATAGATGTGCATGGGAAAAGTGAACTAATCTATTTTGTGAACAGAAATAATGTAAAATAACATAAAAACTTTACTCCAAACTTAAATCTTTATTCATATCTCAAAATGGATTACATTAGTCTCATACACATATACAAATCTCTCTATACTTCATATATATTTTGCTCATTAATGGCACACATATCTTATCTCTCAAAAACTCATAAACATATTGTTCTCATGTGGTACACTATATACAATAGATTAATTACAATAAATATGTTTCATACAAAATAGTCCAAAATTCACTACTTTTGGCCATGCCTTTGTTGGCTTCTTTCTTTTTCATCTTTGATTCGCGACTTTGTGTCGGCTTCTACGCAGATTTCTCCTATATATCGCGGCTTTATCCTTTGTACCGCAGTCTTCTCGTGGATTCTTCCTTCTATCCGTGGCTTTCTCTAATCCTTCAGGGCTTCTTTTAGAATTTGGTAGCTTTCTTCTTATGTCCGCGACTTTCTCAAAACTTGATGAAGAACCCCGCCAACATCCCTTGACTTTAAATGTTGTCTTGTCCTCGAGACAACCAACCGATGACTAACCATGTCTTCTTATTTAAAATTTCCCACAAAACTTCCTGGATTTTTCCTTAATCCTACGTAGGCATGAAACCCCATGACTTAGGCATATGGTAATAGGAATGGTTCCCTCACTTGAATCACCCAATCGAACTTATGGCACACCATTTTGAGAGACCATGGGCATCAACCCCTATAAACTTAGACGTCTAGCGTAAGGAAGAGTTCCTTGATCGACTCACCAGAATGGAATTATGGGATGCCATGCCTCTTATTCTTCTTTATGGTGGAGCTTGGGGATGTACTTGGTAATTTTGGAATAATGTTCTTCTCAAATGTATACCATAACTCTAAATGTATGTCAATCTGTTTCACCCATTCTTGAAGTTGTGAATTTTCTTGGATTAAAGGAAGAATCTCAGAAGGTGGTGGCTTTTCTTGAATTTGACCCAGTATTTATTGAGCAATTATGAACTCTTGTTGCATTCTTATTAGTGCTCTGTTCATGGTGGCACTGTGTTCTTTCATGTCGATGATTTTATCTATCCACATTTGTTTCTTAGTTTGATATTTATCTGCGAGCTTAGAAATTTTGCATCTCTGAGTTCCATCTTTATCCTTGCTAATATCATACTATGTAGATTTTAAATGTATATGTTTTTCTAATTTATCAAGCTCTTATTTTTCCTATTGGGTCACATTGGGCCACCCTATTGTGTATGCATAGTATGTCGTGGTGTTGTGTAGCTCTTTCTCTTGTTTATCAACAATGGCTTGCATTTCCTTTTCTTGATTCTCCAAGGCTTGGGATTGTAAAATATGGTCCTTATATTCTTTAACAACTTCTTCGTGGATCTTCTTATTTTCTAAATCTTAGCTGAATTTATTTTCCTTTAGTATTTCTTTAACATCATGTTCTATTTCCACCTCTATCTATGTAGACTGGAATCAGATTGGTATGTGTCCTTTCTACATGAATGGATGAGCGTATTCTCTACATGGACTCTTCTATGTCTACACACCATTTCATCTAATATTTTTTTTCATTTTGATCTAATACATGGCTACAAGTAGTTTTATGAATATGGGAGAGTTTATTCAAGTGTATCTTGAATCCTTCTGATGTTTGTTCTACCACCCCTTGTTGTAGCTGGATGGATTGATCTTTCTTTATTTTTTGAAGTGCATGTTTGATTTTTGTTAGTGAATCCTGAGGGTCTTATATAGGTACCATGCTAGTAGAAGTGTCAATTGATGGTATAATCTGTATTAGGTTCTTCCCCTATGTGCTCTACTTTTTTTTCTCTCTCTCCTGTCTCCCTTGTTCATCCTTTTCCTTCTTATCCTCCTTTTGTTTCTTTATTTCTTAAATCTTCTTCTTTTCTTGTTCATGTCTCTCTTTTTCCTTATTTTCCTCATCTTATTTTTGTTATATTTTCCTCTCTTCTTCTTCCTTTTATTTTTTGTTTTTCTCCTCTTGTTCTTTCCTTTCTCTCTATTTCTTTTTTGCTTGCTCTATTTTTATTCATTCTCCTTTTGGTGGCTTTGTCTTTCTACTTCTTCTGTTGCTTCTTTTCTTCCCTTTATGCTTTTTATTTTTCCTTTCTATCTATTTTTTTCCTCTTGTTTCTTCTTTTTTATTCTTCTTGTTGTTTTTTCACTTCTTCCTTATGCTTCGATCCTTTCCTTATTTCTCTTTTTGTTTTCTCATGGCTATATGTTATTTATCCTTTTCTTCCTTTTCTTCCTTTTGTTTCTTTTTTGTTTATTCAATCTCTTTTTCTTCTTTTCTTCCTATTCTTTCCTTCTTCCTTAATCCGCTTCTTCTTTACTTCTTGTTCTTTCTTCTCATCTAACATTTCCTTGTTCTACTTTTCTTTATGTTAGCCTCTTCCATGGAATTCTTCTATTCTTCTTATTCTCTTCTTTTCCTTTTTATTTTCTTCTAGTTCTTCCTTTGTTCCTTTAGTATTTCCCCATAGGATCCTTGGATTCTTCTTCTTTTTCTCTCCTTATTTTTATCATATGCCCAATTATTTCTTCTAGATATTTGATGCGGTTTTGGTCCTTAGTGTTCTTATTCTTTTTCTATTTTAATTCTATTATTTCTTGTTGAAGGGATGTTAGGTGGTTTTCCTCTTCTATGTCGACTTGCTATTGTATTTATTTTGCTAATTCGGAGGGAATGAGGTGAATGATATCCACTATTACTAAATCAAACTTTTCCATATAGTATACCATAGAATCTTCTATAGCCATCTATTCTCTACCTGTACTTGCTTCATATTCTTGGGCCACCTGAGAAATGCCACCTGGAGTTAAAAATTTCTTGTAATATCCATATGCAAATTTGGATAGGTGTGTTTCTTCCCAAGGTTCTGCTTCCTCTGAAAACTAGGGTCCTGATTGCTCATGTGGTGTTATTGGTGATAGTGGGGTAGATGGAGTTTCTTCTTCTTCAGACTCAAAAATTTCTTCTATTTATTGGGATTATTCTTCTTATTCTTCACTAACCTCAACTTATTTTAATTTTATCTTTAATTCCAGTGGTCTTTTAGTGTTTGGTAGTGGGTTCCAAAACAATAGGACCTTTTCTTTTCCTTCTTTTGTATGTTTTTGTACCTATTTACTTGGTTCTACTTTACCATATTGTGTGGGGTATTTATTCTGTATTCTTCCCATGTTTCTTCAATTACTTTATCAAAATTTTGTGGTTCTAGTTTTCTAAGGTCCATATAGGAAATTTTTTGATTGCATCTATCAAGTAGCCACTAATTCATTTGAGGCTTCATATGGTATTGGAGGTATATGTGATGTTTGTGGAATTAGGGTCTGAGGAAGGTATAATATATATAAGATATAAATATTACCTCTTATTCATACCTTGCTACAATTTGTTAAGATACCCTTTCTTTATTTGTAACTTGATTGCCTAATTCTATTTGTCTACCCTATCAAAGATGTAATTTGGGTAACCCGTCCAATGTGTTCATATGTTCCCAAATTTTTTTAGAAATGGGTGTATCTGACCGCCATTCAACAAGTTTTGATTTAATTGGGAGGGTTTTAGTGAAATACATGGCCAAACATAATAACAAAGATCCATAACAGAAAGTATGTTTCCCTTCCTTAATTTTTCTAGTATTTTCGTGGAATTCAGAGGCCAATAGTTTAGCAAGATTATATTTTGAATGGGAATTTACCATATCTAGTGCAATTTGAGCACTAAGCCCATGGGCTCCATCTTCACGATTTGTATGATATATCCACAATTCGTATTCATCGCTTAGTCTTTGTAACCCCCATTTCCCGTGTTGTATCTTTAATTGCAGTATTTTTCTTTGTGATGGCTGAACGTCCTTCCACCCATAAGTCTATAACCCTAGCCATGACTTCGTATTGATTGGATATGACTATATTAGTGAATAACTTGGAAAACTATTTAACTTAGACTAACACCTAGTAGTCTAAAGCTTGAGCCAAATCAATCAATAATCATCAAGATAAGAGCTTATCAAATTAACTTCTAAATGCATGCAATATGAATGAAACAAATAACATGCTAAGTTTATTTTACTCTTTAGATTTCCTAATCTATGTGTGAACCTATTTAGATTCTAAAGAAATCAAAGTGGTTTGTTGTTTGCTCCAAAAGGATGAAGAGATCTCTCTAAGATGGCTACAAAACCATGCTTAAATTATCCCTTACTAACCCAACTTGGATGAAAGATGCAAGATGAAGCTATTTCAATGGATGATGTCTCAAGATCACTTGTCTTATAGCTTAGCTAATAAAAATGAAGTCTCAAGTGGTAGAGCTATGATATGATCATAAGGTGTAACAAGGTGTCAAATTGAAAGGGAGGCCTTAGCCTTCTATTTATAGATTTTCACTTGGACAAGATTGAAATCCTAGTGCATGTGGGACAAATGGAAAATCAAAAATAAAATTTTTGATTAGAAGTGGATAAACATGCTTTAGGATAGTTAAGCTTGATTAGTAAGTGATTAACAACCTATGAGAGTTGGGAGGGGTTTGATTAATCACATGTGTTTGATAGATAGCCTAGGAAAATTGCAAAAGTGGTTTAGAGGGGAATATGAATATTTTGAATGGTTAAAAGAGGAATGTTTAGCTAATAAAAGGGGTTATTAGCCAAATTAGTTGATTATAGAGGAATTACGACCAAAAGAGTGTCGTGAATGGGCATCCGAGAATGGAGAGAAGAATGGTTAATTAACGAAGTGTCGTTAATTGATTGAATTAGAGGAAACACTAGGCGTAAGAAGATTCTAGGTGTCTAAATTGCCCCTCTTTGGGGTGGCGTAAGTGACACCACTTCAAAGATAGTATACAAGTATAAACAAGTAAAATTTTTAAGGGATAGAAGACAAAAAGAGTATAATGAAGGATGCCCCCTCGAGTGTTGATGGGGTGGTGAAATAGGTCGATCGACGATCGAAAAGATGAAGGAAACAAATAGAAGAAATGTAGGGGAGAGGGGGGAATAGAAGGTCATCCCTATTTCCCCAAGTGATTTGGAATAAACCTTTAAAAGAATGAGAATCGATAGGGGATGAAAATGAAGATGATGTTAGGAATATTCCTTGGATTAGTGCTCACATTATTGTTTGTAATATTTATATATTACATTAGTAAGTTAGTGTGTTAGTAAGATATTAATATTGTTATATTAATATCATATTTGTGTGAGAAAAATAAAAGATTGTAATATTATTAATAAGAGTCATAAAACAACTCATTATTAATAATATAGGATATTGTATTAGTTATGAGTTTGTTGAATAAACAACTCACGTAGATTATTGTGTGTGGAGATATTGGTGGGATATATGAGAGAATAGTGGTGAGTGATCATAGGAGAGATTCTATAGGAGAAATATGGGGATAAAATGATAAGACTTGACTCCATGATTTTAGGAGCAAGAAATTGTATAAAATGCCCTCTTATATTCAATAGAAATTACTCCATTCTATTTCCATTTGGTTTTTATCTTCGTAGTTTTCATTTCATGTGTTGATTTTAATTAATTATTGCTTAATTTATTTGTGAAAATCTTGATATTTAACATCATCTAGTATCAGAGTAGGAAAGGACACGATATGAGATTCATTGCAGGACAAAACCGTAGCCTCTTGAATACAGATATGAGAGTTTTGAAGCTTTTGTCACCATTTTCTGGATTCTGATCTTTAAAAAAATGACTGGTAATTCGTATTTTCTCAAAAACCTAGATTCAGAATTTTCTGAAATTTTTTGGGTTTGTTTATTTATATTATGGGAACTTCTGTCAAAAATTACAGAAACCCATTTCGTATTTTAAGAGAAATCATGGAAATAATTCTGACATTTTTAATTATTCTTGTAAAAAATAGTGATTGATTTCCAACAATAAAAATATGATATGCTTTATTATTTTGGTTAAATATAAAGCTGATTATTATTGTAAGGGTGCATTATTGGTTGAAACCGAAACCTAATAGAATTGTAAAATGATCCTCAAAGACAAATTCGGCTGAGTTAGCATCATCACAATGGAGGAAGGAGGCAACAGAGGAAGGAGGTTAATCAGTGACCTCTCACCAACACAATGAATTTGTGGAATTTATTTTTGTTGTGTTTAATTTTCATTGTGTATTTTAATAAGAACATATGATTTATTCCTATCGATCTTGTAATAAATGAGCTTCTGCATGAGCGATATTTATTTTATTTTCCCTTAAATGTAAGAATGAGGTGGGGAAACATGTACGCTGCTATGAAAGTGGTTGGTGGTCCACTAGAAAACCAATTTGAGAGTTTGTGAATCTCTTAGAAAATCACATACAAAGTGGTTAATGGTTCCACTAGAAAACCTGTTGGAGTTGATGGTACTCTTTGAAAACCATCGGATTGTAGAACATGAGCAGGTACTAGAAAAAACTCACCCATGTTCGCACTAAGGGGGAATGTTAGGAATATTCCTTAGATTAGTGCTCACATTATTGTTTGTATATTACATTAGTAATTTAGTGTGTTAATAAGATATTAATATTGTTATATTAATATCATATTTGTGTGAGAAAAATAAAATATTTTAATATTATTAATAAGAGTCATAAAATAAATCTTTATTAATAATATAGGATATTGTATTAGTGGTGATTGATCATAGGAGAGATTCTATAGGAGAGATATGGGGATAAAATGATAAGACTTGACTCCATGATTTTAGGAGAAAACAATTGTATAAAATGCCCTTCATATTCAATAGAAATTGCTCCATTCTATTTACATTTGGTTTCTATATTCTATAGTTTTCATTTCATGTGTTGATTTTAATTAATTATTTCTTAATTTATTTATGTAAATCTAGAGATTTAGCGTTAGATGAAGAGAATGGAAATAGCTTACATCTAGCTAATGTAAACAACTTTATTTCATCATATTGCTCATGATCTACATCATTGGTCCTTATTAAAAATGTAAGCATACGATGTGAGAAGTGTAGAATGACTTGAAAAGCCATAGTAAAAATAATTGTCTATTGCTAAAATACCAAATCCATGAAACATACAAAATGTAATACAATATGAGAAAGTAAACAAACAATCCTAACAGGGAAAACAAGTACACACATACTCAAACAAACAAAATTCAAGACAGGTTGTACAAATTTTTTTGTTATCAAGATTTGATTTCTACCTATGCGAATTAATGACAAGGGTTGGAAGTGGTGCCCCAAGAAAGGATACATGCAAGGGGAATAACGGAGGAAGTAGAGGTCCTTTGAAAAAGTAATCATGCACTATGAAACAATACCAAAACTTGTTCGGCTAGAAGTATAAATTTAAGCATTGATCAAATCTACACTAAACCATCAAGATAAGAGCTTAAAGGAACAACTTCTATCATTGCATGAAACAATATTAGATTAAACTAACATGCCTAAGTTATTCCTACTCTTTAGATCACTAACTAAAACATGAACCTATGAAGATCAATTTAGCAATCAAAGGGTGATTTGTTGTTTACTTCAAGAAGGTGAATGAATCTCACTAAAATGGCTACAAGGCCAAGTTTAGATCTTTCATTACTAACCTAACATGAAGAAATGGATGCAAGATGAAGCTACTCCAATGAATAATGGCTCAAGATCAAATTCCTCTAGCTTTATCTAATGAAAACGAGTTATTTGACAAGATCTCTAAGGAGTCAAGATGTAAAATTGAAAGGAGAGGAACTAGGCTTATATTTATAGATTTTCACTTGGACAAGATTGAAATCCTAGTGCATGTGGGACAAATGGAAAATCCAAAAATATAATTTATGATTAGGAGTGGATAAACATGCTTTAGGCTAGTTAATCTTGGTTTAGGCTAGTTAAGATTGATTAGTAAGTGATTAGCAACCTATGAGAGTTGGGAGGGGTCTGATTAATCACATGTGTTTGATAGATAGCCTAGGAAGCTTGTAGAAGTGACTTAGAGGGAAATAAGGAGATTTTGAATGGTTAAAAGAGGGATGTTTAGCTAATAAAAGGGGTTATTAGCCAAATTAGTTGATTATAGAGGGATTACGACCAAAAGAGTGTCGTGAATGGGAATTTGAGAATGGAGAAAAGAATAGTTAATTAACGAAGTGTTGTTAATTGACTGAATTGGAGGAAACATTAGGCGTAAGTGGATTTTAGGTGTCTACAAAAACTAATCCAAGTATAACATTTGGTTATGTAACCAACTAAGAAGAACCCTAATCGCATTATCAGCCCTAGGAAAGTATGAAATATGACTCCATGTATCTATCAAGTAATTTCTTGAAGACTTTCATAGTTTTTTTGTATTCGAGTTATTTTGTAGTGGGGTATTTTGTGAAGTAGAAATTTTCTATCCACTTGAGCCATGTATGGTCATACTCTGCAATCTGGGAGTGAATGTATTTTTGTAAGTCGGGTGTATGAGTGACCTTGAATGGAATGTGTGAAAATTCCCCACTTGGATCATGCTTAATGGATTTGAGAGACCACTTTTGATACTTTGGCTTTGGGAGCTTGTCTATGTAAGAACAATCGGATTATCCATTTCCCCTTATTTTCTTTGGTGTGCCATAATTCCCTTCTTTTCATAATTTTACTTTTACCTCTTCTTCACTTTTTATGCGTTAAAACCTTATGAGTCACTTCCTTTTATAGTGTTCCAATCTTCACCTACCACATTTATTGTCTTTTTGGCGGAATATATGTCGGCCTTTGTTATATTTTGTTGTTGGTTCGACAGATTTTTCCTCTTTATTCCACAAATATTCGTCTTCACGGATTTTTCCTATTTTTTTCATGGGTATTCTTCATTTGCGGATTTTTCCTTCACTTCGCGAGTATTCTAAGTCCATGGATTTTTCTCTTTAATTTTTTTGTTTTCTTGTTTTTAGTAGAGTAAGGTTTCCCTTGCGAGTTTTCATCCTCCTCCTTATCCTATCCACTAAATTGTTGGTTTTTAGATAGGCGTATATATATATATATATATATATATATATATATATATATATAATGATTATGATATTGTTTTTAGCCTTGCCCCATTCACATAGCTTGGTAGTTCTTCAAGTGGCAAGGTTTGAATTTTCATTACTCCCGAAGGTAATATACCCTTAATAATATAAGGTTCTAGCCATCGAACTTTAAGTTTTCAGAATGATTCCATTTGCAATCATATATAAGTACCTAGTCTCCAATGTCAAATTCTTTCCTTTTTATGTGGTGATCATGCCAATATTTATGTATCATTTTTTCCGAGTTTAATTGTATGATTATATAAAAAAATTTCATCCAAATTCTATAAGTATTTTGTGTAGTGAAGAGTATTCATTTATTCTAATTATTCTTGCTATTCTTAAGCTTGGAAGGAAAAATTATATTGGGACCATGACTTCAAGTCCATATACTAATTGGAATGGAGAGTATTTAGTTAACCTTTTGTAGGTAGTGTGGTAAGCCCATAGAGTTGTTGGTATCTTTAGGTCCTAATCTACTTGTTGTAGTGAACATATTTTTTTGAGTACCTTTTCCAAGACCTTGTTAAAAGATTCTATTGTCCCATTAGCTTGTGGATGATATGGTGTATTGTAGTTGTGGTTTATCAAAAATTGGCTTAACAATTCCTTAATAGTGGCATTCACAAAATGTTTTCCTTGATCACTTGTAATGCTTAAGGGACAACCAAATTGAGTAATTATGTGTTCATAGATAAATCTAGCTATTGTCACGGCAATATAAAATCTGGTTGGAATGGCTTATGCCCATCTTGGTAGATATTATGTCCCTGTAATGATGAATCTTTTCGAGAATGTCTTATGGTGGGTTTAATAGGTCCAATGAAATATATGGCCCGCTTCTAAAATGGGGCTAGTTCTAGGACTAGTTTCGAGAGCATCTCATCTCAGAATTTGGTTTTCCCACCCACTGACATATGTCACAAGACCTTACATGTTTATGTGCATCTTTAAATAGTGTAGGCCACCATAATCATGCCATCAATATTTTCTTGATTATTTTTTCTCCTCCATTGTGACATCTGACTATACCTTCATGAGCCTCTGCGAGGATATTATTTTTTCATGTTCTAGGGAAACCATTCTAAGGATATCATCTTTTCCTTTATTGTATAACTATCCTTGGATCAAAGTAAAGGGAAAATACCGACTTAGCAAGTTCTTCTTTTGTTGTTTTGTATATTCACTAGGGAATTCTCTTGTAGCTAGTAATTGTGTTATGTCATCAAGTTCTTTTGGGATAGCCTCAACTCTAAATAGATGTGCATTGGGGAAGTCATCATCAATAGGTCCTTCATATTCTCCTATTTCTATTCTTGACGAGATAATCTGGTCCATTATTCAATTTACCCGGTTTGACAGTAATAGTAAAATAAAATTCTTGAAATAACATTAACCAATGACATATTCTCCCTTATAGTATTGGTCTATTTAGTAGATATTTTAGTGGCTCATGGTCTATGTAGAAAACAAATGATGTATCCAATAGATATTGTCTATAATTTTGTAGGGCATAGACCATACTCAATGCCTCTCTTTCTGTAGTCGAGTAATTCCTTTTAGCTTTAGCCAATTTCTGACTTGCAAAAGCTATTGGATGATCCATTTTTTTTATTTGTGTCAATACCGCACCAATGGAAATTTCAGATGTATCTACATGGACATGAAAAGTAACTTTCTAGTCTGTAAATATTAAGATAGGTGCATGTAATATTTTATCCTTAATAACCTCAAAAGCATCCACACATGGTTTGGTCCATTATATTTGTTTATTCATTCTTTTCTTTAACAACTCTTCCAAAGGTGCACTGATCTCAACATAGTTTCTTATGAATTTTCTATGATAGCTTGTATACTTGAGAATTATCCTTACCTCTTTTTGTGTCTTGGGAGGAGGAAAATTTACAATAACTAAAGTTTTGACTGGATCAATTAATAACCCTTCCTTGAAAACCACATTCCCTAAGAATGTCTGAATGGGGTCAAAAATATACATTTCTTCAAGTTGAGGGATATCTACATCTCTAAAACGTGAGTCTCAAAGACTTGGATACACTTTTTCAATAGTCCATATATGGTCCAGTCATCTAGGTATACCTCCAAGAAATCGTGGATAAATTATTTGAATGCATTGATCATTATTTTGCTAAATATTGTTTGGTGCATTCTTTAATCCGAAAGGCATAACAATGTACATGAAATATCCCCATTCTGTAGAAAATGTTGTTTTTGGTTGATCTTCTGGGGCAATCGACTTGATGGTAACCAAAAAATCCATCAGTGAAAGAATAAACCTCTCCCCTGCTATGTTTTCTAAAACCTCTTCTGTGAATGGAGTAGGGAATGGGTCATGCACACAAGATTTATTGAGCTCTCTATAATCCACACATATTCATATTTACCCTATCTTCTTATTCTGAATGACCATAGGACTTACCCAATATGAATCTTCAACAAGTTTGATGATTCCTGCATTCAACATTTTGTCTATCTCTATTTTTACTTTAACTTTGAGGTTAGGATTTAATCTATAAGGCCTCTTCTTTAAGGTTTAGAATCCTTCCTTGATTTGAATTTTCATAGTTCTAACTTATTTTATAACCCGTAACCCCTTAAAATATTTAGGGAATATATCCTCAAATTATTGAAGAAGTTCTTGGTGTCCCAGGATTTCACCCAAAAATCTTGGACTACCCCTTTTAAAAAAATTCAATCTTTTTGAGCGAACGGTATGTTTTTTATTTTTTCCTTTGGTTGCTAGCATTTCTCAAAGGTATATCCAAGAAGTCATAAAGCCACATTCGCCAAATACCCATATGCAAAATCTCACTCAATTCCCTTCCGAAACCTAGTCTGGTTTTATAAAAGCTTTTACTTATTTTTATATTAAATAAGTAAAAATTCATTTAAAAATAGATTGAGCTAAAATTAGGAAATTTAGGTTATAAAAATCACTTTACCACATCATTATTACTTTCACCTCAAAGTGGAGCATTCACCGAGGAAGAGTTTTTACAGACTAGATAATTGGAGAGATTTTTCGAGCAATTGACATAAATTCTTTCATGTATTTTATTTATTTATTTATTTTGTGTTTTGATTTTGGTATTTTCTCTGTTTTCCATATGGAAATCCCCATAGATGTTTCTTTCTTCTTCTTAGGTCTGTTCCATTGTTTTTAATTACAAATCGACTTGTTTTAGTGTGAGTAATTACATTCCCACAGATTTCAAATTAAGTGCAAAGCATGGATGTATGAGGCTTTGTATTCTATTTTTCACACATTTTTCCATTCAAAAAGAAATCATAATCATCTAAAGGAAATCGTGGATGTTCACAGCCTTGTCTTATCCTTTGCAAGCAATCTTGTATCCTCCAAATCCACACAACTTTATTTAGAAGGAAATCTTTTTAGTGCAAATCATGGATGTCTAGAGCCTTGTCTTATTTGTAGAAGCACACAACCATCCTTCTTTCAATCCACACAATTGTTATAAAAGCACAAAAGCAACATCCACTTAAGAAATTGCGTGGATATTCAGCCCTTTGTCTTCTATTTTGAAATCATCCTTTCCCCTTCAAATCCACGCATGAGGAATTGAGAATCACTTAAGTGAAATCATGGATGTCTATGGCTTTGTCTTATTTTGTGAAAGCATCCTCTTCGTTCCAAAACCACACAATCCTCCTCCTTCATAATCCACAAAAAAAAATTGTAATAAAAAGCAAAAACACTTAAGTGGTATCGTGGATGTTCATGAGCTTGTCTTCTATTTTTCTAAGCATCCAATCACCCTAGCATCCACAAAGCCTTAGGAAATCAACGCAGCCTTTGATTGGGAATTGAAAAGCATTTAAAATGGTGTGGATTCCAAGCACTTTGTCTTCTAAATTCAATGCAGCCATCCTTCCTTAGTATCCACGTAATTTTTAAAGCAAAAGCAAAATCACTTAAGTGATTGCGTGGATATGCAAGACTTTTTCTTGCCTTTGCAAAGCAAACTTCCCTTCTTAAATCCACACCATCCTCTCTTCCTTGCATCTACGCAGTTTTATAAAAAAAGGGGCATTTAAAAGAATTGCGTGGATGTCTGAGGCTTTGTCTTCTATTTGGCACGCATCTATTTCCCTCTCCAAGCACGTAGACATCCTTGCATCCCCTCTAAAATCCAATATAAATGCATGCAAAGTCTCCTAGTTAAGCCTTCAAAATCCCATGCATGTTGTTCCTAATCTCCCAATTGAGCCCAAGTTGAGCATACTTCTCTTTGCTTACACCCAAAGTAATTCCCAAAATTTAAGGCTGCCCATATGCATAAATAAAAGGGTGATGAGTTGAATGTTTGTCTGAATTGTTTACAGGAATATTTCACTTGTGCACATACTTGTGAGAAGAAAGTTGAGGCCAATGTCAGATACATTAAATATATCTTCAGAATCAGGAGAAGCGGTTGTAGTTTCTACACAAAGAGATCCAGATTTCACAACTGCAAGAGCTTCGGGTAAAGGTGGAAAAGGGAAATCTCAGGAAAAAGCAGGTTCAGACAGAATGAAGTGTGATGACAAAGGTTATCCAACAGAATCATGCATAGTGTCCAAGCTTGCTGAAGTGAGTGATACAGACATGGGGCATGTGTCTATCAAAAATTAATTGACAGATCCAGGAAACTTGCCAGACACCCCTTATGCGGGCTATAAGGGACAATGAAATCATTCAAGCTGCAACATTTCCAATTACTGCCCTAGTTACCTGAATTTGTTCTAGAATGTGCTAAATTCTACCATCCTCTATCTAGAACAATCAGGGATACAACAAGAAATATAGTGATAAGGCTGGATACTCAGTACATCAATTACTGCCTCAAGATTCCTGCAAGATCCAGAGTAATTAAAATCAACATGCAAGAGGCTATTGATAGGTGGAAGAACAACACGATGGATTGTGTAGGTATTATGAACAAGAGCTATATGAAGAAATCTAGGCAGCCATCTAAATTTCCAAGGACCCTTCCTAGATCAAATATGATACAGGAAGTTGATGACATCACCCAGTTGCTATGCAAAATAAATGGAGAAAGTAACGCAAAGAACTTCCACTCATGGATGTATTACTTCGTCAGGACAATTGAAATCAACAGAGCTAATTCAATGATCAATTGGGCAGAAATCATAAGCAACAACATCAGTGAGCAACTCAAAAAGGTTAGGCAGACACTCAACTTCAAAATGACTTCATATCTTGTGTATGCCGCAGCCTCAGAAGGGGTGTTCTCCAAGCTGGACAAAAGAGGGATACTTTCCAAGGATCCTATCTATGAGTGTTACCCACAACTGGTGATACCTGAATACTATAAGGAATACAGGGTAGTAAATGATGGCTTCTTTTATGAAGTCATTTGCAGACTAAATAGTGATCTGAAGGCAAACAGAGTAAGCAAGGAAGCTTGGGAAGCTGTCTCTCAGTACGGCTGTGTCTTCATTCAGTTTGCTGATTTCACTTATCTCAGGGTTAGTGGCTTCTCAGGTGCACCAATCAAGCTACCAAGATATCCCAATGATAAGTGGATTATCATGGAGCTATGCAGGCAACTCGTGGAATTGCAGGACTTACAATCAAAACAACACAGGCCGACAGTTAGCTTCCCAATCACAGTTGGCCACTATAGTTGCTAGAGTATTTACAAAGCCAAAAATATCCAAGCTGAAATGTTTCTTTACTATGAGCAGGAATCTTTCCAAGCCAGGATGAATTTTGATCCTAATGGAATAGCAAAGAAAACAATCTCCCTAGAATACATGCACATCCCTTCATTGGAAGATTTCTGGATGAAATGCAAGAATGAATTTGAAGTCAGGAAAAGAGATTTCAATGATTGACAACTCGACAAATTTTTTATTTTGATTTGGCAAGAATACCTGCAGACCTTCCTGATGATGGGCATGTGATACTTGATGCATACCATCAAATGGGAGGGGATAAAGCTGCTCTTCAAACCGGTATAGGTGGTAGCAAAACAATTGAGGAAAGGTCTTCAATAGTCCTTGTTAATACCTCAAATTGGTTGTTAGAAAGAGGATATTGTTTGGATGAAGCATTAATGCATCAGATAACGGGGAATTTCAGCAAAAGGAAACATGATGGTGAAAGCAGCAAAAGACCAGAGAAGTTAAAAGTGCTCAAAAGGTCTCAAGCATTGGATAAAGGAAAGTCTTCATCTGTTACACAAGTTACTGACAAAGCTTCTCCTACATCAACTCATAACACTTCAGCAGTTTCTGGCACCACGGGAAGTCATAGTTATTCCACCATTGAAGCCAACATCATTCACATACACTCCTCCTCTTCCGCCACCCAATTCTCCACCTCCTCCTACAGAATAATTGAGGGCACAAATGGCAAAATTTGAAAGAGCACTTTCCCTAGATGGCACAAAAGGAGAGAGCCATGATATAGTGTTAAATTATGATATGACAGGGCCCGAGAAAGAAATGGTGATACATATTGATGCTTCTCATTCCCCAGATAATAACCGATAAGGCAAAAATATGCCTCATCAATGTGCAATGAATGATCTCATTTTACTCTCCTTTTAATCAAGTTTGATTGCATTTTGTGGATTTTGTTTGATCTAGTATAAGTTAGGATGTAATTGTCCATCTTTTGTTTGATTTATTTCTAACGTCTAAAAATTTGTAATTCCTAACAAAATGTGTGGAAATTCAGTTTTTGGAATAAAATAGGTCACATTTGGTCAGATAAGCAAAGTATGAAGCAACCAACACCTTTTTGAGGAAATTGGCTTCAATACGGCTTAGCTCTAGAACCTTCAGACTTAGTTCCGAAATCCATCACTTAGCTAAGGAACTCTATCACTTAGCTCTGGAACCTTTAGAATTAGTTCCGAACTCCAACATTTAGTTCCAGAACTCATGCACTTAGCTTTGGAACTTTCATAGTTAGTTCCGAAATGTTTCCCTTTGGTTCCAGAACTTCTCCAAAGTTCTAGAATCAATGGGAATCTGTTTATTTTGTCAAAATCTGGTGATAGAGCAATTAATGGGCCCTCTAATTAGGAATAGATCAACAAATTTCTGATTCTTCACACTCCAGAAATACTTATGTAAGACCAACAACTGTATGTCTAGCTAGGTTTCTAAATTTCACATCTACTTTGAGCACTATTTTGTTTCACTAGAACCTATAGATGGATGGAAAACTATTGAGAACTTATGATTGTAAATGCATCTTTAGATGATGAAATATATATAAAGACCTGAAGATAGATAAAAAGGATGATATAGATATACATACATATACACAGTTAAGTTTTGTAAGACAGAACAATTCAGTAATAAGATAGCCATTTCATTTTGAGAGTATCATACTTTTTCAACTCCTGATTCAAGGTGGAGTAAGGGCCCACTCCTCCAAGAAGCAAGATCCTTTATTTTATTGGTATTTATATCTTCAAGCAATTTGTGTAAATCTATTAATTAGTAGTTCTGTAAGTACTTTTGATTCTTAAATTAAAATATGTTATATAAGTTATTTATCATTCATGCAGGTGTTTTAATGTACATTTCTATTTCCTCAAAAGAATTTTAAGAAATATTTCTAAAGTATATTTATTTCCAGCAATTTGTTTAATTTTGCAACGTGTGTTTATTTCAAAAGCAGTGTGTTTGATTCTGCAACATATATTTATTTCCAGCAGTGTGTTTAGTTTTGCAAAGATTTATTCATTTCAGCAATGTGTGTTTATTTTAGAAAGTTTCTTATAGTTTAGCTTTAATAAGGATTTGGCTAGGAAATCTTAAAGACACTTTAAAACCCCAGAAAATAAAAATAATAAATATCTACAAACAATTACTAGTTAAAACAAAGATTCTTCTTCTTGCATATATAGCTTCAAATGCACCCTTGGTTTAAATATGACATCAACCATGAGTTGATTAAATGAAGGGAATAAAAACACCCATAATTTTTGGCACCATTTCTAGGGGCCCATTCATTATAATTGTCTAATTAGGTGTCAACAAGAAAAACAATCATACATATAGTAATTGAAAAAATATTCCCTACGTTATCATAAAATTTATGAGTAGACCAAGAGACTCAAAGGGTATATTTATCCCAAAAATATCTTAAAAAGAATTATCAACATCCTCTAGTTCAAATAAGGAAGTTGAGAAAGAATTAGAAGCACCATTGTCCCCTATTAGACAAGAAGCAAAACTTCCACCTTTGGAATTTTGGATCAATCACCAGAAGGAAGTGGAACTTTTAGGAGAAGGATTATATCCCAAGACCCGCTTAGAAAAAGTTTTGATTCTCAATTAAGTAGTCAACCTCCTACTCCTAACTTCTCACCTTCACCAAAGTGGATCACATACCACGTTGATTGGGAAAAATATCTAGAAGATACTGCAGATATGGCACGAGAAGCTGAAAGAGAACCTGATAGGACCTTTACTTATCCAATTCAGTTAGAGGATGATGATACACCTATGAAGAATATTTCACTTGCACACTTTCCCACATTTAGAGGGATGTCATATGAGGACCTTGACCAATTTTTGTTTGAATTTAAAGTATTGTGTTAGACCTATGACTACAAAACAGAAAATCAAAAACTCAAGTTGTTCCCATCTACTTTGAAAGATGCAACAATGAGGTGGTTTATGGGATTAACATCCAATTCCATTACCACTTGGGGGCAAATGGAAACTACCTTCCTAGACAAATATCAAGACTATTGTAGGGGGAGAAACAAGAAGGAATAATTTTTAGGATCAAACATCAAGAGGATGAAAATATGAAAGATTATTTAAATAGATTCCTCTTTGTAAGTAAAGGGTATGGATTTGTACTTTAAGAAGAGCTAAGAAAAACCATTTTTCTTAAAGGTTTGGATGATGAATCTAGGGAAGCCCTTAATTTAATGGGAGGTGGAAACATCAATCAATTGAGAATGAATGATATTACGAGACCTTTGTAGAAGGTATTCAAGAACAAGGGGTGGACGTAGGAAAGGAAAAATTGTGAAAGATGCAAATCAAGATATGAACAAACTTATGGATGAAATATAAAACTTTAAAACAGATATCCTAGTTCAATTAACTTCCACCATGGATGGATTACAAGCCAAAGAAAATGATAATACTGAACCATTAGCTATGTATTGTCCTAGATGCAGAAAGAAGCATGTAATAAGAGATTTTCCTCTAGATAAAACATAAATATGTCTTATTTGTGAATCTAGGGAACATGAAGTTAATGTTTTTCTCTTCTTCCATTCATAAAAATAAGCTTAAAAAACCAACACTTCATCCACTACAGAAGAAGTAAAATTTTTCAGAGATAACCTAGCCAGGGGCAGTTCATACCAAGATATGTTCCTAATCCTTGGATGATGCCATGGGCGGCTCAAATAGTACCACAAAATTGGGGACAACCACCTTAGACCCCTCAACCAACATGGAATCCCTAGGATTGGGTAGGACAAGCTTGGTATGCTCAAGGACACCAACAACCATGGTTTGGTCAAATTAACCCTTATACTTGGTCACAACCTAGGTGGAACCCTAATAACTATACTCAAGGGAAAACATATCCCAACCAACATCAACAGGACATAATGGGTTCTCCAGCACAAGGTTCATAAACTGAAAATGTGGTTCAAACAAAAATACCAGCACAACCAGTGGATAATCCCAAAAACAAAAAAAAACCTCTGTCTATGGAACAGAGAAAGAAAAACTAGTTGATCTTAATCCCATGGATCATAAGGATATTCAAACAAGATCTAGATAAAATAATTAATAGTCCACTTGTTATAATTACCGAGATTTCAGATGAAACTAAAACCCCTAGTTCAGTTATTCCTAAGGTTGATGAAAAAGAAAAAGAGAAGCAACCAGATAACAATTCTATAGAAACTCCATTTCCAGAAAGATTTAAGGAAGTTATTGAGACCAAGGAATCTAAACTAGTGCAGGAATTAAGGAAATTAAATATTGAAATACCATTGTTGCAAGAAATCAAGGACATTCTTGAATTAAAAAAATTAATCAAAATGTTATGTTTGAAAATACCTGGAAGGAAGAAGTAGTACCCTAGGACTATTAAGGTAGATGGAAACTTGTTGATTTATTGGCAAGAAAACTCTTACTTCCAAAATATGGGGATCCTGGAAGCCCTATTATTTCTATCTCTATAGGAAATAAACATATACATAATGTTTTGGTTGATTTGGGAGAAACTATAAATGTGATGATAGTAGACACTTTGAAAACATTACCATTGACAGTATACAACCTACTAGCACCATATTGTAGATGACAGATCAGTCGGTAGAAAAACCGAAGGGATCATTGAAGATGTGGCAGTTATGGTGGAGTCATGGGAGTATCCAGTGGACTTCCTTATATTACGACCAAAAGGTAAAACACTTGGTTATCCCATTATTTTGGGTAGACCATGGTTAGCTATAGTTGCTACCTTAATTGATTATAGATCAAGTGATATGACTATCTCAAATGGTAAGAATTATAAGAAAATTTCCTTATATCCTTCTACACGACCTTTTATTGATAATCAAGAACAATTATGGGTTGATGATCCTGATACTAATAAATAAAATTTGTCTTCTTTGGCTATGATAACATTGTAGGATCATGTACGGGAGGTAGAGAATATGATTAATCATCCATTGAATGATCACCAATTGTCTTTGAACAATTGGGGATAGTTTCGGAACCTTTAGACTTAGTTCCAGAACCTTTAGACTTAGTTCCAAAACATTCATACTTATCTCCAAAACCACATCAATTCCATGCAGATGTAAATAATTTCACTCTGGAGGAACATGATTTCTCTTCGGGAGGGAAAAAATAGCTACAAAATCAATAGATTTAGTCTCAAAGATATCAGGGAATAGTAAGGAATGTTTGGAAAACAACAGTGATGAGGAGTTTGACCAACGACAAGATAAGTATCATAACTCTGCCTACTATCCTTTATCCAGTATTATTTCTTAAGGAAACTTTAGAGACATTTCTGCATATCATATGTTGTTACCACATGCATGTACACTAAACACCCTAATGGAACATTTTCAACAAATCATTTCATCACATACTGGAACCAAACAAATTGAGATTCAACCATGTAAAATTTTGAACATTAACAATTGGTTGGAAAATGATCAAGAAGCTAAATTGTTTGATGTCTTGAAAGGTCATACTAGATATTTTTCTTGGGACTATAAAGACATGAAAGGAATCCATCCAAGTATTTTCACCCATCACATTTATACTAAAAATGTTAAACCAATTAGGAAACCTCGGAGAAGTATCAACTCAGCCTTGAGGGGACATAGTCAAGTAGAAAATTGAAAAGCTATTGTAAGTGGGCTTTATCTATCCCATCTCGAGATAGTCAATGGGTGTCTCCTTTTGTGATTATGCCTAAAAAGAATAGAAAATGGAGAATTTGTGTTGATTATAGGGAATTGAATAGAGATACACTTAGATATTATTTTCCGTACTATTTATAGATCATGTTTTAGAAAACCTTTAAGGTAAATAGTACTTTTTCTTTCCTGGATGGATTTAGTGGATATAATAAAATCAAGGTGGCTCCTGAGGATAAAGAAAAAACACTTTTACTTGTCCATGGGGTACCTTTGCCTACAGGTTATTGCCATTTGGACTATGTAATGCTCCAACAACCTTCCAAAGGGTTGTATTAGCAATTTTTTCAGATCTAACCAATGATTGTGTGGAGTTATACATAGATTATTTTTCTTGTGCATGGAGAAAAATTTGATGATGCCGTGAAAAATTTGGATAGAATATTAACAAGATGTGAGAAACACCATTTGTATCTTAGTCATGAGAAATGCTTGATGATGGTTAATGAGGGAATTATACTAGGACACCACATTTGAAAAAGAGGAATTCAAGTTAATCAAGACAAAATCAGGATTATTTTAGACTTACCTGTTCCTCAAACCCCCATGGATATCAAGTCATTCTTAGGACATGATGGATACTATAGGCATTTTATCAAAGATTTTAGTAAAATTACTGCCCCTATGTTTGGTTTTCTTACAAGGATTGTGAATTTCATTGGGATGAAAAGTGTCAACATGATTTTGAGGACCTAATTAGGAGAAACCATTTCACATGCAAGAGATGCCTTGAATAACTAAATTGGTGAATTTTTGAGACAAAAGATGAAGAAGGGAAAATGTATCCTATTTACTACGTTAGTAAAAATATTACTTCCACTAAAAGAAATTACACCACCACCGAAAAAAATTTCTTGTTGTGATTTATGTAATTAATAAGTTAGACATTATATTATAGGGTACAAAATATTTATACATAAAGATCACTTAGCAATTAGATACTTAATGAACAAAACAAAGTGGTTGGAGGTAGGATACTTAGATGGTTATTTATTTTACAAGAATTTGATATTACCTAGTGACAATAATCCTTGGTGGATTGGACCGTCAGAGTCATGGGAATCCTTAGGTTGGTGGCACGCGCGCCCTAAAGAGACCTCCATATTTTAAAGAAGCTCACTTGTTATCTCAAAACGTGAGATGAGGGTTAGAAAAATGAAACAAAAACATGAATTAAAAGGGGGCGATGCGCCAAATGAGCCTTCCAAGAGATCAATCGAGACCACAACTATCTGAAAAAGGGAAACAATGAACGAATGAAAAGGGTGGTCGAAATGCACCATAGGTTAGAAAATATTCACATAGAAAACCACCTCAAACTTCTTTAAGCACAACTTCATGAAAATAAAGGCGATCAAAGTCAATAAAGATATGCAAATGATGAACAAAAAGCACCACATGACATATATATTACTCCAACAATTGTGCACAATATTACATTAGAAAAGAGGCAAGATTGTTGTTACAAAACCCAGGAAGAAGGCTAGAGCTTCAGACCCTGTCTTTTACAAAAGAGGGACTTGAGATAGAGAAGAAAATCGACTGACTCTCAGATCTATATCTAACTCTATCTATGTCTCTAACTATATATATATCTTCTTCTAACTCTTTTTCGTACAATATATATATAGGAGGAAGAGAAGATAAGAAGCCCTCCTACACTCCTTTCCAACTACTTTTAATTATGATAAATGGAGTGAAGTGATAGGAACAAATTTCTCGAGATATTTCTCACACTTTCCCATTATCTATCTCCTTCTAAAGGGGTGAGAGCCATGTCTATTTAATGCATCTTTAACTATCCTACAACTGAATCCTTTGAGATGGACTCACCTTTTGAGGAACATCCCTTTGGCTCTTTATTACATAACCAAATATTTCGATCCTTGTGCATTGGTTCCCGGCCTCATGACTCAAATGACATGTATTTTGTCGCTATACTGAAATGACCCTTTGAATGTAGATGAATAACTTGAGTCTTCATAGGTTGGCATTCTTCACATGGGGCTACGCATTAATTCACTACTAAAATGAAAAGCTAGATGACCCTTCACCTCTAACCTTTTGAAAAAGTCCGAGCATTTAAATCTTATAGATAAGTCTCATAATCACTCATATGTGATACATGGCTTGTCACCTTTTGTGACCTACTTTGAACTTGGAGTCCATTTCTTTCCAGATCCACATGGGAATTTCGTACATCCTTAATTTTTCTGCTTTCCTTCAGAGTTTTGGGGATGCATTGTGCCAACACTTGGCACCATCCGTGAGTACATCATTTTGTTCCTTTAGGCGAGTAAAGGGCCCCACTATATATAATGTCAAAACCCCATTTTGGGTGGGACATTTGTAGTTATCTCCATGTGGAAACCCTACGGGCTTCCAAGAATTTATGCCTTCCTTTGAATTTTGAAGTTGTGACGGTTGGACACTTGGCATCATTCGCGAGCCTGCTCTACTTTCTTTGTGTTTTGGCTAAGTCCCTTTTTCCATTGGTGAAGATTCAACTTCGAATGGGCTTTGAAAACGTAGAAACCTCCCGGTTGTGAAATTTAGATACATTACCATTGTGGATAATCTAGGAAAATCTAATGTGGTAGCTGATTTCTTGTCAAGATTAACCACTACAGGGGAGCAAGATCTAGTTAAGGACAAATTTCTAGATGAAAAATTATTTTCTATTTCAGTTGATACACCATGGTTTTCTGATATGGAAAATTATCTTGCAACAAGGAAGTTTTCTCCTTCATTTTACTAAGAAACAAATGAAAAGATTAATCAAAACTAGTGCATAATTTAAATGGTTAAATGGAATGTTATTTAAATGTGGTCCTGATTTAGTTTTACGTAGGTGTGTGAGAGAAGATGAAATATTTGACATACTTAGGGCATGCCATGATGACCGTATGATGGAAAAGTGACATACAAGCATGGGAATCTATAAATAACTCTTCCTCGCACCCGACCTCCCGAGGTCGTGTTGAGACAGTCGGTAGGCATGGAATACACATGGGGTACAGATAAAATAGTTAGGTAATCTTATGTCTTCAACACGTAATAATGGAATATGCGAATCCAAGGCAAAGAAGGCCCTCCTAACCTGAACCGGTGTGATAGATCGTTCGGTGAGGATAGCTGCTCGAAGGCTCCAATCAATATTGAGCTCTCGTGATCCGATCTATGGGTTGTGGGATACGTGGAAGATGACCTGTGGGTGCTTTGTATATGTCTCCCGACAAGGTCATGAAAATGAATGGCTAAATGTGTAATGGATCTTTTGGTGTTTTATGGATGATTCTCTGGTCTAGTCCAGAAATCCTTAGCTTGATTGGCTGTTATGTTTAATAATGAGAGTTGTGTGATAATATCTAGTGGGAGTGGAGAGGACCTAAATACTAATGTTCGCAAACTAGCATCAACGTTGGATTGATTTGTAGGCCCGTTGGGTTGTGGGACCTGTGGATCACAACCGTAAGTTCATGGTTGTTGTGGACCTCCTATGGTCATATGAAGAATCAATCCCTGATTTCGAGTATCCAGTAGTTGTATGCCTTTTCGGCCTCTACGTTTAGAACTAGGAGTTACATGATTTTCTCGAAGTACCTAACAAGTGTTCTGGAAACTTAGATACGTAAGCTAGTGTCTATATCAATGAAGAGGTCTCCTGCATCTGGTTGTGGGACTAGTGGATCACAACCGAATGTTTGCTCTCTTTCGGGTCCTTCTACAGTCATACGGATATCTATGAAGGTAGTATATAATTTGGCTGATTTGACCAGAACGTGTGTGCTTTGTCGTCTTCTACGTTTAATCCTCTTAGTTGTGTGCTGATTTCTTGTAGGTCTGTTATTGTTTGGAAGACCTGAATTATGAGATTTTGGTCTATGTCAGTTATTGCTGCAACAATATTTGGTTGAGGCACGATTGGCTCAAAAATGTATTCCCTAGGCTCCTTAGGTCCCGTGATTGTCATACAAGATCAATATAAACCTAATCGAAACGAAATAAACTAATTATG